>CM029022.1:90468608-91061108 GCA_016801055.1 Panax notoginseng
TTCAAAATCTTTTGATTATTGCTGAAGTTCTATAGAAGCTAGACTCTTCTATTCATGATATATATCATTTATTGTATATTTTAATTTGTTGAGCAAACTCGTTGCTCACCCTTGCTTAAATAATATATTTTTAGCTAATATTGATGTAGCAGAAGGTTCTAACAAGGACAAAGGCAAAGGAAAGGCTCAGGATGAGTTAGTGTCAACTTTTAATTGTTATGTTTTATTATGTAATTAAATATGTAAACCTTTTAGTTATATAAGGGCATGTAAGTTATGTTAAGGTTAGTTAACCTGGGATATTGTTATAAGTTGTATTAAGGAATATTATGAATGATGTTTTTCATTAATGAATGAGTAGTTAGAGGTGATAGATATGATGGATTGTGAGCACCAAACTCGAGGTTAGGGGACCCAGATTTGGGGGCGTCACAGGTTGGTATCAAAGCTGTAGGTTATAAACCTTAGGTGTGTGGGGGGGGGGAAGCCTTAGGAATATAACCATAAGCAGGATAGAGAAAACTCGTTTAAAGTTCTAAGTGATGGATTAGGAAAATTCATAAATAGTAAGGTATGGGGACACTTAGTGTTTATAGATTATGTGTAAAGCCCTCACATCCAGGTACTTAAAACCCGAACTCGGTGCTTCACGATACCATTTCTACGAGCAGAATAATACTAATAATAATAACAATAATATAAAGATCAACTTAATTTACATATCATCAGAGTCTAATTCCCAGGTACGAGACCTTTAAACATTCATTACAACCCATGATAGATAAAATATATCATACTTGTCTTAATAAAATTAACTATTACATAAAATAGCATTGCGTTCATTCAGCAACCTTTCCCTATCCTTTGTTCTTAGCAGAGCTTTCTGGTTGTTCACACTTAGCTGAAAACATTTAAATTAAGCAAGGATGAGCATTTGAGTGCCCAACAAGTAATAGCAATTATATATATATATATAAGCTGAAAGAATTTAAATGTTTTTTTATACTATCCTTCTACAACAAATCAATAGTTGTGAAGTAATCTGAACCGATAATAATAACATAACAACCCTCTTTTAAATTTTTGAAACTACGTAATGACTATAATTAGGGTTAAGGTGACATACTATGAACATTATTTTCAATTTTTAAAAAGGTTAAACAGAACTTCATCTGTAAATCGTCATAACTTACGGGCACGGGGGTGCTTAGCCCGTTGTACCTTGTATTGATCAATACTACATGCAAGAACGATGTTATCGTTCGGTATAAGGCTGAAAGAAACTTACACTGATGAATAGAAACTCTCAAAGTATCTAAATACTCACAAAATACACTCAATAATCTAGAGAGAGAAAGAGAGAAAACTTGTTTCTGGTGTGATTTTCAATTCTAACTTAGCCCTCTATTTATAGGAAAATGTTAGCACGCCGAAGCAGACTTAACCTGCAACCTGATGGCTTTACCTGCTACTATTCCCACCCACCACATTTGAATAAAAATCTCAGCACATTTCTTCACCAACCAAGAGTGGGGCCCACCAATTTTAGAATTTTCCATCAAAATGATAAACTCCAAAAATTCAACAATTTCTGAACCAGCACATTAGGTGCATAAAAAGTTTTCCCATGTACGGGATGTTCATACTTGTCGGGGTTCCAAATCAAAGGTTTTATCTTGTTTATCAATAATCTATAATTCAACACACACACACACACACACACACACACACACACACACACACACACACACACACACACATATATATATATATATATATATATATATATATATACGGGTAATTAACAAAGGTGTATCAACATGTGATTAAATACAATGATTATCCAAGTGGGGACACTTGTATAACTATTTATAGAAATTAACGAACAGAATATATATCTGAATTACCATATACTAACATGTTGATAATCAATGAGCGTATATAATATAGGGTTAATAATATGTACAATAATAATATAATTTAGAAACATTCTTACTCATGTCCATTGCATAAAGAAAATACAAAGGTAAGATACTTGCCTGGTACGCTGCTTATAATTCGCAACTTAGTTTTATCTTTTAAATAACCACCTATCTGTAATAAGATCATTTTACTGATTAGAATAACATATCTCAACACATAACACTGCTTATTGCAGTCAGCACATAACCTAATCACATTATCACATATGTTTAACAATCATTGAATCACAAATAAACACATATCTAATTAAATTATCTAAGTCCAGATCAATTTTTGAAATATGTCGGTCTACCAACTGCTTTATCGAGTAATTATCGAGTCTAAGACTCTATTCTGTAACTCAATATCCGTAAATATTAGTCATATTATTTTAAATGACTTATAATAATTTTAAAACATTTATTATAATTTATCATAAATTTTCAAACACTGAAATCATTTTTAAATGATTTAAATATTAAAAAATTCTATTATCATTAATATTTAAATAATATTAAACTATTAATGAAATCATTTTCAAAATGTTAAAGTTATTTATAATAACTCAAAATACTTTTAAAGTATTAATATTACCCTTAAATGATTTTTAAAATAATTAAAATCATTTTTAAATAATTACCATTAATATTTAAATATTAATATACTATTTATCGAAAAATTAAAAGTCATTAATTATAACTTAAAATATTTTTAATTCATTTATATCCTTTTTAAATGATTTTTAAATTAATAAAACTATTTTTAAACTATTTATTTAATATAATTATTAAATAAATTTAATATCATTAATAATAAATTAATAATCATTAATATTAAATTATTAATGAAATTATCCTTTAAATATTAAAAGTTATATTTTATAACTTAAAATATCTTTAAACACTTTATTTTCATTTAAAATGATATTTATAATAATAAAATGATTTTTAAATTAATTTATTTAATATAATTATTAAGTAACCTTAATATCATTAATAATAATTAATTAATGAAATTTACCTTTAAATATTGAAAGTTTTATAACTTAAAATATTTTTAAATACCTTTTATTATTTAAAATGATTTTTAATATAATAAAATCATTTTTAATTAATTTATTTAATTCATTTAGTAAATAAGTAATTATCATTAATATTAATTTATTAATGAATTTCATCACAAAATATTAAAAGTCATTAAAAATAACTTAAAAAATATTTTCTTATATCATAATATAATTTTAAAAGATTTTTCAAGTATTAAAATCATTTTTAAATAATTTATTTAATATTATAATTAAATAAATTAAATACCTTTAATATTCTAAAAATATTAAATATTTATGAAATATATTCAAAATAATTAAAAACTAATTTTTGGAATTTAAAATAATTTTTAATAATTTAGTTTGTATTTTTAATAATTAAAAACTAATTTTCTATAATTATTTAATAAAAATATAATTTTTATATAGAAACCGTCGCTAAAGACCACCTATACTATAATTACCAACGCTCAAAACACAAAAACCAAGCACAGAAATAGATCTACCGGGTCTGACATTAGTTGTCAGACAACACAAATAGTTTTTTCCCAAATTTTCTTAAAACTTGATTTCGGACACTTAGATGATATGGATCTGTATAAATCCAACCCAGATCATCATAATAAACTATAACCCACATGTTTTAACACTAAAACATAACTTTTAACAATGGATCAATGGTCAGATTTTAGAATAGGGTTTTATACCTTTATGAACAAATTAATCCTTGGATCTAAGCTTCTGATTTGTTAGTGGATTTCATTTGGCTTGAATTGTGAGCTGATATACTACTATATTTCGTTGGTTTTAGTGAGAGAAGCTTTATTATAAGTGTTTGTGCAAAATAATCTAACCAATGCTACTTTCTTTCTCCCAATCTATTTATAATACATATGTGCAATGTATATGGCTAATGATTTGGCTAATATTTATCAATTTAAGTCACATTGAGTTAGTAAGATTAGGTCACCCACTTCTCCTATTGTCAAAACCTAGTTGCTAGCCCCAATAATGCATATAAGGGTATAATGGTCATTTGGCTTGGAATTTTAATGGCATTCTTGTTGTGATAACCAGATATTTCGAATAATCAAAAATTTGCGAATAAATTTTTTTTATTTAATATTAATATTAATTATTAATTTTGTGACAAGTATCGGTGAATCGAGTCTTGTGAAAGTCAATTTGTGTATCGACTAATAAAATTAGAGTAGAGTTGTGCTTAACAGCTTTAAAATTCTAACCCTAATTTCTGGATAGGGATTCGGTAGAAAATATAATTAAAATAATTATATTGATGAGTACGTGTTTGTACTGTATAGAATTTTTGATCAGATAAGGTTTGAAATTAATAAAACGTAATAAGAGATTAGAAACCCTAATCTCAAGATTAGAAACCCTAACGTACCGTTGGAAATCCTAATTGCACGCCGGGAAACTCTAATTTTATATTCGGGAATCCTAAACCCTAAATTAGGAAACCCTAATCCTAATTGGCAAGCATTATGTGTGTATTAAATTTAAATATGATTAGAAAACCCTAATTATATTTTTGTTATCTTAATTTCTATTTTACAAACCCTATTTGTAATTTAGAAAATTTATTTTTCTTATTAAAAGCCTAATTCGTGGGTTATAAGCCCTAATGATCATTTTGACCTTAATTGCTAAATTAAGTAATTTTAATTAGGAATATGAAACTTAATTAGCAAGATTGAATTTTATGATTAGAAAATATTAATATATTTATTGAATCCTAATTATAATTTTGAAAAATTAATTTGCTATTTTTGGAAACCGAAATTTGAAAATTTTGGAAATTAAATTGCAAAACTAAAGGGTTTAAACCTTAAACTCTAAAGGGTCCAAACCCTAACCTAAACCCTAAACTCTAAGGGTTTGTGCATTTGTCAAGATTGCCATTAAAATTATTTTGTAAATGACCAAAATACCCTTTTTCATTTTCTTTAATAGGTAACTTGTAAAAATTGTAATACATTTAGTTGGTGAACCACCAATTTGACTTTGGTGACACAAAATCTCAGCCACCAGCTGAAAATCACAGATCCAAAGCAACAATAAGCAATATATATAGATTCAAGAGAGAGAAAATCACAAAACATTTGCCATTTTGCTATTTTGCTCTCACCAACTCTCATTCTCTCTCAAAGCTCCGAAAATCTCAAGTAAATCAGTCACATAAACACCTCCTAGAAACTCAAGATCAGATTGGAGAGTTGAGATCAAACATTCGACAAGAAAGGTATAAAACCTATTTTTATTTTTGATCTTGTATGCTTTTAAAAATTTTGTGTTTATGTGTTTAGATTTATGTTAGAAGTTGTTTTTAGATGATCTATGATGATCCATGATGGATCCATAACATCAAATGGCTTTAAAATAGTGTTTTTCAAAATCTGTTCTTGAGCAATTTTTGTGGTCTGACAAGAAATGTCAGTCGCCACAGGTCCTTGCTCGTTTAATATTTTTGTTGTTTTAAGCTTTGGTTTTGTAGCCTGGTATGTGGGCTTTAAGCTTCAAGTGGTAGTATAGTCATTAGACGTCTGGATTTGACGTCTGGATTTGGAGATATAATCGGTCAAAACCCGTTGACCGGGCATGACCAAGCACAATCTGGGCAACCTAGAAATTGAAAATATCCGTCTGACAACGTTTTGTGGGCTTAATATCTGTCAGGTTATTCGTGTTATGATGTTTTTGTTGTGGCGTATTTGTAGATAGTTATATGTAGTATGTATCGGTTGCCTTATATCGTGTATTATATCAACAGAACAAACGTAATAGTTGGTCAAAGTAGGCCACTCGGCCATGACTTCACTTTCTGAGAATTTCCAGAAAATTTATGAACTTAGTTTCTGACAACGTTTGACCAAGTTGAATCTGGCTGTGTAGATGTTGATTAACTGTTATGTTGTGATGTAAATGTACTTTGACACTAGTACTATAGCTTTGGACCATAAAATACCCTATTTGATGACCGGGGCTGGAAGAAAATCAAACCCCAAAGTAGACAGTCGAAGCTGTCTAGGTTTCTGGGTAACCCAGAAAGCCCAGAAGCTTCTGACATCTACTTTGAGGCTCTGGATCATGCAGATTTGTTGTTGTATGATCGAGATAATGCTTGAATCTTGTAGTACTACATGTACACTTCATAATAGATGCTTAACATTGCTCAGAACTTGTATAGATTGGGAATTACGCACGGTCAAACGTTAACCCTTTCACTGCCGACTGCCAGTGTTCTTGAGCTCAAGAACGCCAACAGCGACGCTTTTTGTCGCTAAAGGCTATTAGCGACGGTTTTATTATTTTTATTTTCTAAATATTCCGAAAATTATTAAAAAATAGAAATAAATTCTAAAAATTACCAAAAATAGTTTTAAAAATTATTTTAAATTACGAAAAATATTTTTTGATCAATTGGAATATTTTTCTTTAATATTTATAATTATTTAAATATTAAAAGTATTTAATTTATTTAATTAGTGTATTAAATAAATTAGAGAAAAATGATTTAATATTATGAAAAATCATTTTAAATAAGAATAATGTATTTAAAAATATTTTGAGTTATAAAATGTGACTTTCAATATTTTTAGAGAATTTTATTAATAATTTAATATTAATGATATTAGATTTATTTAATTACTAAATTAAATAAATAAGTTAAAAATAATTTTAATGATTTAAAAATCATTTTAAATAAGAATAAAGTGTTAGAAAATATTTTAAATTATAAAATATAATTTTCAATATTTTTGGAGAATTCTCATTAATAAATTAATATTAATGATATTAGATTTATTTAATTATGGTATTAAATAAATGAATTAAAAATGATTTTTATTGATTTAAAAATTATTTAAAAATGAGAAAAATGTTTTAAAAATATTTTAAGTTATAATTAATGACTTTTAATATTTTGATAATAATTACATTAATATTTAAATATTAATGGTAATGATTTAAAAATAATTTTAATTATTTTAAAAATCATTTAAATAGAATATTGATGATTTAAAAATATTTTAAGTTATTAACAATAACTTTAATGTTTTGACAAATATAACATTAATATTTTTATATTATTAAATATTAATGATAAAAAGATTATTTGATAATTATATCATTTAAAAATGATTTAAGTGTTTGAAAAATTATTATAAATTATAATAATTGTTTATAAATTATTAAAAGCTTCCGAAAAATATTATAAACGATATTTGACTTATCTAAAATAATACTGAAGCTTAGAGACCAAGTTTAATTGACAATCAATGTGTTAATTGTCGGATAGGGTAACCAGAACACCGAGAATGGACCGAGGTCTAACCAGACTGAAATAGTTAGACTGGATAGGTGTTTATATAGGTTATAAACACTAATGTGATTATGTGGTAATGTGCCTAGGAGAAGTTTGACTGTAGAATACAGTGTTACGTGTTATAAATGATTATGCTAATTGTGAGACCGACATTATTGATTATAGGTCTTACGAACGCAGTTAATTATATTGTGTAGCTGTAATTAACGTGAAAGGCAAGTTTCCTAACTCAACCTTGAGTTATATTCATTCAATTATTTTAATGGTTAATTATTGATAATTATACCATGTCCAGGGAATTTATTGTTGATTATTCGCAGTTAGTGCATGATTAAAATTCAAATTGAATTACTGATTCGAAAAATATATATTCGTAGAATTACTGTTGTTGGATATTTATATCTGCAGAAACTAATATTGACAGTACAGATAGTTCCTGTGTATTGTCAAATTATATTGAGAAATGTCTTAGCTAATTATACTGGCTAGACGAACAATTGTTAGAACTTGATAAATACGAGAAGAGAAATCAATTGTTATTGATAGATCGATGCCAATTGTTTCGGCTAGATCGATAAGTAGATAGAATTTGAAATCACAGTATTTCGTTGTTAAATCAAAATCTTGATTCTGAGACTGAGAAGAACAACCTTTTATATAAAGGGAACATTGTAGGTCGTATATTCGACCATTGCGTGCTGTTAAGTATTATGCATAATATAGGGTACAAGGAGTTGGCCGGCTCTAAGTACTTACAGAGGGGTATGATTTAATATTTATGGTTATCTGATACGCCTGCATATGTATCAAAGTAAATCTTTGATAGATACCCGAGAAAATAAGTTCTAAGATCTGGTGGGATCACTCAGCACAAATCTGGAAAATATTCCACTTTGTTATTGCGTAGAATTGATTCTTGTTTATTCAATAGAATATCGTAAAAACTTTGAAAGCGTTGTACTATTTCATTATCAAATTATTGTGTTGCCTAGAATATGAGAAGACTTGTTATTAATTAACAATTTGTTCAGCTAATTCAAAGTTTCCCGAACTTTGGTGTCATTCTATTAAAATAGATAGTCTGTTCTCGTCGATTCATATATCTTTATTGTATGTCTTAACTTACGGGGAAAACTAGTTGCTCACCCTTTCTATAAATAAAACATTTCAGCTAGGAATGAAGAGGCCAGCGGGTCAAAGAAGAACAAAGGCAAAGGCAAGATGCTGGAGTAGTATAATGAACAATATTATTATTATGTTGTATTGTATTGTAAACCTTTTTTGTATATCTAAGGGGTATTTTTGTAATGTTAAGGTTAGTGGACCTGTGACTTATCTATTAACAACTTATGTTAATGACTTATGTATTCCTATTTATATATGAATGGGTAGTTAAATGATATTATATTGTGGATCGTGAACACCAAACTCGGGGGTCAGGTAACCCGAATTTGGGGGTGTCACAGGTTGGTATCAAAGCTGTAGTGACCAAGGTGTCACCAGTTAGTAGAAGAATTGTAGGTTATAAACTTTAAGTGGGATGGGGGAAAACCCTAGGATTATAACCTTATGCAAGATAGAGAAAACTCATTTAGAGTTCTAAGTGAGGGATTGCCGAAGTGCATCAATAGTGAGATAAGTGGACACATAGTGTGAGAATTTTGTACTGGTGAAGTACTAATCAAGTCATTTAAACTGATTGTAGGATGTCTGGAGAAGGTGAAAAGAGTGTAGAGATGCTAGCGGCTGTTGCACTGGTATCAGAAACCGAGGTGCCAGCGCAAAGTGAATCAGTGGAGAAGGTGGGAGAAGATGAACCTATGGTCAATCTGGGGAGCGATCATGACGATTATCCCGAGATGTATCTGAGTGGAGATGAGGAGGCAGAGTCTGAGCCAGGTAAGGTGGATTTAAAGAATAAGACTAAAGTTGAAGAACAAGATCAGTTATCTGTAGAAGTTCAGGAACTCCGGAGCAAAGTGTTTCTCTTGGAGGAATTGTGGAAGACGGAGCGAGCATTACGCGAAATGACTGAAGAAAGGAACGAGCTCAAGGCGCATGTGGACAGAATAAAGGCTGAAGGTGGTGGATCATCTGAAGGAACCAGCAAGAAGGACAAGAAGAAGAGAAAGAGGGAAAAAGACAGCCCTAAATCTGAAAAATCAAGCCCGAAGAAGAAGCAAGCCTGTACCAAGTGTGGAAAGACTAACGCGGGAGAATGCATGATGTGGAAGAATGTCTGCTTTAAATGCAAGCAGGAAGGACATATTTCTCTGCATTGTCCTAATCCGAATTTGAAGAAGTGTTTCTCATGTGGGCAGACGGGTCACGGATTCAGCAAGTGTCCCATCAAGAAGAAGACTGGTGAAGGGAGTGGTCGGTAGATAACTTAGATATATGTAATAGTATCTTTTGGGTAGAAGTCTAAGATATTAAGTGTTGTAATATCGAGAACGATGTTTAAGCATATGTACATATATATGTTTTATGAATGAAATATTTATTTTCTATATGAATATAAGATTAATATTAATTTGTGTGTTCTTAAAGCTCATACTTATGGTAAGTTATTGACTCATAATTATATGAAATGTTTTGAACTCCTCAGCGAATGGACGCCAAAGGTCTGACTAGGATAAGTTCATACACTCATATAATTGTGGCAAGTTCCTGAACTCATAAGTGTGGTAAGTTTGACGAACTGGTAATAACTATGTGAGAATGGAGAATAGCAACTTTGTGTGTAAAGTTGTGTTATTAATCCTGATATGATTTAAAAAAGGATAGTAAATGTGTTAAGTACTATGAGTACTATGTGCTATTTGAATAAATATGCAATTATATGAGAATTATGTGTTGAATTCTTATTGTGTTAAGAATTTGTGTAAAGAAAGAGAATTAATATAAGATATTTATTTAAATCAGATCATGCCGCCTAGACGACAGAATCGAAACCAACAAGAAGAACAGTCAGTGAATAATGAAGGAGGTCAAGCTGACCCATGCAAAACTTTGCAGATATGTTAGCTCAAGCTATGGAGAATAGAGCTCCAGCTGCAAGAGGAAGAGCGAGGAATCAGCCAACTGAAAGATTAGCAAATTTTAAAGACTTTAAAGCAGTGGGACCGCCTAAATTTAAAGGAACCACAGATCCGATTGAAGCCCAAACTTGGGTGAAGGAGATGGAGAAAGCATTCGTCATTGCGCGAGTGGCGGAAGAGCAGAAGACAGTTTTTACGACATACTTAATGAAGGGAGAAGCTAATTACTGGTGGGAGACGAACCAAGCGAGAGCTGGTGCAGAAGTGGTGTTATGGACAAGATTTAAGGAGTTGTTCTTTGAGAACTACTTCTCGCCGAGTATGCAATCCAGAATGGAAGTCAAGTTTCTAGAACTAAAGCAGGAGAATATGTCGGTATCTGAATACGCTGCAAAATTCAATGAATTGGCAAGATTTGCACCTCATCAGGTGGACACAGAAGCAAGAAAGGCGCGAAGATTTGAGAATGGACTGAAGCCGGGAATATTCAATAAGGTAGCAATATTGCAGATCAACACGTTCGCGTCATTGATGGAGAAAGCGTTGATTGCTGAAGGAGGGAGCGAAGCTACGTCTCGATTCCATCAGGGGAAGAAGAAGAAGACTAATGACGAAGGAAGCAGTGGTGGAAGTAACCCTAATAAAAGGAAATGCAGTGAGAGTAACCAATCAGGAGGCAAAACAGAAGATAATAGGAAAGGAAGGGAGCCATGTGCGAATTGTGGGAAGAACCATGCTGGAGTTTGCCTGAAGAAGAAAGGAGTTTGCTATAACTGCGGACAAGTGGGGCATATGTCACCCAATTGCCTCAGTCCGAAAAAAATTCAAGGTTGCTTTGGATGCGGATCGACTGATCATATCGTTCAGAACTGTCTGAAGAAGAATGCGGAGAAGGAAAGTGGCAACAAGGGACCCAGTGGCAGAACCTTGGCAACTCGAGGACCTGCACTGCCAGGAAGACCAACTGCCCGTACATTCAACATGACGGCGCAGGACACTGTGGCTACTCAGGAGGTGGCAGCAGGTAATGATTTCGTTTAGAAATTTAATTACGCGAGTAATATGAGTTAGATATTTCTGTGAACTATTTTTTTTATAGATTTAAGTCACAGGTTAGAATTTGAAACACAAATTAATATTGTGTTGATAAAAATGAATTGATGATACAACTTTAAAAGATTGTAGAGAATAAGAAAGCGGTGATTCTGAGAACGGAATCCTTTTAAGGAGGGGTGAATGTGATAACCAGAGATTTCGAATAATCAAAAATTTGCGAATAATTTTTTTTTATTTAATATTAATATTAATTATTAATTTTGTGACAAGTATCGGTGATACGAGTCTCGAGAAAGTTAATTTGTGTATTGACTAAAAAAATTAGAGTAGAGTTGTGCTTAACAACTTTAAAAATCCTAACCCTAATTTCTGGATAGGGATTCGACAGAAAATATAATTAAAATAATTATATTGATGAGTACGTGTTTGTACTGTATAGAATTTTTGATCGGATAAGGTTTGAAATTAATAAAACCTAATAAGAGATTAGAAACCCTAATCTCAAGATTAGAAACCCTAACATACCGTTGGAAATCCTAATTGCACGCCGGGAAACTCTAATTTTATATTCGGGAATCCTAAACCCTAAATTAGGAAACCCTAATCCTAATTGGCAAGCCTTATGTGTGTATTAAATTTAAATATGATTAGAAAACCCTAATTATATTTTTATTATCTTAATTTCTATTTTACAAACTCTATTTGTAATTTAGAAAATTTATTTTTCTTATTAATAGCCTAATTCGTGGGTTATAAGCCCTAATGATCATTTTGACCTTAATTGCTAAATTAAGTAATTTTAATTAGGAATATGAAACTTAATTAGCAAGATTGAATTTTATGATTATGAAATATTAATATATTTATTGAATCCTAATTATAATTTTGGAAAATTAATTTGCTATTTTTGGAAACCGAAATTTGAAAATTTTGAAAATTAAATTGTAAAACTAAAGGGTTTAAACCTTAAACTCTAAAGGGTCCAAACCCTAAACCCTAACCTAAACCCTAAACTCTAAGGGTTTGTGCATTTGTCAAGATTGCCATTAACATTATTTTGTAAATGACCAAAATGTCCTTTTTCATTTTCTTTAATTGGTAACTTGTAAAAATTGTAATACCTTTAGTTGGTGAACCACCAATTTGACTTTGGTGACACAAAATCTCAGCCACCAGCTAAAAATCACAGATCCAAAGCAACAATAAGCAATATATATATAGATTCAAGAGAGAGAAAATCACAAAACATTAGCCATTTTGCTATTTTGCTCTCACCAACTCTCATTCTCTCTCAAAGCTCCGAAAATCTCAAGTAAATCAGTCACATAAACACCTCCTAGAAACTCAAGATCAGATTGGAGAGTTGAGATCAAACATTCGACAAGAAAGGTATAAAACCTATTTTTATTTTTGATCTTGTATGCTTTTAAAAATTTTGTGTTTATGTGTTTAGATTTATGTTAGAAGTTATTTTTAGATGATCTATGATGATGCATGATGGATCCATAGCATCAAATGGCTTTAAAATAGTGTTTTTCAAAATCTGTTCTTGAGCAATTTTTGTGGTCTGACAAGAAATGTCAGTCGCCACAGGTCCTTGCTCGTTTAATATTTTTGTTGTTTTAAACTTTGGTTTTGTAGCCTGGTATGTGGGCTTTAAGCTTCAAGTGGTAGTATAGTCATTAGACGTCTGGATTTGAAGATATAATCGGTCAAAACCCGTTGACCGGGCATGACCAAGCACAATCTGGGCAACCTAGAAATTGAAAATATCCGTCTGACAACGTTTTGTGGGCTTAATATCTGTCAGGTTGTTCGTGTTATGATGTTTTTGTTGTGGCGTATTTGTAGATAGTTATATGTAGTATGTATCGGTTGCCTTATATCGTGTATTATGTCAACAGAACAAACGTAATAGTTGGTCAAAGTAGGCCACTCGGCCATGACTTCACTTTCTGGGAATTTTCAGAAAATTTATGAACTTAGTTTCTGACAACGTTTGACCAAGTTGAATCTGGCGGTGTAGATGTTGATTAACTGTTATGTTGTGATGTAAATGTACTTTGACACTAGTACTATAGCTTTGGACCATAAAATACCCTATTTGATGACCGGGGCTGGAAGAAAATCAAACCCCAAAGTAGACAGTCGAAGCTGTCTGGGTTTCTGGGTAACCCAGTAAGCCCAGAAGCTTCTGACATCTACTTTGAGGCTCTGGATCATGCAGATTTGTTGTTGTATGATCGAGATAATGCTTGAATTTTGTAGTACTACATGTACACTTCATAATAGATGCTTAACATTGCTCAGAACTTGTATAGATTGGGAATTACGCACGGTCAAACGTTGACCCTTTCACTGCCGGCTGTCAGTGTTCTTGAGCTCAAGAACACCAACAGCGACGCTTTTTGTCGCTAAAGGCTATTAGCGACGGTTTTATTATTTTTATTTTCTAAATATTTCGAAAATTATTTAAAAATAGAAATAAATTCTAAAAATTACCAAAAATGGTTTTAAAAATTATTTTAAATTATGAAAAATATTTTTTGACCTATTGGAATATTTTTCTTTAATATTTATAATTATTTAAATATTAAAAGTATTTAATTTATTTAATTAGTGTATTAAATAAATTAGAGAAAAATAATTTAATATTATGAAAAATCATTTTAAATAAGAATAATGTATTTAAAAATATTTTGAGTTATAAAATGTGACTTTCAATATTTTTAGAGAATTTTCATTAATAATTTAATATTAATGATATTAGATTTATTTAATTACTAAATTAAATAAATAAGTTAAAAATAATTTTAATGATTTAAAAATCATTTTAAATAAGAATAAAGTGTTAGAAAATATTTTAAATTATAAAATATAATTTTCAATATTTTTGGAGAATTCTCATTAATAAATTAATATTAATGATATTAGATTTATTTAATTATGATATTAAATAAATGAATTAAAAATGATTTTTATTGATTTAAAAATCATTTAAAAATGAGGAAAATATTTTAAAAATATTTTAAGTTATAATTAATGACTTTTAATATTTTGATAATAATTACATTAATATTTAAATATTAATGGTAATGATTTAAAAATAATTTTAATTATTTTAAAAATCATTTAAATAGAATATTGATGATTTAAAAATATTTTAAGTTATTAACAATAACTTTAATGTTTTGACAAATATAACATTAATATTTTTATATTATTAAATATTAATGATAATAAGATTATTTGATAATTATATCATTTAAAAATGATTTAAGTGTTTGAAAAATTATTATAAATTATAATAATTGTTTATAAATTATTAAAAGCTTCCGAAAAATATTATAAACGATATTTGACTTATCTAAAATAATATTGAAGCTTAGAGACCAAGTTTAATTGACAATCAATGTGTTAATTATCGGATAGGGTAACCAGAACACCGAGAATGCATCGAGGTCTAACCAGACTGAAATAGTTAGACTGGATAGGTGTTTATATAGGTTATAAACACTAATGTGATTATGTGGTAATGTGCCTAGGAGAAGTTTGACTGTAGAATACAGTGTTACGTGTTATAAATGATTATGCTAATTGTGAGACCGACATTGTTGATTATAGGTCTTACGAACGCAGTTAATTATATTGTGTAGCTGTAATTAACGTGAAAGGCAAGTTTCCTAACTCAACCTTGAGTTATATTCATTCAATTATTTTAATGGTTAATTATTGATAATTATACCATGTCCAGGGAATTTATTGTTGATTATTCGCAGTTAGTGCATGATTAAAATTCAAATTGAATTACTGATTCAGAAAATATATATTCGTAGAATTACTGTTGTTGGATATTTATATCTGCAGAAACTAATATTGACAGTACAGATAATAACTATTTATTGTCAAATTATATTGAGAAATATCTTAGCTAATTATACTGGCTAGATGAACAATTGTTAGTACTTGATAAATACGAGAAGAGAAATCTATTGTTATTGATAGATCGATGCCAATTGTTTCGGCTAGATCGATAAGTAGATAGAATTTGAAATCACATTATTTCGTTGTTAAATCAAAAATCTTGATTCTGAGACTGAGAAGAACAACCTTTTATATAAAGGGAACATTGTAGGTCATGTATTCGACCATTACGCGCTGTTAAGTATTATGCATAATATAGGGTACAAGGAGTTGGCCGGCTCTAAGTACTTGCAAAGGGGTATGATTTAATCTTTATGGTTATCTGATACGCCTGTGTGTGTATCAAAGTAAATCTTTGATAGATACCCGAGAAAATAAGTTCTAAGACCTGGTGGGATCACTCAACACAAATCTGGAAAATATTCCACTTTGTTATTGCGTAGAATTGATTCTTATTTATTCAATAGAATATCGTAGAAATTTTGAAAGCGTTATACTTTTTCATTATCAAATTATTACGTTGCCTAAAATACGAGAAGACTTGTTATTAATTAACAATTTGTTCAGCTAATTCAAAGTTCCCCGAACTTTGGTGTCATTCTATCAAAATAGATAGTCTGTTCTCGTTGATTCATATGTCTTTATTGTATGTCTTAACTTGTGGGGCAAACTAGTTGCTCACCCTTGCTATAAATAAAACATTTCAGCTAGGAATGAAGAGGCCAACGGGTCAAAGAAGAACAAAGGCAAAGGCAAGATGCTAGAGTAGTATAATGAACAATATTATTATTATGTCGTATTGTATTGTAAACCCTTTTTGTATATCTAAGGGGTATTTCTGTAATGTTAAGGTTAGTGGACCTGAGACTTATGTATTAACAACTTATGTTAATGACTTATGTATTCCTATTTATATATGAATGGGTAGTTAAATGATATTATATTGTGGATCGTGAACAACAAACTCGGGGGTCAGGTAACTCGGATTTGGGGGTGTCACACTTGTAATCCTTGCAAACCCTTAGGGTTTGACCCTTAGGGTTTAATCCTAAGGTTTAGCACAAAAATAAATTTCTAATGTTTTCAATTAGGGTTTAAAAATAAAATAAACTAAATATTAGTTTCTAAAATTTGTAATTAGGGTTTTCTAAATTAGATTAGTTTTCTAATTACTTTATACAGGAACATTAGGGTTAAAATATAATAATTATAGTTAACCTTGCTAATCTAGTAATTATGGTTTATAATTGGTAATTAAATTTTATAATTACTAATTAGGGTTACCTAATATAGAAATTAGGGTTTCTTAATAATTATATATCAAAAATGCTAATTAGGGTTTTAAAATACTAATTAGATTTTTCATAATTAGCAATAAAACCTACTATACCTGATATTAATCACATTAACACAATTTCTAACAGATCACAAACTCCAATTTAGGTTTCAAATTAGGGTTTCTCATTTCAAAAATTAGTGTTTTATAATTAGGGTTTTTCTAAATATTAATTGGAGTATCTAGATTTTAATTAGGATTTACCTAATTAATTATATAATACGCAACATAATCATATAACACAGTTATATAACCGTCTTGCATTTCCCATTTAAATTACAAAATAAGGTTAAACAAATTAATGCTAGGGTTTTGACATTATTCACCATATTTGACCAACCATCAGCAATACGTACTTACAGTACATATTTATAGAAATGAAAAATCAAAATAATTAATATTATATATTATTATTCTCATTCCTTGACAAAAATCCAAAATTAGGGTTTGGATTCCATATCTGATTTATTCTCCCATATTTAACCTTAATAATTAAGGTAAACTAATTAACTTAATAATCTGTACTAAAATTCATATAATAAAATAATTATTATAATTATTCTAAAAATCACTCCCTATATTATTTAAATAATATATTATTATATTTTCGTGAAAAATAATTAATAAAAATATTTCTGCTATAAAAGTAATTATTATAAGAATATACTTTATAATAATCAATAATTCTAAAATAAAATTATTTGTAAACATTTATGTAATAAATATATTTTTATTTACCACATAAATATATATACACATTATCTTGTACAAATCCTCATCTTTAAAATAAAAAAAATTATATGCAAAATTTCTTATTTCTTTATATAGAAAATATCGGGTTGTTACATTCACCCTCCCTTATAAAGATTCCGTCCCCGGAATCACCGTTTTAAAACCTATACATACAAGGGTACATAGCATACACAATCTTCGCAAGTAGATCTCGACCAACTTTGATCGAACTGATCTTTAACTATTCACATAAAGCTTGTCTTTCTGATTAAATGGAAAAATTTGTTTCTAACAGAACTCAAATTCCTCCCTCAAAACTTCTTTATAAATAATTTACTATATATATGAAAATCATGTATAAGAAAACAAAAGTTGTACGAATAATACCTGGTGTTGTATTGCCAGTTGCCATCGTATCCTGGACAGTCATATTGTAGACTTTTGCTGTTGATTTTGTTGCCTTGTTTGATGAAGTCGGTCCTGTGATTGCCTAAGTCCCCCTGCCAGTGCCACTATTCCCATTTCCTGACTCCTTCCTCCTTTTTGGACAATCTTTCACCTTGTGTTCAGTCGACCCGCATAGAAAACACCCACTATTCGTCCTAGGATTGGGGCAGTTGGGAGAGATATGGCCCTCTTACCCGCACTTGTAGCAAATAAACTTCCCCTTCAAATATTCCCCAGAGTGGTTCTTTTCACAAGTCTTACACTGTACCGCTGGCTTCTTAACACCTTCTTGTTTCACCTGCACACTTCCAAAATTGCTCCCCTTCCTCTTGCTACTACCACTCCTACTCCCACTATTAATTTCTATCTTCCCAGTTCCTTCGACCTTACCTTTGCTCTTCCTCTCCTTGTTGTAGAGGCTCATGGCCTCACTCCCCTCCTCAGCAATAATAGCTTTCTCCATGAGTGCTGCAAATGTAGGAATCTACAACACCGCCACCTTGTTATAGAGCCAGGGTTTTAATCCCAGATCAAACCTTCTCGCTTTCCTAACCTCCGTATCAACTTGATGTGGAGCAAACCTAGCTAACTTATTAAATTTTACGACGTACTCTGACACCGTCATATTCTCATGCTTTAATTCTAAAAAATTTTCCTCCATCCTAGCCTGCATATATATTAGATAAAAAATAATTTTCGAAAAACAGTGTTTTGAACCTATGCCATGTAACTACACCTTCTCCAGCTCTCGCCTGATTCGCTTCCCACCAAAAATTTGCCTCACCCTTCATCATGTAGGTGGCAAAAGCGGTCTTTTGCCCCTCGGCTACCCTAGCTATCACAAACGCCTTTTCAATCTCCTTAACCCAAGTTTGGGCTTCTATAAGGTCAGTTGTACCTTTGAATTTCGGCGGTCCGACAGCCTTAAAGTCTTTGAAGTTCGCCAAGTGATTATTCGACGGGTTCCCAACGACTGGTATTCCTTGCTGCATTGCTTGTGCTACCATGTTTGCAAAGTGCTGCATCAGGTCTGCTTGTTGTTGTCCCTCAGCGTTGTTGACAGATTCTTTTGCCCTTTAATTTTGAGTTTGACGTCTTGGCGGCATTTATCTGATTAAATAAAATCATAAATTTAACTTACATTCTAAACCTTATCATATAAGTTTAATATATTAAACTCGTTTCATTACTCAACTTAGATTCATATTCATTTAACGAATATTTTATAGAGCATAGCACAAAATGCTTTAAACATCAGCTATTATACTACTTATACAAAAGCTTTAGAATATTACATTACACATACATACATATCATACATATTACATTAAACACAACTACACAACAGAACCTATATTACCTATTTACTACTCCTTTTTCTTGGACAACCTTTCGCCTGATGACCTTCTATTCCACAGATAAAATATGCTCCTGGTTCGTAGTCGGGACAATACAGAGTAGTATATCCTTCATAACCGCAAAGGTAACATATTCTTTTCCCTTTCTTCTTATCGGATTTTCCTAAGTCGTGGTCTTCTATCTTTCTTTTTCCCTTCTTTCTCGGAGCTGCACACGATGTGTTACTTGTGGCTCCCATCTGATTAATTTGAATTTTAAGCTTATCTTGTTCTTCCATTGTTTCTATTAACGCCTGGCGCAATTGACTATTTAACAACTTTACTATTTTCTACAGCCTTTCTAGAGAAGAAACCTTGTTCCTCAGATCCTGCACATCCGTTGATGCTTGATTAGCTTCAACTTTAGTGTCTGAATCACTATCTGTCAGTTCCACCATCTCCGAATCTGGTATTACATTTTCTACAATAACCACTTCGTCTGAGTTGTTTTCATTGTGAGCCTCTATTTCAGCTATTGGCTTTGATATCAGCTCGGGTGTATGTGTTTGATCCTTCTTCATGCTATAAGCATATAACAAGCCTTTTCTACCAGACATCTATACACATAAATTATCCTGATTAGCATATAATATATTCACATAGCAATTAATAGTTTTATATAAGTTATCTTTTATTTTGTTTGACGATGAGTTTATTCAATTCATCTCTTTTTAAACTCTGTATGAGTTATTTATTTATTTTTTTCAACGTTTCCCTCTGTTCAAAGGTTATAGCCTAAGGTCTAGCCCACCTAAGGTTTTTAACCCTAAGCTCTGATACCAACCTGTAAAGCCCCCAAATCCAGGTACTTGAAACCCGAACTCGGTGCTTCACAATACCATTTCTACGAGCGGAATAATACTAATAATAATAACAATAATATAATGATCAACTTAATTTATATATCATCAGAGTCTAATCCCCAGGTACGAGACCTTTAAACATTCATTACAACCCATGATAGATAATATATATCATACTTGTCTTAATAAAATTAACTATTATATAAAATAGCATTGCGTTCATTCAGCAACCTTTCTATTTCCTTTGTTCATAGCAGAACTCTCTGGTTGTTCACACTTAGCTGAAAACATTTAAATTAAACAAGGATGAGCATTTGAGTGCCCAACAAGTAATAGTAATTATATATATATATATATATATATATATATATATATATATATAATATATATATTTTCTTTTATATTATCCTTCTACAACAAATCAATAGTTGTGAAGTAATCTGAACCGATAATAATAACATAACAACCCTCTTTCAAATTTTTAAAACTACGTAATGACTATAATTAGAGTTAAGGTGACATACTATGAATATTATTTTCAATTTTCAAAAAGGTTAAACAGAACTTCATCTGTAAACTGTCATAACTTACGGGCACGGGGGTGATCAGCCCGTTGTACCCTGTATTGATCAATACTACATGCAAGAACGATGTTATCGTTCACTCTGTCCAACTTGGGTGCATAAAAAGTTTTCCCGTGCATGAGATGTTCATACTTGTCGGGGTTCCAAATCAAAGGTTTTATCTTGTTCATCAATAATGTATAATTCAACATATATATATATATATATATATATATATATATATATATATATATATATATATATATATATACAATTAACAAAGGTGTATCAACATGTGATTAAATACAATGATTATCCAAGTGGGGACACTTGTATAACCATTTATAGAAATTAACGAACAGAATATATATCTGAATTACCATATACTAACATGTTGATAATCAATGAGGGTATATAATATAGGGTTAATAATCTGTATAATAATAATATAATTTAGAAACATTCTTACTCATGTCCATTGCATAAAAAAAATACAAAGGTAAGATACTTGTCTGGTACGCTGCTTACAATTCGCAACTTAGTTTTATCTTTTAAATAACCACCTATCTGTAATAAGATCATTTTACTGATTAGAATAACATATCTCAACACATAACACTGCTTATTGCAGTCAGCACATAACCTAATCACATTATGACATATGTTTAACAACCATTGAATCACAAATAAACACATATCTAATTAAATTATCTAAGTTCAGATCAATTTCTAAAACAAATCGGTCAACCGACGGCTTTATCAGGTAATTATCAAATCTAAGACTCTATTCTGTAACTTAATATCCGTAAGTATCAGTCATATTATTTTTAAATGACTTATAATAATTTTAAAATATTTATTATAATTTATAATGAATTTTCAAGCACTGGAATCATTTTTAAATGATTTAAATATTAAACAATTCTATTATCATTAATATTTAATTAATATTAAACTATTAATGAAATCATTTTCAAAATGTTAAAGTTATTTATAATAACTCAAAATACTTTTAAAGTATTAATATTACCCTTAAATAATTTTTAAAATAATTAAAATCATTTTTAAATAATTACCATTAATATTTAAATATTAATATACTATTTATCAAAAAATTAAAAGCCATTAATTATAACTTAAAATATTTTTAATTCATTTATATCCTTTTTAAATGATTTTTAAATTAATAAAACAATTTTTAAACTATTTATTTAATATCAATAATAATAAATTAATAATTATTAATAATAAATTATTAATGAAATTATCCTTTAAATATTAAAAGTTATATTTTATAACTTAAAATATCTTTAAACACTTTATTTTCATTTAAAATAATTTTTATAATAATAAAATCATTTTTAAATTAATTTATTTAATATAATTATTAAGTAACCTTAATATCATTAATAATAATTAATTAATGAAATTTACCTTTAAATATTGAAAGTAATATTTTATAACTTAAAATATTTTTAAATACCTTATTATTATTTAAAATAATTTTTAATATAATAAAATAATTTTTAATTAATTTATTTAATTCATTTAGTAAATAACTTAATTATCATTAATATTAATTTATTAATAAATTTCATCACAAAATATTAAAAGTCATTAAAAATAACTTAAAATATTTTCTTATATCATAATATAATTTTAAATGATTTTCAAGTATTAAAATTATTTTTAAATAATTTATTTAATATTATAATTAAATAAAATAAATATCTTTAATATTCTAAAAATATTAAATATTTATGAAATATATTCAAAATAATTAAAAACTAATTTTTGAAGTTTAAAATAATTTTTAATAATTTATTTTGAATTTTTAATAAATAAAAACTAATTTTCTATAATTATTTAATAAAAATATAATTTTTATATAGAAACTGTCGCTAAAGACCACCTATACTATAATTACCAACACTCAAAACACAAAAACCAAACACAGAAATAGATCTACCGGGTCTGACATTAGTTGTCAGACAACACAAAAATTATTTTCCCAGATTTTCTTAAAACTTGATTTTGGACACTTAGATGATATGGATCTGTATAAATCCAACCCAGATCATCATAATAAACTATAACCCACATGTTTTAACACTAAAACATAACTTTTAACAATGGATCAATGATCAGATTTTAGAATAGGGTTTTATATCTTTATGAACAAATTCTTGGATCTAAGCTTCTGATTTGTTAGTGGATTTCGTGGGACTTGAATTGTGAGCTGATATACTACTATATTTCATTGGTTTTAGTGAGAGAAGCTCTAGTATAAGTGTTTGTGCAAAATAATATAACCAATGCTACTTTCTCTCTCCCAATCTATTTATAATACATATGTGCAATGTATATGGCTAATGATGTGGCTGATATTTATCAATTTAAGTCACATGGGGTTAGTAAGATTAGGTCACCCACTTCTCCTATTGTCAAAACCTAGTTGCTAGCCTCAATAATGCATAGAAGGGTATAATGGTCATTTGACTTAGAATTTTAATGGCATTCTTGTAATCCTTGCAAACCCTTAAGGTTTGACCCTTAGGGTTTAACCCTAAGATTTAGCACAAAAATAAATTTCTAGTGTTTTCAATTAGGGTTTAAAAATAAAATAAACTAAAAATTAGTTTCTAAAAGTTGTAATTAGGGTTTTCTAAATTAGATTAGTTTTTTAATTACTTTATACTCGAACATTAGGGTTAAAATATAATAATTATAGTTAACCTTGCTAATCTAGCAATTAGGGTTTACAATTAGTAATTAAAATTTATAATTACTAATTAGGGTTACCTAATATAGAAATTAGGGTTTCTTAATAATTATATATCAAAATGTTAATTAGGGTTTTAAAATACTAATTAGATTTTTCATAATTAGCAATAAAACCTACTATACCTGATATTAATCACATTAACATACAATTTCTAACTAACCACAAACTCCAATTTAGGTTTTAAATTAGGGTTTCTCATTTCAAAAATTAGGGTTTTATAATTAGGGTTTTTCTAAATATTAATTAGAGTTTCTAGATTTTAATTAGGATTTACCTAATTAATTATATAATACGCAACATAATCATATAACACAGTTATATAACAGTCTTGCATTTCCCATTTGAATTACAAAATAGGGTTAAACAAATTAATGCTAGGGTTTTGACATTATTCACCATAATTGAGCAACTATCAACAATACGTACTTACAGTACATATTTATAGCACTGAAAATCAAAATAATTAATATTATATATTATTATTCTCATTCC
The DNA here is from genome assembly GCA_016801055.1 of Panax notoginseng. Lineage (NCBI taxonomy): Eukaryota > Viridiplantae > Streptophyta > Magnoliopsida > Apiales > Araliaceae > Panax > Panax notoginseng. The sequence continues at coordinate 90,492,537 of CM029022.1, forward strand.
TTGATAAAAATCCAAAATTAGGGTTTGAATTCCATAGCTGATTTATTCTAACATATTTAACCTTAATAATTAAGGTAAAATAATTAACTTAATAATATGTACTAAAATTCATATAATAAAATAATTATTATAATTATTCTAAAAATCACTCCCTATATTATTTAAATAATATATGATTATATTCTCATGGAAAATAATTAATAAAAACATTTATGTTATAAAAGTAATTATTATAAGAATATACTTTATAATAATCAATAATTCTAAAATAAAATTATTTGTAAACATTTATGTAATAAATATATTTTTATTTACCACATAAATACATATACACATTATCTTGTACAAATCCTCATATTTAAAATAAATAAAAAAATTATATGCAAAATTTCTTATTTATTTATATAGAAAATATCGGGCTGTTACATTATGTTTGATAGTGATGTACTAATGAAGTTATTTAAAACTGGTGACATGATGTCAGGAGATGATAAGATGGTTACGAAAATGTTAGCAGCTGCACCAATGCCATTAGTTGAGGTGCCAACTCAGAGTGAGTCAGTTGAGAAAGTTTTAAGAGACGAACCTGCGGTAAATCTAGCAAGCGATCATGACGAGTAGCCCGAGATGGAGCTGGATGAAGAGGAAGAAGTATATTCCAAAGAAACTAAGGTGGAGCCAGAAATAAAGATCAAAGATGGGGAAGAAGGCAAAGTAGCAATAGAAGAAGGTCCAACATCTGTGGAAGTTCAAGATTTAAGGACTGAAATACTTCTCTTGGAGGAATTATAGAAGACAGAAAGAGCATTACGCGAGATGACAGAAGAACGAAATAATCTGAAGTTCGGTTGGATGCAATAAAGTTCTATCTTGTTCAACAATATTTTTAAATCTTTGTCTAGCTGAATCAAATAGCTTAGACGGCTTTTAAGTCAATATATACATACTGGAAACCAACTAGTATGTATCAACACGTGATAAAGTATAATGATTATCCAAGTGAGGACACTTGTCTAACCATATTTAGAAATTAACGAACAGAATAAATATCTGAATTATACAATAATACTGTGTTGATAAACAATGATCGGATAATTGAAGAATTTTTATGAATACAAATGATTGGATACATAATTGATAACAACAGAATTAATAATCTGACACAATGATAATAAAATTCTGAAACTTTATTACTCATGTCCATTGCATAAAGTAAATGCAAAGGGTATGATACTTGCCTGATTTGCTGCTTACAATTACGCAACTTAGTTTTATCTTTTATATTGAGACCTATCATTAATAAGATCATTCTATTGATTAGAAATACATATTATAACACATAATACTGCTATCTGCAGTCAGCACATAACCTAATCACATTGTCACATAAGTTTAACAGTCATTGGATCACAAACAGACACGTATCTAGTCAAATTATCTAAGTCCAGATCAATTTCTGAAACATTTCGGTGTACCGACGGCTTAATCGGGTAATTATTGAGTCTAAAACTCTATTATGTAGTTCAATATTCGATTAGATAATTTAAATAACAATCGTATTATTTTTCCATGGCTTATAATAATTTTTAATTAATTATTATAATTTATCATGATTTTTCAAACACTGGAATCATTTTTAAATGATTTAAATATTAAATAATTCTATTATCATTAATATTTAATTAATATTAAATTATTAATGAAACCATTGCCAAAATATTAAAGTTATTTATAATAACTAAAAATATTTTTAAAATATTTTTATTACCCTTAAATAATTTTTAAAACATTTAAAATCCTTTTTAAATAATTTCCATTAATATTTAGATATTAATGTACTATTTATCAAAATATTAAAAGTCATTTATTATAACTTAAAAATATTTTTAAACCATTTATATTCTTTTTAAATGATTTTTAAAATAATAAAATTATTTTTAAATAATTTATTTAATATTATTATTAAATAACTCTAATATCATTTAATATTAAATTATTAATAAAATTTACCTTTAAATATTAAAAGTTATATTTTTGAAACTTAAAATATTTTTAAACTATTTATTTTCATTTAAAATGATTTTTATAATAGTAAAATTATTTTTAAACTAATTTATCTAATATAATAATTAAATAAATCTAATATCATTAATATTAAATAATTAATAAAATTTATCTTAAAATATTAAAAGTTATGTTTCACAACTTAAAATATTTTTAAATACTTTATTATCATTTAAAATAATTTTTAATATAATAAAATTATTTTTAATTAATTTATTTAATACATTTATTAAATAAATTAAATATCAATAATATTTAAATAAATACTAATATTTATGAAAAATATGTCAAATTATTAAAAGTTAATTTTTATAACTTAAAATAATTTTTAAAACTATTTTTGGAATTTTCAGAAATTAATTACTATTTTTAAATGATTTTTAGAAAATAAATTAAATAAAATTATTAAATCTGTCGCTATAGCCTTTGGCGATAGAAACCGTCACTTATTATGTTCTTGAGAAACCCAGAACTTCATAGGCCAGTTTCGAGGCAGCATGCTCGACCATGAATCATTTACTATGTAATGTGTTTCTGGGCTAGCTATCAATCAGATCTTGTAGTACTAGTGTAACATTACAAGATCCAACATCAAACAGGGTTATAACATGTACCAAATGCAAAATCTAAGCTCAAGAACAAGCTGTCAGAGCTGTTCTTCATTTTCTGGGTTACCCATAAATGAAGAACATTTCGTGTAAGCATATTTGGGCTTCCACAACTTGTTTTTCATGTATTGTTTTTCTGATCTAATGCTTTCAGTGTGTAGCCAGCATGACAAGGAAGATATTTATTACATAAAATCACTAAAACAACAACACAAACAACAGATCTAGTCCAGTCAAACCATGTCAGAAGACATGCTCATCAGTTTTTTGGGTTACCCAGAAAACAGATGTCATGGTCGTTCTGCCTAGTTTGACCAACCATTACCTTCAACATTTTTAATGTTTATGTGATCTAAAGATACTATCATGTACTATAAACAACATACTACAACTTAGATGGAAGAACCATAACAAAACATCAAATAACTGTCAGATCGAAGCTCTTAAACTTCTTGTCAGACGGTTCTGGGCAAGATCTGGGTTAACCAGAACTTGTCAAGTCATGGTCGATCAACGATGTTTGACCACCCATAACTTTCAACCTATAACAGATCTGACCTTGATTTGAGTTCCAGATCAAAGATCTCATAGCATACTATAACTATAAACTTTCAAAACACAAAAATCATTAACAATCACTGAGATATGAGGTCTGACCTTCATTGTCAGACAACAAAAAAAATATTTTCTAAATTTTTGAAAACATCAAATCTGAGCCTATAGATGTTATGGATATAACATCTATCAACCCAGATCTTCAATATACACTACATACAACATGTTTAACACAAAAAAACTAACATCAGACATAGGATCAAAGATCAGATTTCTAAATTAGGTTTTATACCTCTATGAACAAATTCTGATTCTTGGCTACTGATTTTGTTATGTGTGTTAGTGGGGCTTGTTTTGGGACTGGTCTAGCAATAAATTTCGTGGGTTTTGAGCTGAAAGAATTTGTTTGAGAGTAAGTTGAACAAATGAGCATGAATGTGTCTTTTCTCTCTCTTGATATATATATATATTGATGCAATGGACAATATATATATAATGATGCAATGGACAAGGCTGATGTTTGCTGCTGATATTTGCTAATTTAAGTCACTTAGTTGGTCACCAACTAAAGTTTTGGCAAGTTTGACAAGTTACATACAATAATGAAAAGGTGGGTAATTTAGTCTTTCGCCTTGTGATTTTAATGGCAAGTTGGTAATCTTGGCAAACCCTTAGGGTTTGGCCCTTAGGGTTTAACCCTAAGATTTTCAAAAATTTAGTTTTCTAGGATTTCAATTTAGGGTTTAAAATAAAATAAAAATTTGACTTTCTAATTTTGAAAATTAGGGTTTCCTAATTGTGTTTAAATTTTCTAATTACATAGCACATGAAAATTAGATTTAAGTTTTACTAATTAGCAATTAGCTTTTCAATTTAATGATTAGGGTTTCTAATTTGACATTAAGGGTTCCTAATTTAGAAATTAGGGTTTTCAATAATTAGGGTTCCTAATTAATAATTAGGGTTTCCTAATTTAGATTATAAATTCTACCATACTTGATATTAATCACATTAACACAATTTTTGACCGATCTTAAACTCCAGTTTGACTTTCAAATTAGGGTTTATCCCAGTAATTCTAGGATTTGTCATGATACACCATAATTGACCAACCTTTATCAGTCTATACATACAGTACATATTTATAGCACTGAAATATATATTTAATATAATATTATTATTCTCATTCCTTATTCCAAATCCAGAATTAGGGTTTGGATTCCATAACTGAATTATCTAACACAATTAACATTATTAATTAAGTTAAAATTATTAACTTAACAATCGTGAATAAATTTACATAATAAAATAGTTATTATAATAATTCTAATAGTCATTTTATATATTATTTAAATAGTATAATAATCATATTTTCATAGAAATTAATTAATAAAAATATTATTACTAGCAAATTAATTTGTTATTAAAATGTAATGAACAATAATTCAATATCAATTTTTTTAATTATTCATGTAATAAATAAATTTTTATTTATCACATATATACATATACTTTACCCCGTACATATTCCCACCTTTAAAAAAAATTAAAAAAAAAAGATTATATGTAAAATATCTTATTTATTAATATAGAAAATATCGGGTTATTACATTCACCCTCCCTTATAAAGATTCCGTCCCCGGAATCATCGTTTTAAAACTTATACATACAAGGGTACATAGCACACACAATCATTGCAAGTAGATCTCGATCAAATTTGATCGAACTGATATTTAACTATTCAACATAAAACTTGTCTATCTGATGAAACAGAAATTTGATTTCTAATAGAACTCAAACTCCTTTAAAATTTCTTTGTAAAATAATTTGCTATATATAAGAAAATCATGTATAAGAAAATTAAAGTTATACGAATAATACCTGGAGTTCCATCACCAGCTGGCACGGTATCCTGGACCGTCATGTTGAAGACTCTTGCAGTTGATTTTTTTTTTGCTTACTTGATGACGTTGGTCCTATAATCGCCAGAGTCTAGCTTCCTTTTCCCGTGGTTACACTCCCTGCCTCCAGTCTCCTTTTCGGACAGTCCTTAAACTTATGTTCCATTGACACACACATGAAACATCCACTGTTCACCCTTGGATTGGGGCAGTTGGAAGAGATATGCCCCTCCTACCCACACTTATAACAAACGAATTTTCCTTTCAAACACTCCCCTGAGTGATTCATTCCACAGTTCTCACACTGAACCACATGCTTCTTCACACCTTCCTGCTTCACCTGAATATTCCTAAAGTTGTTCCCCTTTCTTTTCTCACCCCTATTTCCACTATTAATTTCCACCTTCATAGCTCCCTCGCACTAGTACAAAGTAGTAAATAAACAACACTTAAACCACAAAGTTTTTATAAAAAACGTTAGGGTATTTTTTTTCACAACGCTTTTTAATAAAACGTTATAAATATATATAAAAAACGTTATCTATTTAAAAGGGAATTTTTTGATTTTAACTAGATAACATTTTTTTAAAAAAACGTTATGGATGTAAAAAACACGGAGCGAGCAAAAAACCGCGTTGAAGTGAAAACTTAAAATTAAATGATATACATAACTGTTAACCTTTATCGATTCCTTCGTCGAAGTTCGAAACAAATGCTTAAACATAACTATAGCAAATCTTCAAGCCCTAGGGTTTGAAGATTTATCGAATCAGTGTTCAATTAATGGAGCTTTGCTCCCGAGCAAATCTTCATATCTCGCAAAATAACTTCTTCACGGCAGTGTCTGGAATCAATAGAGACTAATTTTTTCAACAAAATGTCGTCATCCACGCTTCAACGGATACTTGAGAAGCAGATCCCGATGATCCGGTCGCACATCGAGCGACGAATCAACCAAGAGTTTTGAGATTGGCTTGTTGATATCCGTATAGTGAGTCAAAACCTTGGCCAACTAGCGATCGGACAAGCCTTGGCGTCGTGGCAGAGAGAAGAGGAGATGTGTATAAAGCAAAGGCAAGCCCTTAAAAACTGTCAACTATATTTGCTTATATGAATTAATAATCACAACTACTTGGGTATGTAACCTCTTAAGAAGGTTATCAGTGTCAAAGATAATTTCTTCTTTTGTGATAATTTTGTTTTTATTCCTATTTGTGTAGCTTTCGAGTGATGAGATCTCTTTTCGTCGAGAAAGACTGTATGTGAACAAACTCAATATTATATTGGTTCAGGTAAATTAGTATTTGTTTCCTCTAGTATTAATTAGTATTTGGTGGAAATTATGTATAAGTAGTATTCTGCCCACAAATTTGAGTGTAAAATTCAAGAGCAATCGTGGCAGGTATCTGAAGATCATTTTTTGGGTATTTTAGTTTCTATAATCTACTACTAATATATTGATATATTGTAACACTTTTGTAGTATTGTAGTATGGTGTATTTTCTCCTTTTTCTTCTTATTTGTTATATAATTGTTCATGATCTTATAATACAACTTTGTATTAGATTGATATGTTTGCTTTAGCTTTTAAAGTTATTTTATTACAAGTATTAATCTGTTAAACATGCTAATGATATTGCCTTTTGATCCAGGGACTACACTAATCCTCTTCTTCATGTCAATCCCTCTGCCATAGATGCTAGTGGGCAGGTAAATACTAGAATTGACATTTAATTTTTCTTTTCTAATAGGGTGTGAGGTAGCTATGATGTTGAGATATGGCCTATCATGACCTAATGTATTTGGCTGTAGGTTGGGGTTATAGGGTTTCATCTTTCTTTTTCTCCTAACTGGCACCCTTGTAACAAAGAATCATACATTTGTGTGATATCTTTTGGATTTTTTAATTGTGAGAAGCTTCTGAGAAATTTAGCTAGAATTCAGTAATGCGAAAAAATACTTAACCTTACACACGAAATAGGTTGGTTTGAATGTAATTATTATGTAACATGCACTTTGTTGGCCGTCCTTGTTTAAACCAGCAGAAGCATAAGTGCTTTATCTCTACACCACTTGATGGGAAGGTTTTTTGTTTTGTTTCTTTTTATAGATATCTGATGACATTCATTTGTTGTTACTGCAGATCAGTGTGGGTTTAGATGGAAAAAAGCTAGAGCCTGAGAGTAATGTTCTTCTTGCTTCAATTGAGAATATGCAATATGCAGTGACCTTTGATGTTCTACACATGGTATCGTCATGACTAGTACGCAAAGGTCTTGACATTTTATGTGGGCTACTTTTCTCTTTCTGCTAATTTTTTCTTTCCCATGGTTTGTGTTTAGGTTTTTCTGCTTTTGGGCCTGTCCTAAAGATTGCCATGTTTGATAAGAATGGATGAGTTCAAGCATTGATTCAGTACCCCGGTAAGCAAAATCCTGCAATTAGTCATACTCATGTTACTAAAATCTAAAAATCTGATACTTGTTACTAAAATGTGTGGCAAGCTAAGGTAGTTTTCTTAGTTGTAGCATTAATGCTGACCTTGGTGCCTATGTGATTGCCTTTAAAGTGATTTCAAGAATGATGCTATAGATGAGATGCATTGCATTGCATAGCTGTCTTTATGCCTGTTACTAATTTTTAATTTATATTAAGAGACTAGAGATGATTGTCCTTTTTGCTTAGTATTTTCTTATCTCATGACTATTTAGTCGTTGGGTTGTCAACTTGAATCAGATTTATATGTTGTTATCTTAAAGATATATAATCTTGAGGAAATATTGTTATACTATTTGTTAAATTAAATTTGATAGGGTTAATCAGATTTATATGCTGTTATTATTTGTCAAATATTTTCTTAAAATCAAATATTTGTTATACTATTTGTTATAATATTTTCGTGAGTGTTTCTTATCTTGCTTTGCCACTAGTGTTGTGATTTCAGCTTTCACACTATTATTTTGAGATGAATGTGTAGTTTTTCATATTGCAACTGTTTGATAGAGCTTATAAATCTATAATGTTTCAGGGTCGGGTCAATTTACGAAATCCAGAGCACAAGTTTTGTCTTATGGAAACAGATGACTATGAGTCTAATAATGGCCTTCCACCTGTTGTTTAAAAGAGAATCATTTTTGGCCGTGAAGTTGGAGCTGCTGACAGGAAGCTTTTACCAACCTATCATTTAAAAAGTTGTACTTATCTTGGGACAACAGCTATAGATGCGGAAGTGGCTTTCCTAATGGCCAACCAAGCACAAGCCATGCCTGGGAAACTTGTATATGATCCTTTTGTTGGCACTGGGAGCATTTTGGTTGTTGCGGCACATTTTGGAGCAATGACAATGGTACGCTGTTTGCTCTTTGTTGACTGTTAGCTAGTAAGCAGATACTACCTGTTTAATGCTTCTGCTGGAGAATTTATGTTTGCATGATTGTATGCTAATAATTTCTTTAGTTTCCACTGGAAGAAGCTATACAAAATTATACTGTGTTAAAGATATACATCATGTTGGACAATTATAAAAATTATACTATGTTAAAGACATGCATCATTATAATTTTATATTGTGTTAAGTACAAAGGAATATGGCTGACTTGCTCATAAATTATTCAGTGCCAACTGATACCAGTAAGACATACATCCTCCCCCCAAATCTTGTTGGACCAGGTGGTATTACATCTTGTTGGAATTTTCTGTAAATGGAATTTTTTTAATATATCTGCTTTTGACCCATTTTTGCATACCCTCTTTTCTTTGTTTCCATGACCAAACTCTCTGCCCCAGTGGGTGAGATCTGCTTTGAAGCTGTCACACAGCTTGAATGAGAGCCAGGGCTCATAGACAAGCTCAAAGACTACAAGTATGAAGCTGTCACACAGCTTGGTCCCACTGACTGGAATGAAGCTCTTTATATAATTGTGTATGTAACTATAAATGCAGGTATGTACCATTGTTTGATATAATGTGATGCATATAGAAGTTTTTCTGATGAAACATATATATTTAAAAACTGCATAGCTTAGTTGTCTAAGTTTATGAGGAAGCCAGTTTGTAGTTTAAGCATTCATGCAGTACATAGTTCCAGCATTCATGCTTGTATGCTTGGCCTGGATAATTTTTAAAGCAATTCTTGTGTTTTAGCATATGCTTTCATATTATATTCTACTCAGTGAAGACTGAAAAATATCTACTTTTGTAGGTGACATCATCTGCTTGATTTAATGACCTGAGGAATCAGATTGATCATACCAGAATTCTTAGTATTGTATATCGTTCTTCATTAGCACTGGGTTCTCGACTGCCATCCATGGTTAGTGCTAGAGCAAAAGTTACTGCCATCCATGGCTAGTGCTAGAGCAAAAGTTACTGGCGTATTTTGGGAGAACCTAGTCTTTCTTGCACATGCTTAGGTAGTAGCTTAATTTTATGGATAGTTTGGTTTATTTTGTGGTTTATTTTGTGGATTGAAAAGTAAATTTGAGATGTATATATGGATAGTTTGGTATATATTTTGTGGATATAGTAATTTGAAACTGTAAACAAATGGTATTATTGGGATGTATTTTGAATTGTTAATACATTTTGGCTTTAAATTTAAATGAGAATTTAGACATTTTAGCTATATATCATGACATTAGCATATTGCAGATACATTGGAAATATAGGTGAACCACAACCTTTTTTTTTCTTTTTTTTATCTACAACATTTTAAAAATGTTGTATATTTGTATAAATAAATGACACCTTCTAAATAGATGACACATTATAAATGTTGTGTAAATGTGCTTAAACGTTTTTTGATATATTAAACTACAACATTTTTAGCCAGAAAACGTTGTAGAATCATACCTTCTACAACGTTTTCAAGCATCTACAAATTTATGGAAAACAAATCTACAACATTTTTTTCTTAAAAAACATTGTGTAATGTGTCTAACTACAAATTTTTAAAAATGTTGTGTAAGGGTGTCAAATAGATGACACCCTTAACCACGACGTTTTTTTAATTGAAACCACGATGTTTTTTCTGTGTTATCTATTTACTATTTAATAGTAGTGTCGACTTTACCTTTGCTCCTTTTCTCCTTATTGTAGAGGCTCACGGCCTCACTTCCCTCCTCAACTATTATAGCCTTTTCCAAAAGTGCTGCAAAGGTATTGATCTACAACATCGCCACCTTGTTGTAGAGCCAAGATTTTAATCCTAACTCAAACCTTCTCTCCTTCCTAGCCTCCGTATCAACTTGATGTGGAGCGAACCTAGCCAACTCATTAAACTTTGCGGTATACTCCGCAACTGTCATGTTTTCCTACTTTAACTCCAAAAATTTCACCTCCATCCTCACCTGCATACTAGCTGATAGATAGTTTTCGAAAAACAATATTTTAAACCTAGCCCAAGTTACCACATCTTCTCCTTCCCTAGTCTAATTTTCCTCCGACCAAAAATTCACCTCCCCTTTCATCATATAAGTGGCAAAAGCGGTCTTTTGCCCCCTCATCTACCCTAGCTATCATAAACGCTTTTTTAATTTCCTTAACCCAAGTTTGGGCTTCTACAGGGTCAGTTGTACCTCTAAATTCTGGCGGTCCTACAGCCTTAAAATCTTTGAAGTTTGCCAAGTCATTGTCTAGCTGGTTCCCTACGGCTGGCATTCCCTGTTGCATAGCCTGAACTACCAGGTTTGCAAAGTTTTGCATTAGGACTAGTTGTTGTCCTCTAACGTTGTTGACAGATTCTTCTGCCCTTTTATTTCGAGTTTGACGTCTTGGCGGCATTATCTGATTAAAGAAAACATAATATATACTTATTAACTTACATTCTAAACCTTAGCGTATAAGTTTAATATATTAAACTTGTTTCATTACTCAAACATATATTCATAATCATTCAACGATTTCAAAATACTTTACATAGCATAACACATACTGTTATCCCTTTGTGACCACAAAAGTCAGAATTCGCTACTACAACTTGTACATAAGTTTGAGAATATTAAATTACACAAACATACTTATCATAGAACACACATATAATTAAACAGTACTTATACTACTAGTTCACTATGCCTTTTTCTTGATCTTGGACAACCTTTCGCCTGATAACCTTCTATCCCACAAATAAAATAGACACCTTGCTTCAGATTGGGACAATGAGGAGAGATATGTCCCTCATGTCCGTAATTGTAGCAAACATTTTCCCCTTTCCTACATAAGCCTTCATATTTCTTGTCACAATTTGTACACTTTTCTATTCTGTTAAGGTTCCCTTGGTTGTTATCAAAATTTCCTAAGTCACAGTCTTTCATCTTTCTTTTCCCCTTCTTGCTTGGAGCTGCACACGATTTGTTGCTTTTGGCTCCCATTTGATCAATTTGGATTTTAAGCTTATTTTGTTCTTCCATTGTTTCGATTAACGCCTTTCGCAATTGACTATTTAACAGCTTTTCCATTTCCCATAGCTTTTCTAGAGAAGAAACATTGTTCTTCAGATTCTGCACTTTCGTTGATGCTTGATCAGCTCCAACTTTAGTGTCTGAATCACTATCTGTCAGTTCTATTATTTCTGGATCTGGTACTATATTTTCCAATACCATCACCTCGTCATGGTTGCTTTCACTGTGAGCCTCTATTTCAGCTATTGGCTTTGATATTGGCTCATTCTTTACGATCTGAGGGTATCCTAATTCTTTTCCACCTGACATCTACACACAAAAATTATCCTGATTAGCATAAAATATATGCACACAGCAAATAATAGTTTTATATAAGTTATCTTTTATTTTGTTTGACGATGAATTTATCCAATTCATCTCCTTTTAAACTCTATATGAGTTATTTGTATTTTCAACGTTTCCCTCTGTTCTAAGGTTATAGCCTAAGGTCTATCCCACCTAAGGTTTCTAACCCTAAAGCTCTGATACCAACCTGTGACGCCCCCAAATTCAGGTACTTGAAATCCAAACTCGGTACTTCACGATATCATTTCTATGAGCGAAATAATACTAATAATAATAACAATAATATAGATACCAAACTTAATTTACATATATTAGAGTCTAAATCCCAAGTACGCGACCTTTAAACATTCATTACATCATAGATAATAAATATCATTGTCTTAATAAAGTTTAACTATTACACAGATGTAAGACCCCAACTTTTATAAATAAAGATGAATTTTCTATAAATATCATTTTTAAATATTATGAAGTGAAATTGATATAATGTTATAGTTGTGGGTAATATTTATAAATTTTGGAAAGTACGCAAGTTGCTATATAATATTCGATTGGTCAGGAAATATTCGTTTTAATAGGGAATATTCGTACGACGACACAATCATTGGTGAACCCTACAACGGAATTATTGTCGAATTGAGAAAACGACAAAAATACTTTATGAAAATAACGGCGGAAGTTTTACCATTAATATTGTTGAACTACACGGTAGTAAAAGAACAGTAATACGCATGGTTGTATAGTAACACACGATATTGATTATTGATGCTTACGTGATAAGTCACTCAGTTTTGTTTTATTGGTATTATTAATGTAATAAAACAGAAAAGCTTTTTATATAAGACAGAATACTTTTATAAAGTTATTCGTTTTATTAGGCTAATAGTACAATCTTTTTATATAAAACAGAATACTTTTATAAAGTTATCTGTTTTATTATACAATAATTAGAATATATTATATTTTATTATACATAGTGCAAATTGCATAGTGCCTACATAGTATTTGCATAGTAAAATCTTTTATAAAGTTATTCGTTTTATTAGATTATAAATAGAATATATTTTATTTTATTTAAAAGATTTTGCTTTAAATATGGACCGTCAGATTAATGTAAATCAATCTAGACCGTTCGTGAGTTAGTTACTATGCAGTCAATTTTTCTATAAATAGAAGCTCATTCCTTCATTATTTTCTTATGAATTCACTGAAACTCTTGAGAGAGAAACAATAGAGAGAAAGAAAAAAAGTATTCTGCTACTTCACTACTCCGATATCAAATTTTTTTTACGGTAAGAGAGATTATTTGTTGTACTCGTAAGGAGTATTATTTTCTTTTGTATTCATGAAGAGAACTTCTGTTATTCCATTCTTTATTATTTTGCTGGAATAACCAGTATACGCGGACTACCCTATACTTGGTGACATTCTTCTATTATTCCGTCTTTATTATTATTCTGTTGGAATATCCTTGATATTTGCGCTTCATCCAATATCTTTTCATGAAAATATTCTTTCGAGTATTCTTGAATTTTACTCCACAAAGCAGTATTATGTTGACAATTTGGACGTTATTGGTTCCTGGATAAATTAATTCTTGAACTTGTTTTATTGAATTCTTATATCATTGTCATCATCCTCATGTTTATATTCTGTTGAAAGTCATCTGTGGCCTGTAGTGAATAGATGGACTTGGTATGATTATGACCAGGGATTATTCGGTATAATCATGACCGTAATGTTACAAATGATGTGGTAAAAGTCCTCATTGGCCCGTAATGCATTGATGAACAATGGTTGGCATGATCATGACCATTAATGAATACACAAATATTCTTGGCCCGTAGTGCATGGATAATTGTGGTCGTGATACTAAAGAATATCCTTAGCCGTAGTGCAGGGGTGATTCGATGATGTGGATTATTTATTAAGCTGAGTCCCAGCGATAAAAGTCATTAAAAACCTTTTAAATCATAGAAGATAGTATATTTTATTCTCTACTTGACTCTTCTAATGGGTTGCTTGTTCCGCTGCAATTAAACTTGATGTTTGTTATATTGTATCAGTTTAACACTGTTTAAGGCTAATGATAATTTATTCTGCATTATCTTAGTCATAATATTTCTTACTAGGCTAGTTGAGCTCACCCTTTCTTTCATTGTTCTCTTCAGGAAATGAGAATATAGCAGGGACGAGTCGGGGAACGGAGTGATGGACCAGATGATAGTATTAGTAGTCCTCACTATTCTGTTAAATAGTGTGATAATAAATGTAACGAGGACTTATTCTGAGAGTGGATGTTGTCTAGAAGACAATATTTGTATTAAAACTCACAACTCTCTTGTCGTATATTAACGATTGTATTTGTATTATGTACCATGTATTTGGAGACTCTAAATAGGTGATGTATACCTATTTTGGGGGCGTCACAGTTGGTATAAGAGCTTAAGGATATGATCCCTTGCTAAGATGTGAGACTAGAACTAGGAGGGGAGAGACGGGGAATTCCTTCGCCAGTATGACCTACCTAAGTTTATTTGGTATTTAATTAGTCGGTCAGAGTATAGAGATAATATGTGATATGTTATTTAACTCTTGTTTTGTGACAGTATTTAAAAATGACATCCGAGAATGTTGAGAATATCAATGGAGCACAGGCGACCGTTGATTCACCATATATTAATAATCAGAATAATGTGCATCAGGAAGGTGATAATCCTCATGCAAACAACAACACTGACCAAATGATGAATGATGGAATGTTCAGAGACTTTATGCAATTCATGCAACAGCAGGCGAGAGCGGGTCCTGTCCAAAATATAGGTGGAAACACTGAAAACTCTTGGACGGTCACCGCTAAACAGTGTAAGGAGCTGGAACCACTGGAGTTTATTGGAGAACCAAAACCACTTAAGACGGAAACATGGATAAAGCAGGTAACCAAGATATTTGATGTCTTGGGATGTGCCAAGGAGCAAAAGGTTCCCTTTTCCACCTTTATGTTGCGAGGAGAGGAAAATTACTGGTGGGAATCGATAAAGCGTACTCAACCTGCTGCACTGAAGATGTCTTGGGAGAAGTTCCAAGAACTGTTCAATGACAAGTACTTTCCCGAAAGTATTCGTCACATGAAGGAGGTAGAGTTCATCAAGTTGGAGCAGAATAATATTACCGTGTCGCAGTACGAAGCTAAGTTTGCCGAGCTATCCCGGTTTGCGTCCCACTTGGTGGATAATGAATAGAGAATGACGCGGATGTTTTTAAGAGGTTTGAAGCCGGAGATACGTCAACATCTTATTTCTCATAAACTGTGTTTGTATTCAGATGTTGTAAATAGGGCTCAGTTAGTGGAGCGCGATAACGAGTCAACTCAACTAAAAGAGAGTAACAGGCAAAATGATAATACCAGTGAAAGAAGTCATCGAAGCGATGACAACAAGCGTGGAGGGAATCAGCAGGCCAGAAATGGTAACCACTTCGGTGGTAATCATGGCCAAAACAATAAGAATGGACATTTCAAGAAGAGGAGATTCAACAATGATGGAAAGACGTCAGCACCAGCACCCGTGGTTAAGGAAGGAGAACGACCACCGATCATATGCTTCAAATGCGGAGGGGAGGGACACATCAGTCAAAACTGCGCGATGCCATCCAAAGCATGTTATAATTATGGAAGAGAAGGTCACCTAGCCCAATTTTGTCGTTCACCGAAGACAAGTTCAGCTAGGATGGAGGCACCAAAGGACATCCCAAAAAAGTTAAAACTGGTAGTGCAAGGGAGA
Organism: Panax notoginseng; assembly: GCA_016801055.1. Lineage (NCBI taxonomy): Eukaryota > Viridiplantae > Streptophyta > Magnoliopsida > Apiales > Araliaceae > Panax > Panax notoginseng. Next base: position 90,508,190 of record CM029022.1, read on the forward strand.
GCGTTTGTTGTGACCTCCCAGAAAGTAAGGAATCCGAACGAGGTCATCACGGGTAAGCTTATCATAAACTCTAGCGAAGTCTATACCTTATTTGATACCGGTTCTACCCATTCTTTTATTTCTCCTATTTGCGCTCAACGATTAAATTTGACTCCGGAGAAATTAGACTTTGGCTTATCTGTGGAAACTCCGTTGGGAGAAACCTTCATTACATCCACTGTTTATAAGTCTTGTTTGGTTCAAGTCGGTTCCCTTACATTACCTGTCGATCTTATTTCATTGAAAATACTTGCATTTGATGTAATTCTAGGGATTGATTGGTTAACTACTCATCATGCAAAAATTGATTGTTTTCGTAAGGTTGTTAGCTTTCATATTCCTAATCAACCTATTATATGAATTCAAGCAACCAAACCATTAAAATCAATCACTGTCATCTTAAGCCATAAAGCTATTCGTTTATTAAAAAATGGATGTCAAGCTTTCTTAGCTTATGTCACGGATCTAAACAGAAATACTTCAGTTTTGAATGATATTTCTATTGTTAATGAATTTCCTGACGTATTCCCTGAAGAACTTCCTGGCCTACCCCCAGAGCGTGAAAATGAATTTTGTATCGACCTTGAACTCGGTACAAAACCCATTTCCAAATCCCCATATCGAATGGCTCCTATTGAACTTCAGGAGTTAAAGACCTAACTGCAGGAATTGTTAGACATTGGCTTTATTCGTCCTAGTACTTCCCCTTGGGGTGCTCCTGTTCTATTCATGAAGAAGAAAGATGAGAGTATGCGACTTTATATTGATTATCAGGAGTTGAATCATGTCACCATCAAAAATAGGTACCCATTGCCACGTATTGATGACCTGTTTGACCAGTTGCAAGGAGCACAATTCTTTTCTAAAATCGATCTTCGTTCTGGATATCATCAGCTGAATGTTAGAACTGAGAATATTCCAAAGACTGCCTTCAGAACTCGGTACGGGTATTATGAATTCTTAGTCATGTCTTTTGGATTGACAAATGCTCATGCTGCCTTCATGGATATGATGAACCGAGTATTCAAGGAATATTTAGATCACTTTGTGGTCGTCTTTATTGATGACATCCTTATTTATTCTAAAAGTCATGAAGATCATGAGCAACACTTGAGGCTGACACTCCAAAAGTTTCGTGAATACAAACTTTATGCCAAGTTAAAGAAATGTGAGTTCTGGCTTGAGGAAGTAGCATTCCTTGGGCACGTAGTATCAAGTCATGAAATATCTGTTGACTCGGTAAAGATTGAAGCAATTCAAAGCTGGGAGCAACCTAAATCAGTGACCGAAGTACGTAGCTTTCTCAGTTTAGCTGGTTATTATCGGAGATTCGTGGAAGGATTTTCTCGAATCGCTACTCCATTAACTCAGCTGACTCGAAAAGATACAAAGTTCGGTTGGAGCGAAGAATGTGAGAATAGTTTTCAAGAACTCAAGAGGAGACTCATTTCAACACCTGTTCTGACAATACCATCTGTCTCAGAGGGATTTGTCATCTACAGTGATGCTTCGGGAAAAGGGTTGGGATGTGTTCTCATGCAACATGGGAAAGTCATAGCCTATGCCTCAAGACAACTCAAAGAATATAAGAGAAATTATCCTACTCATGATCTAGAGTTGGCAGTTATTTTCTTCGCACTTAAAATTTGGAGGCATTACTTGTATGGGGAGAAAGTAGAGATCATTACGGATCATAAAAGCCTCAAATATTTCTTCATTCAAAAGGAACTTAACATGCGACAACGACGTTGGCTAGAACTATTGAAAGATTATGATCATACCATCCAATACCATCCTAGATAAGCGAACGTGGTAGCTGATGCATTGAGTAGAAGATCATATGTAAGTACGAGTGCGATATTATCAACGCGAAGGCCCATTTTGTATGACTTGCAAAGGATGGAGATAGAGTTAAAGACTCCAGGGACCCATGTGATGGTGGCGAATATACGAGTAGAACCGACTTTAATTGATAAAGTTAAAGCTGCTCAAGCTACAGACCTGGAGCTGATTCGTATGAGGAAGAAAGTACAAGAAGGTGCTATGCCGAAAGTAAGAATCGATGAAGAAGGAATACTTCGAGTCAACTCCAGACTTTGTGTTCCTAACGACCCTAATTTAAAGTATAAAATCATGATGGAGGCGCACAACACACCATTTGCAATCCATCCTGGGAGTACTAAAATGTATCGTAATCTTCGTCATACATTTTAGTGGAGAAATATGAAGAGAGAGATAGCGCTGTTTATCTCAAGGTGTCTAACTTGTCAACGAGTCAAAGCGGAGCATCAAGTACCAAAAGGTTCATTGCAACCACTTGAAATTCCAGAATGGAAGTGGGAGCACATTACCATGGATTTCGTTACTGGTCTTCCCAAGGTTTCTCAAGTCATTGATGCAATTTGGTCATTGTTGATAGCTTGACCAAGTCTGCTCATTTCTTACCAATACGAGAAACTTATACACTTGAACGTCTTGCTCGTATGTACATAAACGAGATTGTAAGACTGCATGGTATGCCAGTATCCATAGTTTTTGATCGAGACACAAGATTCACTTCACAATTTTGGGTTAGTTTACAAAAAGCTATGGGCACGGATTTACGATTTAGTTCGGCATATCATCCCCAGACGGACGGACAATCAGAGAGGACTATTCAAACTCTTGAAGATTTATTAAGACTCTGTGTTCTTAACTTCAAGGGAAGTTAGGATAAGTTCTTAACATTGGTGGAGTTTTCCTACAACAACAGTTATCAAGCAAGTATTTGCATGGCTCCATTCGAGGCGTTGTATGGAAGAAAGTGTCGTTCTCTAGTATGTTGGGATGAGGTGGGTGAAGCAACGTTTTTGGGACTGGAGTTGGTACGTATAACTACGAAAAAGATTCAAACGATCCGGCAACGTATAAAAACCTCACAAGATCGACAAAAGAGTTATGCTGATCTTCATCTAAAGGACGTAGAATTTGATATAGGAGATCATGTGTTGTTACGAGTTGCTCCGTGAAAAGGAGTTACGAGATTTGGAAAGAGAGAAAAGCTCAATCCTCGATTCATTGGCCCATTTTTAATCCTCGATCGAGTAGGAACTGTGGCCTATAGACTCGTTTTACCGCCAAATATGTCTCGTGTTCATAATATTTTTCACATATCCATGTTACGTAAATATGTGGAAGACCCGAACCACATTATTAAGTTAGAACCGGACGAAATTGCGGAAGATTTAACGTATGAAGAGGTTCCTGTTCAAATCTTGGATAAGAAGGAACATATTCTACGCTCCAAGGTTATACCGCAAGTCAAAGTTTTGTGGAGAAACCACGATGTTGAGGAAATGACCTGGGAGTTAGAATCTGAAATGAAGTCAAGGTATCCTTACCTCTTCGATATACCAGGTACGTACCCTAATTTCGAGGGTGAAATTTCATAAAAAGGGGAGGTTGTAAGTCCCTAACTTTTATAAATAAAGATGAATTTTCTATAAATATCATTTTTAAATATTATGGAATGAAATTGATATAATGTTAAAGTTGTGGGTAATATTTATAAATTTTGCAAAGTACACGAGTTGGTATATAATATTCGATTGGTCGGGAAATATTCGTTTTAACAGGGAATATTTGTATGACGACACAGTCATTGGTGAACCCTACAACGGAATTATTGTCGAATTGAGAAAGTGACAAAAATACTTTATGAAAATAACGGCGAAAGTTTTACCATTAATACTGTTGAACTACTCGGTAGTAAAAGTATAGTAATATGCATGGTTGCATAGTAGCACACGGTATTGATTATTGATGCTTACGTGATAAGTCACTCAGTTTTGTTTTATTGATATTATTAATGTAATAAAACATAATACTTTTATAAAGTTATTCGTTTTATTAGGCTAATAGTAAAATCTTTTTATATAAAACAGAATACTTTTATAAAGTTATATGTTTTATTAGACAATAATTAGAATATATTATATTTTATTATGCATAGTGTTTGCATAGTGCCTGCATAGTGTTTGCATAGTAAAATCTTTTATAAAGTTATTCGTTTTATTAGATTATAAATAGAATATATTATATTTTATTTAAAATATTTTGCTTTAAATATGCATCAAATTAATGTAAATCAATCTAGACCGTTCATGAGTTAGTTACTATGCAGTCCATTTTTCTATAAATAGAAGCTCATTCCTTCATTATTTTCTTACGAATTCACTGAAACTCTAGAGAGAGAAACTATAGAGATAAAGAAGAAAAGTATTATGCTACTTCACTACTCCGATATCAAGTTTCTTTTATGGTAAGGGATATTATTTATTGTACTCGTAAAGAGTATTATTTTCTTTTGTATTCATGAAGAGAATTATGTTATTCCATTCTTTATTATTCTGCTGGAATAACCAGTATACGCGGACTACCCTATACTTGGTGACATTCTTCTATTATTCCGTCTTTATTATTATTCTGTTGGAATATCCTTGATATTTGCGCTTCATCCAGTATCTTTTTATGAAAATATTCTTCCGAGCATTCTTGAATTTTACTCCACAAAGCAGTATCATGTTGACAATTTGGACGTTATTGGTTCCTGGATAAATTAATTCTTGAACTTGTTTTATTGAATTCTTATATCATTGTCATCTGCCTCATGTTTATATTCTGTTGAAAGTCATCTGTGGTCTGTAGTGAATAGATGGACTTGGTATGATTATGACCAGGGATTATTCGGTATAATCATGACCGTAATGTTACAAATGATGTGGTAAAAGTCCTCATTGGCTCGTAGTGCATTGATGAACAATGGTTGGCATGATCATGACCATTAATGAATACACAAATATTCTTAGCCCGTAGTGCATGGATAATTGTGGTCGTGATACTAAAGAATATCCTTAGCCGTAGTGTAAGGGTGATTCGATGATGTGGATTATTTATTAAGCTGAGCCCCAGCGATAAAAGTCATTAAAAACCTTCTAAATCATAGAAGATAGTATATTTTATTCTCTACTTGACTCTTCTAATGGGTTGCTTAATCCGCTGCAGTTAAACTTGATGTTTGTTATATTGTATTAGTTTAACACTGTTTAAGGCTAATGATAATTTATTCTGCATTATCTTAGCCATAATATTTCTTACTGAGCTAGTTGAGCTCACCCTTTCTTTCATTGTTCTCTTCAAGAAATAAGAATATAGCTGGGGCGAGTCGGGGAACGGAGTGATGGACCAGATGATAATATTAGTAGTCCTCACTATTCTGTTAAATAGTGTGACAATAAATATAACGAGGACTTATTCTGAGAGTGGATATTGTCTAGGAGACAATATTTGTATTAAAACTCGCAGCTCTCTTGTCGTATATTAACGATTGTATTTATATTCTGCACCATGTATTTGGCGACTCAGAATAGGTGATGTATGCCTTTTTTGGGGGCGTCACAACAGAATATTATAAAAATTATTCAGCCAGCTTTCATTTCCCCTTTTTCTTGCCTGAACCTTCAGGTTGATCATGCTTAGCTGAAAACATTTAAATTTAAAGCAAGAATGAACATTTGATTGTCCAGTAAGTAATAACAACAATAAATATTAGCTGAAAGGATTTAAATGTTTTCTTTGTACGAAACTTCTACAACAAATCAACAGTTGTGAAGTAAGCTGAACCAATAATAACAACATATCAATTCTATATCAAATTTTTTGAAACTACGTATTGACTATAAATGCAGAATCAGTCGACAAACTATGAATATTATTTTCTATTTTCGAAAAGGTATATAGAACTTCATCTACAAACCGTCATAAATTACAGGCACGGGGGGTGATCAGCCCGTTATGCCCTGTATTGATCAATACTACATGTTTGAATGATATTTTCGTCCAGCATATCTACCTTAGGCGCATAAAAGTTTTCCATGTTCGGGTTGTTCATACTTAGTCGGGAATTCGAACCAAAACAATTCGGTTGGATACAATAAAGTTCTATCTTGTTCAACAATATTTTTAAATCTGTGTCTAGCTGAATCAAATAGCTTAGACAGCTTTTAAGTCAATATATACATACTGGAAACCAACTAGTATGTATCAAATGTGATAAAATATAATGATTATCCAAGTGAGGACACTTTTCTAACCATATTTAGAAATTAACAAATAGAATAAATATCTGAATTATACAATAATACTATGTTGATAAACAATGATCGGATAATTGAAGAACTTGTATGAATACAAATGATTGGATACATAATTGATAACAACAGAATTAATAATCTGACACAATGATAATAAAATTCATAACTTTTTTACTCATGTTCATTGCATAAAGTAAATGCAGAAGGTAGGATACTTGCCTGATTTACTGCTTACAGTTACGCAACTTAGTTTTTTCTTTTATATCGAGACCTATCATTAATAACATCATTTTATCGATTAGAAATACATATCATAACACATAATACTGCTATCTGCAGTCAGCACATAACCTAATCACATTGTCACGTAAGTTTAACAGTCATTGGATCACAAACAGACACGTATCTAGTCAAATTATCTAAGTCCAGATCAATTTTTGAAACATTTCGGTGTACCGACGACTTAATCGGGTAATTATCGAGTCTAAAACTCTATTCTGTAGTTCAATATTCGATTAGATAATTTAAATAACAGTCGTATTATTTTTCCATGGCTTATAATAATTTTTAATTAATTATAATAATTTATCATTATTTTTCAAACGCTGGAATCATTTTTAAATGGCTTAAATATTAAATAATTCTATTATCATTAATATTTAATTATTAATAAAACCATTGTCAAAATATTAAAGTTATTTATAATAACTTAAATTATTTTTAAAACATTTTTATTACCCTTAAATGATTTTTAAAACATTTAAAATCATTTTTAAATAATTTCTATTAATATTTAAATATTAATGTACTATTTATCAAAATATTAAAAGTCATTTATTATAACTTAAAAATCTTTTTAAACCATTTATATCCTTTTTAAATTATTTTTAAATTAATAAAATCATTTTTACACTATTTATTTAATATTATTATTAAATAACTCTAATATCATTTAATATTAAATTATTAATGAAATTTATCTTTAAATTTTAAAAGTTATATTTTATAACTTCAAATATTTTTAAACTATTTATTTTCATTTAAAATGATTTTTATAATAGTAAAATTATTTTTAAACTAATTTATCTAATATAATTATTAACTAAATCTAATATCATTAATATTAAATAATTAATGAAATTTATCTTAAAATATTAAAAATTATATTTTGTAACTTAAAATATTTTTAAATACTTTATTATCATTTAACATGATTTTTAACATAATAAAATCATTTTTAATTAATTTATTTTATGCATTTATTAAATAAATTAAATATCAATAGTATTTAAATAAATACTAATATTTATGAAAAATATGTCAAATTATTAAAAGTTAATTTTTATAACTTAAAATAATTTTTAAAACTATTTTTGGAATTTTCAAAAATTAATTACTATTTTTAAATGATTTTTAGAAAATAAAATAAATTAAATTATTAAATCTGTCTTTATAGCCTTTAACGATAGAAACCGTCGCTTATTGTGTTCTTGAGAAACCCATAATTTCATTGGCTAGTTTCGAGGTAGCATGTTTGACCATGAATCATGCTAGTGTAACATTACAAGATCCAACAACAAACAGGGTTATAACATGTACCAAATGCAAGATCTAAGCTCAAGAACAAGCTGTCAGAGTTGTTCTTCATTTTTTGGGTTACCCAGAAATGAAGAACAGTTCGTGTATGTATATTTGGGCTTCCACAGCTTGTTGTTCATGTAATGTTTTTCTGATCTAATGCTTTTAGTGTGTAGCCAGCATGACAAGGAAGATATCTATCACATAAAATCACTAAAACAACAACACAAACAACAGATCCAGCCCGGTCAAACCATGTCAGAAGACATGCTCGTCAGTTTTTCAGGTTACCCAGAAAACAGATGTCATGGTCGTTCTGCCTGGTTTGACCAACCATTACCTTTAACATGTTTAATGTTTATGTGATCTAAAGACACTATCATGTACTATAAACAACATACTACAACTCAGATGCAAGAACCATAACAAAACATCAAATAACCGTTAGATCGAAGCTCTAAAACTTCTTGTCAGACGGTTCTGGGCAAGATCTGGGTTACCCAGAACTTGTCAAGTCATGGTCGGTCAACGATGTTTGACCACTCATAACTTTCAACCTGTAACAGATCTGACCTTGATTTGAGTTCCAGATCAAAGATCTCATAGCATACTACAACTACAAACTTTCAAAACACAAAAATCATTAACAATCACTGAGATATGAGGTCTGACATTCATTGTCAAACAAAAAAAATATTTTCCAGATTTTTGAAAACATCAAATCCGAGCCTATAGATTTTATGGATCTAACATCTATCAACCCATATCATCAATATACACTACATATAACATGTTTAACACAAAAAAACTAACATCTAAAATAGGATCAAAGATCAGATTTCTAAATTAGGTTTTATATGTAACAACCCGATATTTTCTATATAAATAAATCAGAAATTTTGCGTATAAATTTTTTTTAGGATGAGGATTTGTACAAGATAATGTGTATATGTAATTATGTAATAGATAAAAATATATTTATTACATGAATGTTTACAAATAATTTTTATTTTATAATTATTGACTATTATAAAGTTTATTCTTTTAATAATTAATTTTATAGTGAAAATATTTTTATTAATTATTTTTCATAAAAAAATGATTATTATATTATTTAAATAATATATGAAATGATTATAGAATTATTATAATAATTATTTATTTTATTATAATAATTTTGGTACAGGTTATTAAGTTAATTATTTTACCTTAATTATTAAGGTTAAATATGAAGAATAAATCAGATATGGAATCCAAACCCTAATTTTGGATTATTGTCAAGGTATGAGAATAATAATATAATATTAATTATATTTTGATTTTTCAGTGCTAGGAATATGTGAACTGACAATGGTTGGTCAATTGTGGTGCATAAGGTCAAAACCCTAGTATTACTGTTAAACCCTACTTTCGAAGTCATATGAGACTTTAAAATCTGTTAAAAAATTTTGTTATGTGGTGTATGATGTGTGTATAAATATTGGATGCTATTAGGAAAACCCTAATTATAGGAGATATTAATTGTAAATTAAAACCCTAATTTCGTAAATTAGAAACCTTAAATCAATAATTAACTTATTGATAAATGGAAACCCTAATTTGGAACTCGATTATGAGTTCGAGGTTGTTATATAACTGTGTTATGTGATTTAAGTGGTGTATTATGGAATTTAATGTTAATTAGAGAAATCCTAATTAATATTTGAAATCCTAATTTTAGAAAACCTAATATTTAAATTATAAACCTTATTTGATTTGAAACCCTAATTCAAAGGCCATTTATGACTTTAAGAATTTGTTATGTAGTTATGTAATCATGATAATGTTTGTAATGACCGGTATTAATGATATTAACCCTAGCTAGGGAGTATCTTGATTGTTTTCAAAACCTTAATTTTTTAAAAATGGTATAAATCCTTATTATTACTTTTTCTAAATTATAAACCCTAACTTGCTAATGGCAAACCCTAATTGCTAATTTGGCACGTTTAATGATAATTAGTAAAACATAAACCTAATTATCAAGTCTATGTGTTTAGGAAACCTAATTAATTAAGAAACCTTAATTTTGTATTTTAGAAACTAAAATTTTATTATTTTTTTATATAAACCCTAAATTGCAAATTCTAGAAATCATTTTAAACCCTAAAATGGCCCAAACTCTAAACCCTAATCCAAACCCTAAACCCTAATGGTTTGGCATGATTACCATAATGACATTAATTTTAAAAGCCAAAAGACATTTTTGCCCTTATTGTATTTTTATTAAGTTGCTTGTAATTCTTGACAAAAATGTAGTTGCTCAACAACCATTGACTTCCATGTGTCTTTGAATGCTAGCAAACAAGCCATAAAAGTTAGCAATTTCATTGCACTAAACATCTATATAAGATTTAAGAGAGAGAAAAGCTACATTCTTGCTTATTTGAACACAACCCTCCTCCAAGACCCTCTCTCTCTTAAACCAACGAAATCTTAAAGTATTTCAGTCCTAAATCAAAGCCTTACTATCAACAATAACAAATCAGAAGCTTAGATCCAAGGATTTGTTCATAAAGGTATAAAGCCCTATTCGAAAATCTGACCCTTGATCTTCAATTGGATGTTATAATTTTGTGTTAAAACATGTTGTTTGTAGTCTATTTAAGTGATCTGGATTGGTATCATGCAGATCCATAACACCTAAGTGCTCGAAATTAAATTTTTTCAAAATCTGGAAAATGTGGTTTTTGGGTCTTACAGTCAAATGTCAGATCCCATGGATCTTTGTATATTATGTGTTTTTGTTGTTTAAGTGTTTAATCTGGTAGTCTGCTATGAGGTCTTGGATCTGAAACTCGAATCAGGGTCAGATCTGGTATATATTAAAAGTTATTGATGGTCAAAGGTCGTTGACCGACCATGACCGAATGAATTCTAGGTAACCCAGAAATTTATTTTTAGCGTCTAACAATGTTTGGGAAGGCATAGATCTATCATCTTGTAAGTGATATGATGATGTTATAATATCTATTTTGTAGCTTGTAATATGTTCATCATTACTGTGTCTTTAGATTCTTTAAACAAACAATCTATCAAATTTAGTGGATGGTCAAAGTGACTGAAATGATCACGAAAACCATTTTCTGGAAATTCCAGAAATGGGTTGAACAACATTTCTGACATGGGTTGACCGGGCTGTATCATGTGATTCTGATGTTGTTGTTTTCAATCTGATGATGCATAGTTTTACTAGGTTATGTGTACTACAATCTTAAACTAATATACCACCATAACATTAACTAGAACCCGTATAAATTTAAGCCACAATGTGCCTACTCGGAACTGTCTGGGTTTCTGGGTTACCCAGAAAACCCAGAACAGCCCTGGCAATTGTTTTAGAGACTTAGATCTTGTACGTTAATGATATCTGGACATTAGAAATGATCAATATTGATACTATGCTAGTTCCTCTATGAGGCCCGACGTCTATCACCACCATTTCATCAACTGATTAACCAGAATAAGACTATCAATGTCGTTGACCAGCACTGACCGAATTTTTCTGGGCAGCCCGGAACTTGATGAACAGACCTGACAATAGTTTTAACGGCTTAGATCTTGCATTTGAGTTGTTGTATGACCAAACTAATTCCGAATACTTGTAGTTCTACATTTATACTACACGATCAATGCTTTAGATCGACCATAACATGCAGGAACAAAGAAATTATAAGTGGTCAAAGTTGACCGCACTGAACTGATAGTGTTCTTGGGCTTAAGAACACCTAAGGCGACACTTTTCTGTCACCAAAGGCTTTAGCGACGGACTTAGTAAATTTTAATTAATTAATTTATGAAAAATGATTAAAAATAGAAAATAAATTCTAAAAATTACAAAAATAGTTTTAAAAATTATTTTAAATTCCGAAAATTAGTTTTTAATTATTTTGAATATATTTCATAAATATTTAATATTTTTGGAATATTAAAAGTATTTAATTTATTTAATTATAATATTAAATAGATTATTTAAAAATAATTTTAATACATGAAAAATCATTTAAAATTATATTATGGTATAAGGAAATAATTTAAGTTATTTTTGATAACTTTTAATATTTTGTGATTAATTTCATTAATTAATTAATATTAATGGTAATTAAGTTATTTAATAAATGTATTAAATAAATTATGAAAAATAGATTTAATGATTTAAAAATTATATGATGGTTATAAAAATATTTTAAGTTATAAAATATAACTTTTGACATTTTATCATGAAAAATATTAATATTTTAATATTAATGATATTAGATTCATTTAATACTCATATTAAATAAATTAGTTTAAAAATAATTTTTATATTAGAAAAATTATTTTAAAAGAAAATAAAGTGTTTAAAGATATTTTAAGTTATAAAATATAACTTTTAATATTTAAAGGATAATTTTATTAATAAATGATATTAATTTAATAGTAAATGATATTAGATTTATTTAATAATTATATTAAATAAATAGTTTTAAAATGGTTTTATTTATTTAAAAATCATTCAAAAATGATATAAATGAATTAAAAATATTTCAAGTTATAATTAATGACTTTTAATATTTTGATAAATAATACATTAATACTTTAATATTAATGATAATTATTTAAAAATGATTTTAATTCTTTTAAAAATTATTTAAGTGTAATATTAATACTTTAAAAATATTTTAAGTTATTATAAATAACTTTAACATTTTGGCAATGGTTTCATTAATAGTTTAATATTAATTAAATATTAATGATAATAGAATTGATTAGTATTTAAATCATTTAAATATGATTTCGAGGTTTAAAAATTCATGATAAATTATAATAAATGTTTAAAAATTATTATAAGTCATTTAAAAAGAATATGACTGATACGTACTGATATTAAGTTACAGATTAGAGTCTTAGACTCGATTATTACCCGATAAAGTTGTCGGTACACCGACATGTTTCAAAAATTGATCTGGACTTAGATAATTTATTGAGATATGTGGTTATTTGTGATTCAATGGTTATTAAACATATGTGCCAATGTGATTAGGGTATGTGCTGACTGCAATAAGCAGTGTTATGCGTTATAGTATATTGTTCTAATCGAACGAACGATCTTATTAATAATAAGTCGTGAGATAAGCGATAAATCTAAATTACAAACTGTAAACAACGTTTCAGGCAAGTATCTTACCTTTGCATTTTCTTTATGCAATAGACATGAGTAAGAATGTTTCTAAACTATATTATTACTGTACAGATTATTAACCTTATATTATATACGCTCATTTCTTATCAACATGTTAGTATATGGTAATTCAGATATATATATTCTGTTCGTTAATTTCTGTAAATGGTTAAACAAGTGTCCCCACTTGGATAATCATTGTATTTAATCACATGTTGATATACCTTTGTCAATTACCCGTATACATATATGTTGAATTATAGATTATTGTTGAACAAGATAAAACCTTTGATTAGAAACCTAGACAAGTATGAACATCCCTACACGGGAAAACTGTTTATGCACCCAAGGTGGAACAGAGTGAACGATCCTATCGTTCTTGTAATGTAGTATTGATCAATACAGGGCCCATGGGAAGTACAACCTAACGCTCGTAAGTTATGTCGGTTTACAGATGAATTTCTGTTTAACCTTTTCAAAAATGAAAACAATGTTCATGACATGTCACCATACCCAGTTATAGTTATTGCGTAGTTTCAAAAATTTGAAAGAGAGTTGTTATATTATTATTATCGGTTCAGAATACTTCACAACTATTGACTTGTTGTAGAAGAATATTACAAAGAAAATATTTAAATCCTTTCAGCTTATATATATATATATATATATATATATATATATATATATATATATATATATATATATTTTTTATTACTTGATGGGCACTCAAATGCTCATCCTTGCTTAATTTAAATGTTTTCAGCTAAGTGTGAACGATCAGAGAGCTCTGCTAAGAACAAGGAGAAGTGAAAGGTCGCTGAATGAATGAATGAACGTTATCTTATGTAATAGTTTAATGTTATTAAGATAAGTATGATATATATATTATCTATCATGGTTTATAATGAATGTTTAAAGGTTACGTACTTGGGATTAGATTTTGATAAATGTAAGTTAAGTTTGATATTTCTATTATTATTATTATTAGTAGTATTATTCCGCTCATAGAAATGGTATCGTGATGAACCAAGTTCGGGTTTCAAGTACCTGAGTTTGGGGTCTTCACAAGTTGGTATCAGAGCTTTAGGGTTAAAAATCTTAGGTGGGTTAGACCTTAGGCTATAACCTTAGAACAGAGGGAAACGTTAAAAATACAATTAACTCATATAGAGTTTAAAAAGGAGATGAATTGAATAAATTAATTGTCAAACAAAATAAAAGATAACTTATATAAAACTATAAATTTCTGTGTGTATATGTTGTATGTTAGTCTAAATAATTTTTGTGTATAGCTGTCGGATAGAAAGAATTAGAATACCCTCAAATTGTAAAGAAGAAGTCAACCGAGCCAATATCAAAGCCAATAGCTGAAATAGCGGCTCACATTGAAAGCTACCTCAAAGAGGTGGTTATTTTGAAAAGTATAGTACCGAACCCTGAAATGATTGTATGACTGATAGGTAAAGTATAGTTAAAGAATATGTGATTAATGTCGAGTTCTTAAACTCATATGTTTGTGGTGAGTTCCTAAACTCATAATGTGTTGTAAGTTGGACGAACTAGGAGTAGTTAGGTACGAATGGATTTTTGAGGATAATGAGAATAGACAGATATCTAAGCAATTGATCCTTAGTGGAGGCGTAAGAAATAAGTAGTATTACTTGAATATGTATGATTCTATGTTATGTTATGTATATTATAGGTATGTTTGTATAAGGTACTGTTTTTCAAATTTGAATAAGTTGTGTCAGCGATTCCCGACTTTTGAAGTCACAAAAGGGATAGCGTATGATTAAAGCAATATGTGCTATGGTATGTCAAGTAATATGAGTATGAATCTATAATGGATTAATGAAATAAGTTGGTATAAAGATAGTAATTAATTATATGAGTACTGGTTAATGCAGAAAACCAAATTTTCAAAATTTAATATTTTGAGTACATGATTATTCGAATAGAAAGTTTTGTGTTATATGTTAAGCGTATACGATAAGGTTTAGAATAATTTATGATAATGTAGCCAAGACGAAATTGAAACTAAAGGGCAAAAGAACCTGTCAACAAAGTTGGAGGACAACCAGACCCGATACAGAATTTTTCGAATATGGACGATCAAGCTATGCAAAACGGAATACCAGTAGCGGGAAGATCAGTCAGATAATTGATAGACGAACGTCAAAGACTTCAAGGCTATCATACTGCCAGGATTTAGAGGGTCAACTGACCCTGTAGTAACATTTGTAATATCTAAGATAATGAAGGGGCAAAAGATAGTTTTGTCACCTATACGATAAAAGGAAATGAGATAAAAGGAAAGTCTGTGTGTTTAAGTGTGAATCAATGGAGTATAAAGTGGAAGAATGTCCAAGAAGGAGAAAGGAGGCAAGTAATGCGAATACGGGAAAAAGCAGCAGGACATTGGCAACAACGGGACCAACATCAACAAACAAACCAACGAAATCAACCGCAAGCGTCTTCAGCATGACCGTTCAAGATATCGTGGCAGCTAGGGATGCAACTCCAGGTATTACTCAAACTAATTTTATTTCTTATATATATAGTAAAATATTTTATAATGATATTTTGAAGGAGGAATTTGAATTCTTTAAGGAATCAAATTTTCGTTTAATCAGAAAGACAAGCTTTATGTGAATAGTTAAAGATCTGTTCGATCAATTTTGATCGAGATCTACTCGCAATGATTGTGTATGATATGTACCCTGGTATGTATAGATTTTAAAACGGTGATTTCGGGGACGAAATCTTTATAAGGGAGGGTGAATGTAACAACCCGATATTTTCTATATAAATAAATCAGAAATTTTGCATATAAATTTTTTTTAGGATGAGGATTTGTACAAGATAATGTGTATATGTAATTATGTAATAGATAAAAATATATTTATTACATGAATGTTTACAAATAATTTTTATTTTAGAATTATTGACTATTATAAAGTTTATTCTTTTAATAATTAATTTTATAGTGAAAATATTTTTATTAATTATTTTTCATAAAAACATGATTATTATATTATTTAAATAATATATGAAATGATTATAGAATTATTATAATAATTATTTATTTTATTATATGAATTTTGGTACAGGTTATTAAGTTAATTATTTTACCTTAATTATTAAGGTTAAATATGAAGAATAAATCAGATATGGAATCCAAACCCTAATTTTGAATTATTGTCAAGGTATGAGAATAATAATATAATATTAATTATATTTTGATTTTTCAGTGCTATGAATATGTGAACTGACAATGGTTGGTCAATTGTGGTGTATAAGGTCAAAACCCTAGTATTATTGTTAAACCCTAATTTCAAAGTCATATGAGACTTTAAAATCTGTTAAGAAACTTTGTTATGTGGTGTATGATGTGTATTATAAATATTGAATGCTATTAGGAAAACCCTAATTATAGGAGATATTAATTGTAAATTAAAACCCTAATTTCGAAAATTAGAAACCTTAAATTAATAATTAACTTATTGATAAATGGAAACCCTAATTTGGAACTCGATTATGAGTTCGAGGTTGTTATATAATTGTGTTATGTGATTTAAGTGGTGTATTATGGAATTTAATGTTAATTAGAGAAATCCTAATTAATATTTGAAATCCTAATTTTAGAGAACCTAATATTTAAATTATAAACCTTATTTGATTTGAAACCCTAATTCAAAGGCCATTTATGACTTTAAGAATTTGTTATGTAGTTATGTAATCATGATAATGTTTGTAATGACCGGTATTAATGATATTAACTCTTGCTAGGGAGAATCTTAATTGTTTTCAAAACCTTAATTTTTTTAAAATGGTATAAATCCTTATTATTACTTTTTCTAAATTATAAACCCTAACTTGCTAATGGCAAATCCTAATTGCTAATTTGGCATGCTTAATGATAATTAGTAAAACATAAACCTAATTATAAAGTCTATGTGATTAGGAAACCTAATTAATTAAGAAACCTTAATTTTGTATTTTAGAAACTAAAATTTTATTATTATTTTTTTATATAAACCCTAAATTGCAAATTCTAGAAATCATTTTAAACCCTAAAATGGCCCAAACTCTAAACCCTAATCCAAACCCTAAACCCTAAGGGTTTGGCATGATTACCATAATGACATTAATTTTAAAAGCCAAAAGACATTTTTGCCCTTATTTTATTTTTATTAAGTTGCTTGTAATTCTTGACAAAACTTTAGTTGCTCAACAACCATTGACTTCCATGTGTCTTAGAATGCTAGCAAACAAGCCATAAAAGTCAGCAAATTCATTGCACTAAACATCTATATAAGATTGAAGAGAGAGAAAAGCTACATTCTTGCTCATTTGAACACAACCCTCCTCCAAGACCCTCTCTCTCTTAAACCAACGAAATCTTAAAGTATTTCAGTCCTAAATCAAAGCCCTACTATCAACAATAACAAATCAGAAGCTTAGATCCAAGGATTTGTTAATAAAGGTATAAAGCCCTATTCAAAAATCTGACCCTTGATCTTCTGTTGGATGTTATAATTTTGTGTTAAAACATGTTGTTTGTAGTCTATTTAAGTGATCTGGGTTGGTATCATGCAGATCCATAACACCTAAGTGCTCGAAATTAAATTTTTTCAAAATCTGGAAAATGTTATTTTTGGGTCTAACAGTCAAATGTCAGATCCCATGGATCTTTGTATATTATGTGTTTTTGTTGTTTAAGTGTTTAATCTGGTAGTCTGCTATGAGGTCTTGGATCTGAAACTCGAATCAGGGTCAGATCTGGTATATATTAAAAGTTATTGATGGTCAAAGGTCGTTGACCGACCATGACCGAATGAATTCTGGGTAACCCAAAAATTTATTTTCAGCGTCTGACAATGTTTGGGAAGGCATAGATCTATCATCTTGTAAGTGATATGATGATGTTATAATATCTATTTTGTAGCTTGTAATATGTTCATCATTACTGTGTCTTTAGATCCTTTAAACAAACAACCTATCAAATTTAGTGGATGGTCAAAGTGACTGAAATGATCACGAAAACCATTTTCTGGAAATTCCAGAAATGGGTTGAACAACATTTCTGACATGGGTTGACCGGGCTGTATCATGTGATTCTGATGTTGTTGTTTTCGATCTGATGATGCATAGTTTTACTAGGTTATGTGTACTACAATCTTAAACTAATATATCACCATAACATTAACTAGAACCCGTATAAATTTAAGCCACAAAGTGCCTACTCGGAACTGTCTGGGTTTCTAGGTTACCCAGAAAACCCAGAACAGCCCTGACAATTGTTTTAGAGACTTAGATCTTGTACGTTAATGATATCTGGACATTAGAAATGATCAATATTGATACCATGCTAGTTCCTCTATGAGGCCCGACGTCTATCACCACCATTTCATCAACTGATTGACCAGAATAAGACTATCAATGTCGTTGACCGGCACTGGCCGAATTTTTCTAGGCAGCCCGGAACTTGATGAACAGACTTGACAATAGTTTTAACGGCTTAGATCTTGAATTTGAGTTGTTGTATGACCAAAATAATTCCGAATACTTGTAGTTCTACATTTATACTACACGATCAATGCTTTAGATCGACCATAGCATGCAGGAACAAATAAATTATAAGTGGTCAAAGTTGACCCCTCTAGCACTGAACTGTCAGTGTTCTTGGGCTCAAGAACACCTAAGGCGACACTTTTCTGTCGCCAAAGGCTTTAGCGACGGACTTAGTAAATTTTAATTAATTAATTTCTGAAAAATGATTAAAAATAGAAAATAAATTCTAAAAATTATAAAAATAGTTTTAAAAATTATTTTAAATTCTGAAAATTAGTTTTTAATTATTTTGAATATATTTCATAAATATTTAATATTTTTTGAATATTAAAAGTATTTAATTTAATTAATTATAATATTAAATAAATTATTTAAAAATAATTTTAATACATGAAAAATCATTTAAAATTATATTATGGTATAAGAAAATAATTTAAGTTATTTTTGATAACTTTTAATATTTTGTGATGAATTTCATTAATTAATTAATATTAATGATAATTAAGTTATTTATTAATAGTATTAAATAAATTATGAAAAATAGATTTAATGATTTAAAAATTATATGATGGTTATAAAAATATTTTAAGTTATAAAATATAACTTTTGATATTTTATCATGAAAAATATTAATATTTTAATATTAATGATATTTGATTTATTTAATACTCATATTAAATAAATTAGTTTAAAAATGATTTTTATATTAAAAAATCATTTTAAATGAAAATAAAGTGTTTAAAGATATTTTAAGTTATAAAATATAACTTTTAATATTTAAAGGATAATTTCATTAATAAATGATATTAATTTAATATTAAATGATATTTGATTTATTTAATAATTATATTAAATAAAATAGTTTTAAAATGGTTTTATTTATTTAAAAATCATTCAAAAATGATATAAATGAATTAAAAATATTTCAAATTATAATTAATGACTTTTAATATTTTGATAAATAATACATTAATACTTTAATATTAATGATAATTATTTAAAAATGATTTTAATTCTTTTAAAAATTATTTAAGTGTAATATTAATACTTTAAAAGTATTTTAAGTTATTATAAATAACTTTAACATTTTGGCAATGGTTTCATTAATAGTTTAATATTAATTAAATATTAATGATAATAGAATTGATTAGTATTTAAATCATTTAAATATGATTTTGATGTTTGAAAATTCATGATAAATTATAATAAATGTTTAAAAATTATTATAAGTCATTTAAAAATAATATGACTCATACACACTGATATTAAGTTACAGAATAGAGTCTTAGACTCGATTATTACCCGATAAAGTTGTCGGTACACCGACATGTTTCAAAAATTGATCTGGACTTAGATAATTTATTGAGATATGTGGTTATTTGTGATTCAATGGTTATTAAACATATGTGCCAATGTGATTAGGGTATGTGCTGACTGCAATAAGCAGTGTTATGTGTTATAGTATATTGTTCTAATCGAACGAACGATCTCATTAATGATAGGTCGTAAGATAAGCGATAAATCTAAATTACAAACTGTAAGCAGCGCTTAAGGCAAGTATCTTACCTTTGCATTTTCTTTATGCAATGGACATGAGTAAGAATGTTTCTAAACTATATTATTACTGTACAGATTATTAACCTTATATTATATACGCTCATTGCTTATCAATATGTTAGTATATGGTAATTCAGATATATATATTCTGTTCGTTAATTTCTGTAAATAGTTAAACAAGTGTCCCCACTTGGATAATCATTGTATTTAATCACATGTTGATATACCTTTGTCAATTACCCGTATACATATATGTTGAATTATAGATTATTGTTGAACAAGATAAAACCTTTGATTTGAAACCCAGACAAGTATGAACATCCCTACACGGGAAAACTGTTTATGCACCCAAGGTGGAACAGAGTGAACGATCCTATCGTTCTTGTAATGTAGTATTGATCAATACATGGCACATGGGAAGTACAACCTAACGCCCGTAAGTTATGTCGGTTTACAGATGAATTTCTGTTTAACCTTTTCAAAAATGAAAATAATGTTCATGGCATGTCACCATAACCCCAGTTATAGTCATTGCGTAGTTTAAAAAATTTGAAAGAGAGTTGTTATATTATTATTATCGGTTCAGAATACTTCACAACTATTGACTTGTTGTAGAAGAATAGTACAAAGAAAATATTTAAATCCTTTCAGTTTGTATATATATATATATATATATATATATATATATATATATATATATATATATATATATATATATATGTTATTACTTGCTGGGCACTCCAATGCTCATCCTTGCTTAATTTAAATGTTTTCAGCTAAGTGTGAACGATGAGAGAGCTCTGCTAAGAACAAGGAAAAGTGAAAGGTCGCTGAATGAATGAATGAATGAATGTTATCTTATGTAATAGTTTAATGTTATTAAGACAAGTATGATATATATTATCTATCATGGTTTGTAATGAATGTTTAAAGGTTACGTACTTGGGATTAGATTCTGATAAATGTAAGTTAAGTTTGATATTTATATTATTATTATTATTATTAGTATTATTCCGCTCATAGAAATGGTATCGTGATGAACCGAGTTCGGGTTTCAAGTACCTGAATTTGGGGTCTTCACATTATACCTCTATGAACAAATTTTGATTTTTGGCTACTAAATTTGTTATGTGTGTTAGTGGGGCTTGTTTTGGGACTGGTCTAGCAATAAATTTCGTGGGTTTTTAGTTAAGAGAATTTGTTTGAGAGTAAGTTGAACAAAGGAGCATGAATGTGTCTTTTCTCTCTCTTGATCTATATATATATATATATATATATATATATATATATATATATATATATATATATATTGATGCAATGGACAAGGCTGATGTTTGATGCTGATATTTGCTAATTTAAGTCACATGGATGAGCTTTAATTGGTCACCAACTAAAGTTTTGGCAAGTTTGACAAGTTATATACAATAATGCAAAAGAGGGTTATTTAGTCTTTAGCCTTGTGATTTTAATGGCAAGTTGGTAATCTTGGCAAACCCTTAGGGTTTGGCCCTTAGGGTTTAACCATTAGGGTTTTCAAAAATTTAGTTTTCTAGGATTTCAATTAAGGGTTTAAAATAAAATAAAAATTTAACTTTCTAATTTTGAAAATTAGGGTTTCCTAATTGTGTTTAAATTTTCTAATTACATAGCACATGAAAATTAGATTTAAGTTTTACTAATTAGCAATTAGCTTTCCAATTTAAAGATTAGGGTTTCTAATTTGACATTTAGGGTTCCTAATTTAGAAATTAGGGTTTTCGATAATTAGTGTTCCTAATTAATAATTAGGGTTTCCTAATTTAGATTATAAAATCTACCATACTTGATATCAATCACATTAACACAATTTTTGACCAATCTTAAACTCCGGTTTAACTTTCAAATTAGGGTTTGTCCTAGTAATTCTAGGGTATGTCATGATACACCATAATTGACCAACCATTATCAATCTATACATACTGTACACATTTATAGCACTGAAATATATATTTAATATAATGTTATTATTCTCATTCTTTATTCCAAACCCAGAATTAGGATTTGGATTCCATAACTGAATTATCTTGCACAATTAACATTATTAATTAAGTTAAAATTATAACTTAACAATCGTGAATAAATTTACATAATAAAATAGTTATTATAATAATTCTAATAATCATTTCATATATTATTTAAATAATATAATAATCATATTTTCATAGAAATTAATTAATAAAAATATTATTACTACCAAATTAATTTGTTATTAAAATATAATGAACAATAATTCAATATCAATTTATTTTTAATTATTCATGTAATAAATAAATTTTTATTTATCACATATATACATATACTTTACCCTGTACATATTCCCACCTTTTAAAAAAAATTATATTCAAAATTTCTTATTTATTTATATAGAAAATATCGGGTTATTACAAGAACCACTTAAGGTAGAGGCGTGGATTAAGTAGATCACCAAGATATTTGATGTCTTGGAATGCTTAGAAGAGAAAAAGGTTCTCTTTGCCACCTTTATGTTGTGTGAAGAAGCAGATTACTGGTGGGAATCTGTAAAACGTACTCAACCTTCCGTACTAAAGATGTCTTGGGAGAAGTTTCAAGAATTGTTCAACGACAAGTACTTTCCCGAAAGTATTCGTCACGTGAAGGAGGTGAAATTTATCAAGCTGGAATAGAACAACATGACCGTATCGCAGTACGAGGCTAAGTTTGTCGAGTTGTCCCGATTTGCATTCCATTTGGTCGATAATGAGGAATAAATGACGTGATTGTTTCTAAGAGGTTTGAAACCCAAAATACGTCAATAACTCATTTCTCACAAACTTTGTTTGTATTCAGATTTTGTGAATATGGCTCAGTTATTAGAACGCGATTATGAGTCAGCACAACCAAAAGGCAATGACCAACAATATGATAATAATCGTACCGGTGGCAACGACCATCGGAACAACGATAACCATCGTGGAGGAAATTATCATGCCAAAAATGGTAACTACTTCAGTGGTAATCATGACCAAGATAATTGGAAAGGTGAACTAAGTGAGAACAACTTCAAGAAGAGAAGGTTCAATAATGATGGAAAGACAACAACACCAACACCCGTTTTCAAGGAAGGAGAACGACCACCGGTCATATGTTTCAAATGCGGACATGAGGGACACATCCGTCTAAACTGTACGCAGCAACCCAAAGCGTGTTTCAATTGCAGAAGAGAAGATCACCTAGCTCGATTTTGTCGTGTAGTGAAGTTAAGTCCAGCTGGGATGGTGACGCCAAAGGATGTCCCAGATAAGTCAAAGCCGGTAGTTTAAGTGAGAGCGTTTGTCGAGGAACCCGAACGAAGTTATCATGAGTAAGTTAATTATAAACTCTTGCGAAGTCTATACCTTATTCGATACCAGTTCTACCGACTCTTTTATTTCACCTACTTGCGCTCAACGTTTAAATTTAACTCCAGAGATATTAGACTTTGACTTATCGGTTGAAAATCCATTATGAGAAACCTTCGTTACCTTCACTGTTTATAAATCTTGTTTGATTCAAATCGGCACCCTCACGTTACCTGTCGATCTCATCTCTTTAAAAATACTTGCATTTGATGTGATTTTAAGAACTGACCAGTTAACTACTCATCGTGCTAAAATTGATTATTTTCGTAAGGTTGTTAGTTTTCATATTCCTAACCAACCTATTATGCGAATTCAAGCAACCAAATCACTAAAGTCAATCACTGTCATATCAAGCCATAAGTAAAGAGCCCCGAGCCTTTCACTGGTGACTTCCTTGTGTGGGATTCACCGAAGCCCGACTTTTCGTAGGGGACGCCGTGAATAACAGTGGCAAGTTGATAGGTATCAATGTGAGGTACTATCCAAGTCTTGGATGAGATTCATAGTTTTGAATGATATTTATATTGTTAATAAATTTCCTGACGTATTCTCCGAAGAACTTCCTAGCCTACCCCCAGAGCGTGAAATTGAATTTTGTATCGACCTTGAACCCGGTACAAAACCCTCAAATATTTCTTCACCCAGAACAAACGTAACATGCGCCAAAGACATTGGCTCGAGTTGTTGAGAGATTACGACCATACCATTCAATATCATCTTAGAAAAGCGAACGTAGTAGCTGACACGTTGAGTAGAAGATCGTATGTGGTTACGAGTGCGACGTCGTTAACACAGAGACCCATTTCGTATACAAATGATGGAGATAGAGTTAAAGACTCTAGGGACCCATGTGATGATGTTAAATATATGAATAGAATCGACTTTAATCGATAAAGTTAAAGTCGTTCAAGCTATAGACTCAGAGCTAATGAATATGAAGAAGAAGGTGCAAGAAGGCGTTATTCTAGAAGTAAGAATCGATGAATAGAGGAAATCTCAACCCTCGATTTAATTGGTCCATTTGAAATCCTCGATCAAGTAGGAACTGTGCCCTATAGACTCGCCTTACCGCTAAGTATGTCACGTGTTCATAACGTTTTTCATGTATCAATGTTACATAAATATGTAGATGACCCGAACCACATTATTGAATTAGAACTAGGCGAAATAGCGGAAGATTTAACGTATGAAGAGGTACCTATTAAAATCTTGGATGAGAAGGAACATATTCTACGCTCCAAGGTTATACCTCAAGAGTTAGAATCTGAAATAAAAACGCGGTATCATCACCTCTTCGACATACTAGGTACGTACACCAATTTCGAGGAAGAAATTTCATAAGAAGGGGAGGTTGTAAGACCCCAACTTTTATGAATAAAGATTTAATTTTCTCGAAATATTTTTTTTAATATTATAGTGTGGATTTGATATAATGTTATAGTTGTGGGTAATATATACAAATTTTGCAAAGTAAGCAAGTTGTTATAAAATATTCATTTGGTCGGGAAATATTCTTTTTATCAAGGAATATTCGTATGACGGCACAATCATTGGTGGACCCCACAACGAAATTACTGTCAGAGTTATAAAATGATAGAAATATCTTTTTTATTAAAATAACGACGAAAGTTTTACCGTTAATGTGACACACCCAAATCTGGGTACTTCAATTCCCACGTGATTTGATGTTCACTGTACAAACATCATGTGTCTATCTATCCATAATAAAAGAAAACCATAAAATAGATAGAAATAAATCCTCTCCTTAAGGAGTTACAATATCTGAATATAAATACATCAATCCCAGGTTATACTAACCTTAAATCTCAAATGCGAAAACATAAACAAATATCAAGTCTTACACAATTTAAAACATAAGTCTGAAATATAACATAATAAATAAATAAACAACAAGTCTTCATCACTTGTTAATCTTGCCCTTGCCATTGCTAGTAGAAGGCTCGTCGGACCTTTCGTTCTTAACTGCAATGTTATTATTACGCAAGAGTGAGCACGATTGCCCACAAGTATAATAATGTAACAACAATATAATAACATGCGAGTAATTCTAAAATAAGAAACTCGGCTTTTGAATCAACAATGAATAACAAGAATCAAAAGAACTTCTGAGGGTCATAAGACCTTGAACTATGTCTTAGGTTGTCAAGTGTTTATACTTAAAACCTTTAATAGTTATAAGACTATGGACTCTTCTACTCGTACTTAGGGGGATCAGCCCTTAGTACCATACTGTGCAAAATATCTTAACGCTAAAGCATAAGTAATCCCCTATAACAGGGTTGTTCATCTCAGTTTGACATTAGAGTCCGCACCAAAGGAAGTTTAGTTTGGATAAACTCAGCAAGGGTTCTGAAATTTAGAACGTTTATCAACTATGGACTAGTCGAATCAATAAGGGTTCGCTAGTCTTACAAGGTTCAACAATAAATGATATTCAATTTGAATAATAAACTCAAGAGTTATACAATGGAATAAGTATCGTATAATAGGAATCATGATTTAAAAGATGGATAATATCTACTATGAAATCTTGAACTTAATTAATAAATAACAAGAACTTGATCGATATAGAATATAAGTCTAGAACTTACTCAAATAAAGAGGTAAGGTAGAAACTTGCCTCGTGCGTAGGTTACACATTAATTATACACGTTCCTCGATTTAATCCTACATACCATTTACATTAATAATACTAGTCAATTATAATGTAACTTGTAACGCCCCCAAAATAGGTCCATACCACCCAACCCATTTTGAGTCGCCAAATACATGGTACAGAAAACAGCTACAACTTTATTACAACAATTATCGTATAAAATACAACAACACATATACTGTGAGTTTGGATACAAGTATATACCAAATGTGACTCATGTCCCAATCGTGGACAACACCTCACAATGACACCTTACATAAAGGTATAGTCAAAAACTATTTTAGAAATTAGAATCTTTGGGAAGTGCTCAAGGAAACCTTCGTACATGGGAGGTCATGCGTCTAGGTTATGATAGATATCATATGGCCACAGAATTATCATTGGTTGACCCAATAGACCCCAAAGAAAAACGAGAAGATTACTATCATATTCTTTTCAATGGTGAGTATTCTCTTGACATATCATTATCTCCACTGTCTCTAAATGAGAATTATACTTCAAATAAACACCAAGATTATATAGGTAGTGCTCGTAAATATACTCAGCAAGTGGATGAGCACATCCTTATCTTATGATGACACGAGATTATATATCATTAGACATCTTGTATGATAGTGGCAAAACACCCTTTCAACGTTAGGTTCGCCTCACCCTATTTGATTCACCAAATATAACTACTAAATGATGTATACAACACTTTTATATACTGTTTAAGGAGAACCTCCACATCTAGAGACCACCGTTCTATTTTCCCGTTACCCTCACTCGACCCAACTACACTCTTATTACCTGAAAAGGAATTGTGAAGCAAAAGGGTGAGCTCAACTAGCCCAGTAAAGAATATCATGACTAAAGATAAAGAAATTATCAATAGCCTTCATTAGTAATAAATCAGAGAGTTAGAACAATGGTAGATGATAAAAAATTTCAACCATAGTTGCAGCGGAACGAGAAATCCATTGAAAGAGTAAAATAGACTATAAAGTCTATTATCTTCTCCACGTTAAAAGTTCACTAATAATGTTTTATCCCTGTAACATCAATCAACAATTCCTGTCCACAATCACGTGTATAACTCATAATCGTAATTGTAGTTCTAAATTCCTTTTATCATCCAGGACAAAGATAATTTTCATCACCAGTAACATCAAACATCATGGTTATACCAAATCACAGTTCATGTTCATAATCATACTAATAAATTCATCTCTGCACTACGGCCCAAAGATATTCACCAACAAGTCATCTTTGCACTACATGCCAAGGATATTCAACAACAGGTCATCTTTGCATTACGAGCCAAAGATATTCATCAACAACTCATCTTTGCATTACGAGCCAAAGATATTCTTCAATAACTCATCTTTGCACTACAGGCCAAAGATATTCAACAACAAGTCATCTTTGCATTACGAGCCAAAGATATTCATCAATAATTCATCTTTGCACTACGGGCCAAAGATATTCCTCAACAGTTCATATTTGCACTACAGGCCAAATATATTCATATCTCAAAGAAATATATAATCATTTCAGAATTTATATACACCATAATTATAACCATGTTAATCAATTCATCTTTACACTTAAGCTAAAGATATTCAATTATAAATTCAATGGTCATGATCATACCAGTTAACAATTCATCTTTGCACTACAGGCCAAAGACATTCCTCAGTCACGATCATACCAATAATTTACCCATCTTTACACTCAAGTGAAAGAGAAATTCAACATCAGGGTTATAAAAATGTTATATATGATAATAAAAACAATATGATCAACAACTGCATTTATTTTCGAGAGCAACAATCATAAATCAACGATAATTTGGTCAGAAAAAGAAACTAATTTTTGTCGTGAATAGTACCCGTGAATAGTAACTCGTGAATAGTAACTCATGAATAGTAACTAATGAATAGTAACTCGTGAATAGTAATTCATGAATAGCAACTCATGAATAGTACTCCGTATTCGTCGATAGTACCGTATACATAAATAATGTCATATATGTAAATAGTGTCATATACATGAATAGTGCCGTATACGTGAATAGTGCCGTATACGTGAATAGTAACCCCGACTCAAAAAGGTAGAAATTCCACAATAAAATCCATACCAATATTTCAGTATAATGATATTAAAAGAATAACATCATTATGAAGAATATAACATTCCTTAATATCCCTTACTATCCCTTATAATCCCTTACCTCAAAAGAGCAGCACTTCTGAATGGATATCGGATATAACGCTGAAGGGAACTTGCACTGATGAATATCAACTCATCAAGTATCTAAATACTCACAAAATACACTCAATAATCTAGAGAGAAAAAGAGAGAAAACTTATGAATTCTGGTGTGATTTTCAATTCTAACTTAGCCCTCTATTTATAGGAAAATATTAGCACGCCGAATCAGACTTAACCTGCAACCTGATGGCTTTACCTGTTACTGTTCCCACCCACCACATTTGAATAAAAATCTCAGCACATTTCTTCACCAACCAAGAGTGGGCCCCACCAATTCTAGAATTTTCCACCAAAATGATAAATTTTGAAACTTCAACAATTTCTGAACCAGTCATCTCTTAAAATTCATAACAAATCATTCGTTCATTTTTAACGGTTCAAAATTTGTGAACATATACTCAATTTATATATGTATAACATATCCAAAAATCACAACGATCCAACGGTCAGATTAAAAATTATAACCCCCGCAAAATATCTCAAAAACCCTAATTTGATTTTTAATACCTCCATTCCGACAAAAATACTGATAAAACACCTCAACATTAATTCCTTCATTTATAACCACATAAATAAATCTATCATTTATATCCACATCAAATAAATATTTCATTATCATATAAATCAATAATTAATTATTCACAAATAATATTACAGAGGGGGCTTTCCAATAAGAATTTTTCCTTACTGGCACGCAATTAGATGGCCAAACCTCTCCTTAGACAGAACTTTCTAGACATTGTCAATAATGTTATCTAATAATATTATTCAAATAATATGAATTATTGATCTGATAATGGGAAATACTGTGCAGCAACAATTATTGAAACAACAATAATATAAAATATCAACGCAACAATTATTGAATCAATAAAATAAAATATTGAACAGTAATTACTGTAACAATTATTGAGTAGTGTCTTCCTTCGTAAGAATTAATAATTCAAAAATACTGTGCAATACCATGTGCTACTGTGCAATAACGCGTATTACTGTATTTTAACCACCGGGTATTCTAACAGTGTTAACGGTAACAACTACGCCGTTATTTGTAAAAACTCAAATTTATCGTTTTCTTCATCCGACAGTTATTCTGTTATAGGGCCCATAAATAGCTGCGCTGTCGTATGAATATTCCCCGACAGAAAGAATATTCCACGACCAAACGAATATTTCCCGACAACAATGAATATTTTATAACCACTTGTGTATTTTGAAAAAAAATTAATATATCACCCTTAACTTTAACATATCAATTTAACCATTTACTGAATAATAATTATAAGAAAAATTGAATACTTTTATTTGATAAAATTCGGGGTCTTACATAACTAGCATCACAAGTTCATTCTCTTTTGTCTAAACTATGATTATGATTATACTAATCAAATCACAACATTTGTTTTCACATAATATTAGATTTCGCAAACGACTAGCTGACTATGCGTTCAATAATTCAATTAAACATGTAAGTACCTCATTGACATGTTAAGAATCTATTTTAACATTCCATTATATGTCTAACACATTTATATGTTCATTAGACTAGGTTACTATTACATTCCCTGGACTAAAACAATTAAAATTCTCATTTCTGGACAAACTGTATAGTGGCGTTGCGGCGCCACCATACAGGCAAACCTTGGTGCTGCGGCGTGGCTGGCGCAGCAGCTTGGACTAGTGGCGCTGCGGCGCGGACCTTAAGGTCTGGAACTGGTGCTGCGGCGCGACATGCCAGTTGCAGATTCTGAGGTTCGCGAGGAAAACAGAATATGGCCAAAAACATCCAATTAATTTATTCACACATAAATTTAAGAATACCCAGACACTATAACATATAATCATTACCCAACCTTTCTTGGATGATTTTAACAAGTGAAAACATACAATCACTTGAATCAAGTCATGAAATTTCACTGTTCTTAGTGTTTTTGAAAGTTTTGAAGATAAAACATGAAAATTGACATTACGGTTTCGTTATAATGCCGAATCTGTCCGTTCAAAGTTTGTTTTCTTCATTTTAATATGTGCTATCATAATCTACTGTAAATTTTAAGTCAAAGAACAATTCATGCATTGATCACTAAATTTTTGTTTCACAGAGAACTCAAAACACTTAATAATGAAAAACTATGATTTTAGCATGATTACATGAAATCACTTACTCAAATCGCATACAAATCATATAGAATTGATTTATGCATGCCAATAAACATATATAATCAGTTTCCTAACACATTGGCCATAAATTTTAGTTTACAGAGAACTATAATAAACTTTAAGAACGTAAATAAGGTTTGGTTAAAGAGATTACCCTGCTAGTGTGTGTAGATTAGTAAGAGATGAAATCCCTTTCAATTTCTTCTTCAATCTCACAATTTCCCTCAAAATTTTCTCTGAATTCTCTATGAAATTCTCTAAGTTAAACTCATAATGAAATACGTACAAAATAAACTGATTAATGCGCACAGTTGTGGTCAGCTAATTCCCTTCGTGGGTTAACTGCCCAACTCCTATTAGGACCTTATTTGGCTAGCATTTATAAGACTCTTTCCATTTAATTTATTTTAATTACTCTCTTATAATATAGTTTAATAATGTCACACCCAATTAAATAATTAATCAAATATCTTATTTAATTTAATCTAAATAAAATATAACAATTTTTTATTAATTCACATAATCACATAATTAAATTCTCATTTATTAATTATGTCAAATCATTAAATCTCTAATTATTTATAAAATTAATTAAAATAACATTATGCTTATTAAATAATTCATTTAATAAAATAAGTTTAATTAAATACATACCTTGAATAATAAAATTTTCCACATTAATTTAATCAATATAACACATATAATTAAATTAATCTACCACAAATTCATCAATTAATTATTTAATCCAATAATTAAATCATCCAAAAATATTTATTTAATTCGTTAAATATTCAAATTAAATTACAAAATCTCTTTCGTCACATCTTTCTCCCTTTAAAGGATTCTGTCCCCAGAATCACGACTCAATCAATTCGCCCCGTTACATTCTCCCCTCCTTACAAAGATTATGTCCCCAAAATCGCTTATACATAAGATTAATAAATAAATGAAGATAATTCTTCATCATATGCTCTTCGAGTTCCCACGTAGCTTCTTCAGCGTTGTGGTTCCTCCAGATTACCTTAACAGAAGGTATTACTTTATTTTCTGAGAACTTGTTCTTTCTTGTCATCAATCTGAACTAGAATTTCTTCATAAGTTAAGTCTTTCTAAAAATATAGGGGTTCATATTCAATCATATGCTTGTAATCGGGTTTGCAGGGTCGTAAAACTGAAACCTGGAAGACGTTGTGGACATTTTCGAGCGTCGGAGGTAAGGCTACCTCATACGCAACTTCTTCAATCCTTTGCAGTACCTCAAAGGGTCCAATGAACCTTGGGCTTAATTTCCCTTTCTTTCTGAACCTGATCTTTCCCTTCTAGGGAGAGACTTTCAAAAACACATAACTACCCGATTCAAACTCAACATTTTTACGGTGTGGATCGGCGTATTTCTTCTGCCTATCTTGAGCTGCTACCAATCTTGTTTGAATCACTTTGACTATCTCTGTTGTTTGTTGTACTAGTTTTGGACCTGTAATTATCTCTCGCCAACTTCATCTCAGTATAGCGGAGTTCTGCACTTTCTGCAGTATAACGCTTCATAAGGAGGCATGCCAATACTAGCGTGGTAACTGTTGTTGTAGTCGAACTCTACGAGCGGTAGATGATCATCCCAATTTCTTTAAAGTCCATTATACAAGCTCTTAACATATCTTCTAATGTTTGAATCGTTCTTTCACTCTGCCCGTCTGTCTGAGGGTGATATGCCATACTCATTCTCAATTGTGTACCCATGCATTCCTGTAGTCATTTCTCGAAGTTCGATGTAAAGCGCGGATTCCTATCAGAAATAATTGACACCGGAACTCCGTACCTCGAAACAATTTCTTTTATAAATAATTTTGCCAACTGGTCTAAGTTGAATTTGATTCTAATCGGAAGGAAGTGTGTGGATTTTGTCAGTCGGTCAATGATAACCCATACTGCGTCATAGCCTTTCTGAGTTGTCAGAAGGCCAACCAGGAAATCCATCGTAATATGTTCCCATTTCCATTATGGGATTTCTAACGGTTGTAGAAACCCACTAGGCCTTCGATGCTCTACTTTCACTTTCTAACATGTTAGACATTTGGCAACACACTCTACAACATCTCGTTTCAAATTTGGCCACCAAATATGTTGTCGAAGATCTTGGTACATCTTGGTACTACCAGGGTGAATCGAATATCGTGAGCTATGAGCCTCGCTCAAAATGTCTTCCTTAAAATTTGGCACTGGCGGTACCCAAATTCTGCTCTCAAATCTCAGTATTCCTTCATTATCCATCTTGAATCTTAGTTTGGTTCCTTCAGATATCTTCTTTTTCACCTTCTCACATTCTTCGTCCTGAAGTTGAGCTTCCTTAATTTTATCTAGTAAAGTTGTACCAACTTGCATCTGGAATAACTTCTCGTCAATTTCTATAGGATACTTCACGTCCAATTCTAGCTTCTCTATTGCTAAAATTAGCTCTTCTGAGCGGTCAACATCATCAATTTCTCCCGACCTTTTCTACTTAAGGCGTCGGCAACCACATTTGCCTTACCCTTATGGTATAAAATCTTGCAATCATAGTCCTTAATTAACTCTAACCACCTTCTCTAGCGCATATTCAAATCCTTCTAAGTAAAAATATATTTCAGACTTTTGTGGTCTGTATATATTTCACACTTTTCCCCATAGAGATAGTGTCTCCAGATCTTCAAAGCAAAAAACACCACAGCTAACTCCAAGTCGTGGGTTGGATACCCCTTCTCATAGTCATTTAATTGTCGTGACGCATATGCAATGACCTTGCCATTTTGCATAAGCACACAGCCAAGTCCTTTATAAGACGCATCACTATAAACCACAAAATTTCTCGTGTCATTCGGAAGTGATAATACAGGTGCTGAACTCAACCTCTTCTTAAGCTCTTGAAAGCTTTCCTCACACTTCTCCGTCCAAACGAATTTTATAGCTTTCCTAGTCAAATTCGTTAGCGGAGTTGTGATCTTAGAAAAGTCCTGAATGAATCTTCTGGAATAACCTGCCAATCCAAGAAAACTTCTCACTTTCGACAGTGTTTTCGGCTGATCCTAGTTCATCACAGCTTCAACTTTGGAGGGATCTACCGAAATTACGTCCTTATCAATCACATGCCCAAGAAATTGTACCCGCTCAATCTAAAATTTGCATTTCAAAAACTTGGCATACAACTTCTCCCTTCTCAACGCCTCTAACATTACCTTCAAATGCTCTACATGTTCTTCCTTAGTCTTTGAGTATACCAAAATGTCATCGATAAACACCACCACGAATTTGTCCAAAAATGGCGTGAACACTCCGTTCATTAGGCCCATAAATGATGCAGGAGCATTCGTTAGACCGAATGACATCACCAAAAATTCGTAGTGACCATATCGCGTTCTGAACGTTGTCTTCAGTACATCCTCTGGCCTCACTTTCAGCTGATGATAACCACTCCTTAAGTCTATCTTGGAAAAGTATCTCGCTCCCTTCAATTGGTCGAACAAGTCATCAATCCTCGGTAATGGATATCTATTCTTAATCGTGACCTTATTTAGTTCTCTATAGTAGATGCATAGCCATATCGTCACGTCCTTCTTCTTCACAAATAACACTGGTGCTCCATACGACGATACTCTCGGTTGAATGTACTTCTTGTCCAGTAACTCTTGTAGTTGTACCATCAATTCTTTCATCTCTACCGGTGCCATTCGGTACGCTGCCTTCGATATTGGAGTCGTTCTTAGCGTCAAATCGATCACAAACTTAACCTCTCTATCTGGTGGAAGTCCTGACAGATCATACAAAAATACATCTATGAAGTCCCTCACGATTGGTATCTCCTCTATTTTCGGGTTCTTTTTACGACTGTCGACTATGTAGGCTAAATATCCTACACAACCTTGTCTTAACAACTTCCTGGTATGCATCATCGTCAGACAACTCGCTTGTCTAGGGGACTTGCTGCCATAGAATACAACCATTGACGAAGTCATAAGGTTAATACATTTCTTCTGGCAATCAATTACAGCCCTATAATTGAATAACCAATCCATTCCCAAGATGACATCAAATTCTCCAAGTCTGATAGGAATAAGATCTAAGTTCATAATATTACCCTTAATATCCACCCTACAGTTCTTATGTACGTACTTAACATGGATTATTTCTCTATTCGTAATTTCTATGTTCATGGGGTATTCTAACTCATCTTTAGAAAATTCTAAGTTCTTAGCAAAGTCATCGGATATAAATGAACAAGTAGCACCCGAATCAAATAATACATAAGCATTAACTTTATTGATCGAAATGATACCTGACACCACATCGCGAGACTGCACAGCATCCTGCACTGTCATGTTGAAAGTCTTGGCAGTCGGTTGGTTGGTTACGATTAGTCCCGTGATAGTTAAAGCACTTCCACCGCTGTTTCCCCTGTTCCCTCCTGATATTGCCCCTCTAGATCCCTTCTTTGGATAGTCCCTTGCCAGATGGTCCTTTGAGCTACAAGTGAAGCATGCACCCTTCTTTAGGTTAGGACAGTTACGTGCTATGTGGCCTACCTGACCACAATTGTAGCACACCCATTTGTCCTTCATACAAACACCCAGATGAGCTTTCTCGCAGGTCGAGCATGCTTCGATTCTCTTCTTCTGGCCTCCTTGCTAATTTCCAGTTGATGAGTTGTCAGTCCACCTCCTCTTCTGATTGTTACTTTCTCCCGTGTTACTGCCACTGGCCTTATTAATTCCCTCATTTTCACTATTCTTCTTCTTTTGATCCTGATTATACTTTGTCACCGCATCGCTCCCACCTTCAGCGAGGATGACCTTCTCTAATACTCCAGCAAAAGTTTTCATCTGAAACATTGACACTTTACTATATAACCAGGGCTTCAGTCCCTGTTCAAACCTTCTTACTTTTCTCTCATCCGTGTACACTTGATATATGGCGAACCTAGCCAACTCACTTCCTTGCTTCAATTCTAGAAATTGTACCTCCATTTGGTTCTGCGAGCTTGTCGGGAAGTACTTCTCGAAGAACATCTCCTTAAACCTCTCCCAAGTGATCACACCTTCTCCTCCACAGACTTTATTTGTTTGCCACCAATAACTAGCTTCTGATTTCAGCATGAACGTTGTGTATGCAATTTTCTGGTCCTCTCTGACTCTGGCGACGTTAAAAACTTTTTCTATCTCCATAACCCGAGTTTGAGCTTCTATCGGGTTCATGGAGCCTTTAAACTCTGGCGGTCCTACCGCCTTGAAGTCCTTGAACGTTGTATTTGGTGGAGCTTGAGGTTGATTGTTAATCGCTCCAGTCAATAAGTTCACCACTTGCTGAACAGGGTTAGCTAACTACGCGTTCAACAATTCAATTAAACATGTAAGTACTGTAACGATCGAGAAATTTGTAATTTAATTTAATAAATATTTATTGAGAAAAATAAATAATTTATGAATTGTAGTGAATTAATTTAGTAATTAAATTGATTAATGCTAATTAAATTGAATAATGAGGATAATTTTATGAATTGTAGAGAATTATTTAGTAATTAAATTGATTAATGCTAATTAAATTGAATAGTGAGGATAATTTTATCTAATGGATTTAATTTAAGGAAATAATTAAATTAAATGAATTGTTTAAATTTAAAGGAAATAAATAAATTAAATAAAGTGATGTGTCTAATTTATTAATTAAATTAGATATATAATTATTATAAGTATAATGATAATAAGTTTTTTATTGTTATTATTATAAGCTATTTAATGTGTTGCGTGTGTGACAAGTAGTAACTATATAATATAAATATTATTTAAATAATCTAATATAGGAATTAGTATATAACCAAACGTGGCCTTATGGCTTTCGGTTATTTTAACTGATGCGAGCCTTTTTATTTTTTAACCTGACGTACGTGGGAAAAAGGGAGTCAATTATATTTTCCTACGCGTCTTATTTTTCCCTAAGGTTAGACAATATAGAGAGCACAGAGAAGGTTTGAGAGAAGAAGATAAACACAGAGGGGAGTGAGAGTGAGAGCTTGAGAGAAGTTATTCTGTGATTATCAAGTGGAAAAGAAGGGCTTGCTAATTGTTTTGCTAAATCAAGGTATAAACTATCCCCATTCTAATGTTTAGTTTCGGTATATATATGTATATATTCTATGTGATTGGAAATCACGTGAATTATTGTATGTATATATGTTCATATAGTTTTAAAAAAAATTCTGTTAATCATCATGTATACTTGTTATCAAATTTGTGAAAATTGGGTGTAGGAAAAACCACAGTGCTTATGTTCATATAATATGGCTTAGAAAGTACAAAATTTCATGTTTAATATGTGTTGTAATATGAAATTTGAAGTTAGAATATGTTTGTATGTTAAGAAACAAATGCGGCGTAGTTGGAATCGTATCAATTGATGGAGAAACGAATTTGTGGTGATCGAATTTGTTAAAAGTATAAAAATAAGGAAATTTGGGAAAAATATAGTTTTGATTCTTCAAACTGATGTTTATGTAATGTTTTTGTATAAAGAATGGTGTTTAGCATGTGTAACTATAATATGGAAAATGTTAGATGTTGAAGTTGGGAGATTTTCTGTTGAATTGGAATTTTTGGTCAAAGTAGAGTTTGATTTCGAGCTTCTGCAAAAACTGGATCTGAGGCATCGCGTGGGCGCATGGTCTGACACACGGTTGTCGTGCAGGCGCGCAGCATTTGGGTGCGGGCGCGCTGCGTCGCGCGTGCGAGCGGTTACCCAGTGTATTGTTGGTGCGGCCGCGCGAGTAGCCAATCTCAGACAGTGATGTCTGCTTAATTGCAGGTCCTGTGTAATGGACATATATTAGTTTAGCATGCATGTTAATAATGTTAAGGCACAATATAAACTACAATAACAGATTATCATGAGTTGTTATGTACAGTGAAAAAGAATTTAAGTGATTGCTTGAATAAGTTATGTAATGAACCAAATGTGATGTTTTCAAAAGTTAAATATAAATGATAAGGTTTATAATGTGATTTCAGAATCATTAAGGTGTTAACCAACGTGGTTAGGAGCAAGGATAGGGTTGTGACCTAAATGATGGTTTAATACCCATAGTGTTAATATTCATACAACTAATTGTTGTTGCGATTGTAATGATGTATGTAGGGTAATTGAAGATTATTTTACACTTGTGTAGCTTATAAACAAGGCAAGTTCTCTAACTCTACTTTTATAATTGTGCAAGTTTCTAAACTTTAGCTCTTACATTGAGCAAGCTTTCTAACTTCATTCTTTTATTAATGAATGCAAGTTCCTAAATTCTATTGAGCAATATTATTGATTCTATTCTTATATACGATTGATTAAGCTCTTGTAATCTAATTTGTTACATCGAGCAAATTTCACTTTTCTAATTATTATACAAAGCATACATTGTTCTAATACGTCGATTCAAATGAAATTGTTCTAACTCTTTTGAACATAGTACTTTGCATGTGTATCATGTTTATTCAGTTATATATTGTTAATATCCGATCTTTGACTTTGATAGCCTTGTTCAGTTATACATTCTTGTATTAAAACCTTTATTGATGGAAATTGAATAAGTGTTCTAAAATTCTAGAAACACTGATAAGCTAGTTCCAAACTAAACTTTCTTTAGTGCGAAAATTCTAAATTCAAACTTTCTTGTACGTGTAACGTGTACTCAAAAAATCTCATATTAAGAATTTTATTTATTATATTCTTATTTTAATAATTTTCAAAAATTCGGATTGTCACAGATACTATGATGATCTCAAGTCCAATAATCACTTGTTCTACTATCACTACAAGAATTTCTATTGATAGGTAAGTAAAACTCCATTAGGTATTCCTTAGTGAGCTACGTTCAGTGAACTTATTCTTCAATAAGCACATACATACTTGCTTTAGCGACTCTACTGGGGACTTAGAGAACTTAAGTTGCGTTCAATCTTTTTAATTTCCATTCTGCATTTACATATTGTGTAAATGATCCTATGTGTGATGAATGTCTTAAATCTTTAAGCGCTTTATATTAGTGCCTCACACAATGTCATCATTTGCATGCGGTAAGTCGCGATGAATGTACGAATGTATGTTGTGTAATTCTTCCACCAGGAGGCAAACTCGTCGGTTGTTTATTACTGGACTCCAAAGGACGTTCCCTTGTGAGACTCATGAAAGGCACTACTGAGATCCGCTCCAATTGAAAGATAGACGTTTTCATCAAGTAAATTGTGAAGATCTGGAAACCTTCATTCCAAAAAGCCCGTGAGAGTAATCCTAAGATAGGTCAACCTCTGATAAACCCAATGTGCAGGATGTCTCTTCACGCCCTGTTACTTTCTGAATATATAAATGTCACCCATCTTAAACTTTCATTTATTTATCTTCTTATCTTGTCATCAAGATGACTAACCCCTTATTTTGCAGGAAAAGATTAAAAAACCCCTAAACTGATGCATGACATATCATACATCCATATCATCTACCAATATCAAGACTAAACTAGATGTTGGTTTTGTATAAATTGGTCCTAGAACTCGATTCTGAGCCAAAAAGGCATGATCACCACCAGTAAAATGGTTGAGGGCAGTTCATCAGAACTTATTCCCGTATCTCGAGAGGAGTTTAAGGAATTTAAAAAGAAGATTGCTGAGATGACCATCCTGTTGAGAGAACAATTTAAGTTTGCTCAGGAGCCCAAATTAAAAATCCCAACTGAATCCTCTGCATAAGGAGATATGCGAGTATTGGGAAAAGATAATGATACACAAATACCTACTCCACTATCCCCACTCGACGTCGGAGCGACCAAAAGAGGCCCCAGATACGAATCTAACGAGGGAAATAATAGACCTCTAAGAAGACAGAGAAACCATAGACATCGTGAAGAAAGCTAGACAGATGGAGGATGCCATCCGATCCATTAAGGGATCAGGATCCCACAGGATTGTGAATTACTCTGACTTATGTATTTTCCCAAAGGCGAGATACCCAGATAAATTTCAAGTCCCAAAATTCAAAAAGTATAATGGATTGGGCGATTCTTGCACCCACTTAAAGGTTTACATAGGCGAGCTCAGATCATATGCAGAAGATGAGAACCTCTGAGTGCAGTTGTTCCAAAAGGGCCTTACTGGTGAAGCCCGAGCTTGGTATGCCAGGATTGATAACTCCAAGGTATATGTAATGACCACAAAATTTAAATAATTTAATTCTTGACTTCGGTCGTTAACAATACATTCAACCTCTAATTTTACATCATTAAACGATAATACAACCATTAAAATTTGCGGAATAATTAAAATTTTCTATTACAAACTATCCTCGTTCCCAAAACTTTCAACCTTTACATCTAAATATCTCAGAATCATTTTAATACTACAAGAGTTTACATCACAAACGATATTACAATTCAACATTAATACATTATTCGGAACCTTAAACATGGTTCAAATAATAATAACTCAGCCAAATTGTATAAATCTTCAAGTATCACATCTAATTCATGTCTTTCAAGTAGCACATAACTTTACCTTGAATCTTTAACCTGCAAAAGTGGTTATTTGCAATGTTGAGCTCAACAGCCCAGCAAAATCTAACAGTTTTCATGCATCACATAGCACATAATAACATGCTCAACATACATCTCATAAATATTGGACTAACATAACATACATGATGCAGTTCATATAACAAGTATAAAGATTGAGTTCCTTACTCAATCAACATTCATTATTCAATCAACGTAGTAATAAATTGACTTTAACGTTTCATACTTTCAATATATATAGAACACATCATGCTCTTTGCAACAAAGATTTAAAACAGTTCATCATCAAGTTCACATAGCAAATAGGAACTGAAAGACTTGCCTTGATCGTTGTTTATCAATAATAGTTTAACAGCTTACAGCTATTTGCACTTCACGTGCCCTACACAAGTATATAATCATGCACACCAACTATTAGTCACATAGCAACGCATAGTAGTTGTAAAGTAAACTTTACTCCATATCTGATAACATTTCCTATCATTAATACACAATGTTTAATTTGATTGTGTTAACTTTTGACTTACATCTCACTGTATTACTTCTTAGGTCATACTCGAAGTTCATTCAAGTGTTTAAGTCTTGCTAGGACTACTTATTGGTTTTATATTAACCCCATTCACTATCTTATAATATTCATTTCATTTGATTTAAAACACTTTTTATGTTTATTAACACTTGTCACGACGTTTCGATGTTCATTCGTCACACGCCCGATTTGTCTCTCTTGTGTATGCTTAGTATACTTATACAACTTATCTAATACATTATTTATTAATGTTAAGCATCATTATACTTCATAATATTTATGTTCTATAACTTAGAATAACATCTTATATCGTCAGAAGCACTACACTTGCATACGTGCATGCCTGACGCCCTCCGATTGTCCCCTAAAACACAATAGTCCTAACGATGACAATTTTGACCCCTATTCCCGACCTCAAATTGAAGGACTTAAAGAATGAAAGTTGTAGGTCTATTCTTCCTCGTTCCGGATCATCTTGAATCTCTTCAATCGGAGTGCGTATGAAAAAGTTATACCTATTTTAGTAAAACATGTTTGGTCAGATTTTCTCAACATTTGTAAGTCAGGCTACCCACCCCCCCCCGGCGGGGCAGGGGTTTTGCACTATAATAGCCCGCTGGGGCCGGGTTACCTTCTGCAGTTCACGAACGAACACTGCAGAAAGCCAACTTAGGCCTAAAAACTCCTTTCTAAGAACCATACCAACTTACCCAAGTTGTAATATGTTTACAGAAACATAAACTAATGTTTCTAACACGTTTCTAACCACATAACCATCAAAATTACAATATTTAATTTCATTATTTCTATTATTTCTTCTTCTTTTGAAATTCATAGCGAAATTCTTTACTGTGAATTCGTTTTAGAACCAAAACAGGTAGTTTCAATTACTTTGTTTTCGTTTCTTCATGTATTTTCACAATCAATATTCAATTTATACATTATACTATGAAATAAACATCAATTTTGACTTCAAAATAAGTCATATTCATATATATTTCACTGTTAAATAACTTTCTCCATATATATCATATTTACATGAAGTAAACTACTCTAAATCATATACTAAACATATGAAAACAATTTATCTATAAATTATTATATATACTAAATATATAATCACAATTACTACCCATATAACTTTTATAGAGAACTTTTCATATAAAAGAAACTAGAACCTTAAAAGAAAGCTAGAACTTTGGGAAGAAAGATTATACCTTTGCTAGAAGATAATAACACAACTTTTGATTACTACTTCTTGTTCTTGCAAAACTTCTTCTCTTAAACTCTCTCCAGAGCTCTCTCTTTTCTCTCTTCTTTCTTCCTTCTATTCTTTTACGTAATATAAAATATAACTGATATATAACGTATAATATAATACGTAATAATATATAATATAAATATATATATATATATATATATATATATATATATATATATATATATATATATATATATATATAAAACTGATGTCAGTTATAGTTTTTAAAAATCAAAAGCCATAAAGCTTTGTTTGGCAAAACCAATTAAAATAATGACTTAATCATTCCTTAAGCCTTGTTTGGCAAAACAAGATTAAAATAAGAATTTCAAAAGTTCTAAGGCTTTGTTTGGTAAAACCAAATTAAAACTCTTTTAATTTATTTTTTAAGTCATTTATAATATAGTTTATTGTCACACTTTATTTAAATAAATTCCCATATTCAAATTAAATTAAATCTAATAACAATTTATTAAATCAATTTACCACATAAGCCAATACAATAAAATTATAATTTTCATTATAATTATAATTTTATTTAATAAATTAACACATCACTTTAATTACAAAATCAAATTAAAATAACATTATAATAATTCATTTAATCATAATATAGTTTCAACTTAATTTAAATTACCAAATATTTATAGGGTTAATTTCCCTTGTCACCAAATTCCTTATCGTGACTAATTTTTTTTATTTCCTTTAATAGTTTAATCAACTATTAAATCTCATAAAAATTTAATTTATTCACACCAAAACATATAATTCAAAATATATACACCTCATAATAAGAATTTTAATTATTAAATTCTTATTTTAATAATTTATGAAAATTCAGGTTGTCACATTCTTCCCCCATTATAAGGATTCCGTCCTCGGAATCACCGAAACCCTACTTTACTCGGGTTTTCATCAAATCTCTTTAAAAAAAACTTTAAAAAATTTATCGTTGAATAACTTCAACACATTACCTTAATATAGGTTTAATATTTCCTACTACATTCATTTTTTCAGCAAATTCTAGGTTTTATTTCATAACTTTCACTTGAACTCAATTATATTTTGAGTATTATATATTCTTTAACCCATTCATTTCCTTTTCTAAGGATCATTATCGTATATTCAACTCATAAACACTCAGGATATTACATTCACCCTTTCTTCTAAGAATTTCGTTCTCGAAATTTTATTTATTAATCTTTATTCATTCAATCTATCAAAATAGATTTTACGTTAATACTTTATTCATTCATTGGTTCTATAACCACTTTCTTTCCATAAAGATCTTTCTATAATTATTAAATTTTCTATTAAAAGTTTTTTACGTTATTATTTGATAACTCATATCCTTCTCATTTTAAAATTTCTTTTCTCACTTATTCAATATATTCATCATTAAATGTCATATTATAGGACTTACTTCTTTCTAAGGATTATCACTCTTATCACATTCGCCTTTTAGAATAACAAGAATCTTTCACAATTGCTCAATAATTGGGTGGCAGTATGAATAATTCAGGAATTTAAAAGATTCTCAAATCATGCTAAGGGATCACAAGACCTTAAACTTCATCCAGGGTTATAAGTATTTCTTTCAACTTAAACCTAAACACTCATTAGACTATAGGG
This sequence comes from Panax notoginseng, assembly GCA_016801055.1. Classification (NCBI taxonomy): domain Eukaryota; kingdom Viridiplantae; phylum Streptophyta; class Magnoliopsida; order Apiales; family Araliaceae; genus Panax; species Panax notoginseng. The sequence continues at coordinate 90,551,746 of CM029022.1, forward strand.
ACTCCCGTACTTAGGGTGTTAAGCCCTTCGTCCGATATATTGTGCACTATGTCCAAGGTTATAAGTATTTTTTTTCAACTTAAACCTAAACAGTCATTAGACTGTAAGGACTCCCATACTTAGGGTGATCAGCCCTTCATACCATATATTATGCACAAACATCTAAATGCTTCCGCGTAATCCCCTATAAAAATTTTGTTCATCTCAGCTTTTCAACATCTGAATCCGTTCCAAAACTATTTGGTTTGGCATAACTTCTTAAGAAACACTAGAACTGCATAAACATCTTTCAATATTTGTCTAGCTAAATCAAATAGCATAGACTTCAAACAACAACTCGAACATCAATCGAAATAGTTTTAGTTAGTTCCCAATAGGCACACAATAGATCTAGAAGGGGGGTTGAATAGATCATTTTTAATTTCAAATACTTTTTTCGTTTATTTTGTATTGCTAATGATTTAACATATGATAAACATAAGAATCTTTTCAAGCACAGCGGAATAAGTAAAAGATCTCCTACATTGATATATTCTTAATCATACATACATTGTTCTTAGAGTTAGTTAAGTTGTAAGCAATTAACACATGCATAGCAGTTATAGCAGTTAGGTACATAATGTAAATGACGTAAAGTAAAAGACACAAGGGATTTTAAGTGGTTCAGAGACTCAAGCTCCTAATCTACTCTTCTACTTTCAACTAGCAAGATTTCCACTAAGGAAGGGCAGCACCCTAAATCACTAAGATTCTTTTAAGGCCAACAGCCTTGGAACTTCAGCTCACTAAGAACTCTTCAAGGCCAGCAGCCTTGGAACTTCTCTAGTTCCTTAGGAACTCTTCAAGCCTAGCAAACTTATAACTTCATTTAGTCCCTTTGGATAAGGACCCCTCAGGCACTGGCTTCTTGTTGGTGTTGTTGTTGTTGTTATTATTATTGGTGCTGAGCTGCTAAGATATCTTTAAGCTTGAACATCTTCTGTACTAAGCAGCTTGGTGTGGTCCTCTTTGCATTCTGCTTCGAGTCTGGACCACATCTTCTTCGGTGCAACTGATCTTCATTCTGTTCTGCTCATCTTCATACGATGTCAGCTGAGCACAATTACCATTTGGATTTGCTAAGTATTTGAGCTTTTGGTAGACTTCGTCTGGCACTTAGCATTCCCTAAATCCTTCTTGACTGGTTGGCAGACATGGTTCTGCACTTGTTCTGATTCAGCTTTTGGTTCATGGTGATTCGTAAAGTGGCTCTCTGAATCTTCTTTGTGCTCTGCCACTTTTCTGAATGCTATCTTCTTGTCCTTCTCGGCTCTTAGCTTGCCTGCCATCTTTAGTGGCATTCTCATATTTGTTGAGTGAAGCTTTAGTCTGTTTGAGTCCTTCTTCAAATCTACTTCACTATCACTAAGACTTGTTCTATTAAACTCTGGTGGAACTCGTAGAGTCAACAGTGTAGCATTCCAACAACTCAACGATTCTACAACACAGCAATCATCGGCCACTTTTGATCTTTGAAGCTCTTGTTGATTTATACTCCTTTATAACCTTCTCGTTGGAATATAGCCGTTAGGAGCTTTTTGAATTATTTCGCAGATCTTGAGTTATTTGGTGTAGACTGCAGATGTGACATGACATCCCCTTTATGACTTTTCTGACATTACAGTCTACTGTTTCACCTACCCCGTCAGAGATATCACTTTGATGTCTTGGGCAGGTAATCGACTTTATTTCCTCATTCTGATTTCTCTATCAGAGGTTGTCCTTTTGCATCGATGCTCTCAATAAGCTCTGTTCGAATATCAATCTTTGAATTGATCCGTTGCCAATTCTTCAACCTTCAGATGACCGAACTCTATGATTTTGATGCACATCTTCTTAGACCTGATCGTAGTGTGTTGTTGAATGTTGCTCATTGACAGGTAGGGACAACACTACGATCTTGAATAGTGTATATTGAATCTTCAATGTAGAACACTTCTTCCTTTTCTTATGCAGTGCTTCAATACTTCTATTTGCCTCGACTGCTCTCAGATACTGATGGCTTGACTCCTTGTTCTGGCCCCTTTTGAATAGCAAGACACTACAGATTTGTGGCATGCCCAGCTCGCTTTATCCTTGTGATCTCCCGTTCACTTATCCTCAATAGACTGACCCAATGCTTAATCACTTTAGCCTTGTTCTTCATAGGCTGACCAATATCTTGTGTACACTCCATTAGTTTTTTCTTTATTTGGCAAACACTACGATCCTAGTTGCTTCCAAGATCGTTGTCTACTATTTTCTTGACAGCAACTGCACTAGCTGACTTTCCTTAGTCAGTTACTTTGATTGAAGTATTATTTTGATCAACTTGTGGAAGGCTTCAACTTGAATAGCTTCACAACTCAATCTGTATGCTGATGGGTTGGTACTTAGATCTTCTGTTAGCTTGCATGTCATTCATTGAGTGCTCTCTAGTTTCCTTCATGTTGGATGTAACTTTGCAGCTTAGATCAGAGGCTTCATACTTTGGATATTCCGGGAGTGCTCATTTGTTGAGAATCGTGTTTGTTCTACGATTCTGCCTAGGTTTTGTGAGCACATCTGTTGAGGCCTTAGTTCTGTACTATACAATTCAGCTTCGGCTGTGCAGACACTACGATTCCGAGATCAGATCTTGACACTCTACGATTTCTGTCTTTATGCTTGTTGTCTTCATCTGATCTTGCTCGACTACAATCTCTGCCTCTAATATGATCAGTAAACTCTACGACTCCGAGTGTAGTCTACGATTGTTGACTTGGCTTCGGCAGATGCTTCGGTAAGCTCGTAGACAGGTTGTCTCTATAATTCTAAACATGACTTCCTCAGCAGACTACGGCTCCGAAGAAGTTTTTCTCGATACACTACGATCCTTCCTCGTCTCTCCTGGTAGTCGACGAACTCCGAGATCTACTATCTTACAGACTAGGATTCCGCCTTTATAGCTCTCAAGTTTTCCTTGACTCTCCTGGCAGACTACAATTTCTGGTGCAGTGCTCGACAATCAAACAAGCCTATTTATTACATTTTAAGATCTGCCTAACAGGCTTGATCTTTCTATATTTATAGTCCTTATACATCATTTCTTTTTAAGGACTTTACAAAGCTATTTTGCTTATGTAGGATGAACCAAACATATTTGATCAATTCATTCTAAGTCCTTGTACATATGTTCCTATTATCTATCAAAGAACTTTACAGCTTTTCTTAATGCAAGCATACTTGCATATTCATTCATATATATCATAATCAAATCATATGTAAATAAGAATAACATTCACTTGCTTATTCCTGACAATATCCCCCTATTTGATTATGACAAAAAAATTAGTACATATGCATGATATGAATGAATCTTATATACAGTGAGAAGCTATATTTCTATAACAGATAATCATGAATGTCATTGATAATAATATGGAATTTAATAAACTATGCCTAACTAGTTAGAGATGTACCTTTTTGGCTCCTTATATTTCCAGGATGTCTATTGATCAGCTACCTATCGGCTTGATCTTTTTGCTCCTGCTCCCCCTGGGATGGTGACTTCATTTCTTTTCTCTGCTCCCCCTCAGATTCATACTCTTCTTCTTTTTCTGGTTCACCCTCAAACTCTGCATTCATAGGATCATCATCCTTTGGCTCCCCCTCAGATGATGATTATACTTCTGCTGCTGCTATCTTCTACTTTGCCTTCTTCTTAGCCTTTTTGTCTTCTTTACTTCTTTTCTCCTTGCTCCTCCTTGAGTGCTTCTTCCTATGTCTCTTTTTCTCCCCCTTTTTGTCATTAATCACTTGTGAAAGCTGCTCCATGTTGGACATTAGTTTCTCCATTAGGTAAGATGAGTTACCAACCTCAATCTTAAGTTCTTGTTGGCTCAGCTAAATTTGCAGGGAGAGACACTGATTCAGATTGTCAATCTTGTCAGAGAGGGATAGGATTTGCTCTTCATTTACCTTCTGTGCTCGTAGAGCTTCTGCCTTCTAATCATTTATAGCCTTCAGATAGATTTGATCTCTCTATTTAATTATGAGAGATATATCAGATATAGTGGCTTGAATTCTGTTTTGAACTGTATTATCTCCTGCTTCTGTCAACACCTTTAACTCTTCAGTGATGACATATATCTTCTCAACCAAATCATCAGAATTCTTCAGTAACTCCTGCTCCGTAGGAGTTTGGTTATGTGGTTGGGCAGCCACTTGTTGAGCACCAGATTGAACTCCACGATTTTCATTCTTGGACAGATTTTTGAAAGCAGTGAGAATCTGAAAGATCATTGAGTGCCAATCGCTATTGGAGGATGAAGGAATATCAGACAACTGTGCTTGGGCAGAGGGAAGCTTCTCAAACTAAACTTGATCATTTTCAATGATAGAGCGAAGGGACTCTACGATCATGTCATTGGCCATGATCCTTCTACAATCAGAACCCAGTCTACTATCATAGGAAATGTAATGGTTGCCAGCATATCGGTAGACTTTGTAGTTAGGCTAGTCTTTGATCATCATGGTTGCAAATATCTTCACCCTTGGGAAGTTCTGTGACACCAGCTCTAGGCTTGGAAACTGAGAGTAGCACCAGCTGAAGTAACTTCCATCCTTTTCAGTATATACCTTTAACCAAGGCATCCAAGGGAAAAACCATCTCATCAGAAGGTCATCAGGATTGTAGAGGATAGTAGTGCAGTCTAACTCCATGTTGTTCCAATTTTTAAACACTTCATATGCAGTCATCCTCAGAACCTTGAGCTGTTCATTGCCATAGTTTACCCATCTTTCTGTTGGTACTTCTGGCGATTCATCAGAAACTTCCACTACTATTCTTCTGCTGATTTTTGCTGGAGAGAGGACAAGATAGTATGCTGGTTCCTCTAATTCATAATTTGCAAAACCAGAATCTTTTTCCATTTCTTCACCTTTTGAGCTTGAATCATGCCGACTTCTTTTATCAGATTCATCAGTAAATTCTTCTTGCTGATTTTCATCACTAGTACTTTCTTCAGCATTTTCTTTCTTGGATTCAGATTCATCATCACTTACTTCAATAATTGCAGTAGAGTGTTCACCTTGCTTCTTTGGGTCAGATTTAGCAAGTAGTTGGTTTCTCTTTCTTCTCCTTGGAGGTTTAGCTATAGGAGAGTCAGACTTTTGTTCTTCTTTAGATTCTGAAGCCTTTGAATCATCAGACAAGCTTTCTTGATGTTCAGTAACACTAGGGGCAGGTCCTTCTTCTCCGGACTCAACATCTTTGGAAACATCATGTGAACTTGTTGGGGCATTTGTAGTAGGAGATGCAGTTGTGTCAACTTGCAACCTTTCTTCATCATCAGAGTGGATGCTCTGAGAGTTAGCCATAGGGCTTGCATATTCTTCTTCATCATCAGATTTGGCAATTTCTTTCATGGAACCAGCTTCACCTTCATTGCTGGATTTGTTCTTCGAGAGTTCAATCTTAAGACTATCAGTTCCCTTCTCTTCTTTAGACTCTACATTCTCTTCCTTTGAAGTAAGACTTTCTTGGGGAACAGAGGCTGATTTCTTTATCACCTTTGTTTTCTTTTTGGATGGCTCTTGGAGTAATCTGTTACTCCTTCTTCTCTTTAGGGTTTCTACAGTTGATGCTCGTTCCTCTCCTGCTCAATTTCTCTTATTGTCAGTGGAGAGACTGCTTGGTGGAGCCTTTGTATTCTTCACACTCTTAGACCTTTTCTTTGCTGGTGTGGCTACTACTAATACAGAGTCATCAGAATGGGATGGCTTGCTTTCCACATCTTGAGCCTTTCTCTTCTTTGCCGAGACCTTGCTGCTGCTTCCAGTAGTTATCAGCCTCTTGTTTTCCTTGGAATTTTTCTTCCAGTTTATAAACAGCTGTGGGGACATCACTTTATGAACGTTCAGTGGTTCTCCCTCATCATTCTTTATCTTGCTTCCTAGTTTCTTCTTCAGAACAATACTCAACAGTCCTCTATGAAAAACCTTTGTCAGGGGTTTATCTGTAGATTTCTTCATCTCAGCCTTCTCCACCCATTTGGTCAACCAATCAATTAGAATGGCTCCGAAGTTCATCTGTTGCTTCATGACTATTGCATTCATGATTCTCAATTGTAGATCACTGATTGTATCATGTGTGGTGTCTTTGCACACGATACATTTTCATGTAATCTCTGCCAGAAATTCAAATTCTTCAGGAAACTCTTTCTTCTTCATATCCTTCAGATTTACGTTCCTCTTGTAACGCATTAACCCCTTGCCTTCCTCAATGTCAACTTCGTCGAGGCTTATCAGACCTTGGTTGGGAAACCTTAGACATTGATTAATGTCTGATGCCTTTATCTTCAGACTTGCTCCTTTGACCTTCGTGGACAGAAGCCCAGAATCTATTGATGAATTGGAGTAGAACTGCTTCTAGCTCTATATAGACTGGAGAGTCTGTGATGCCCCCAAAATAGGTATACATCACTCATCTTGGGTTGCCAAATACATGGTACAGAATACAAATACAAACTTAATTATACAACAAGAGCTGAAAGTTTTTACATAAATATTATCTCATAGACAATATCCAAACTCAAATTCAATCCTCATTACATTTATTATCATACTAAATAGTGAGGATTACTAAAATAGCCATCTCGGACCATTACTCCATTCCCCGACTAGTCCCAACTATTTTCTCATTTTTTGAAGAGAATAATGAAAGCAAAAGGGTGAGCTCAACTAGCCCAGTAAGAAATATTATGACTAATATAATGCAGAATAAGTTATCGTTAGCCTTCAACAATGTTAAACTGATAGAATATAATAGACAACAAGTTTAACTGCAGCAGAACAAGCAATCTATTTGAAGAGTCAAGTAGAGCATGATATCTACTATCTTCTATGATTCAAAAAGGGTTTCATCAACTTTATCGCTGAGACTCAGCCTAATAAATAAACCACATCATCGAATCATCCCTGCACTACGGACCAATGATATTCATGTAATCATCAATGGTCATGATTATACCGAATAATCCTTGGTCATAATCATACCAACCACTGTCCCTCAGTGCACTACAGGCCAATGAGGACTTTTACCACATCATTTGTAACATTATGGGTCATGATTATACCGAATGATCCTTGGTCATAATCATACTAATCAACAGTCCATCTATGCATGTAAGCCAAAGATAACTTTCATCACAATATAAGCATGAGGATGATGACAATGATATAAGAATTCAATTAAATGAAAGCAAAGGATAAATTTTAAAGATTTATAATTTAATTTATCCAGAATTCAAAAATGTCCAAATTGTCAATATGATACTGCTTTGTGGAGTAAAATTCAAGAATAATATCCATGTATCAAAAATAATTTGGACAGAAAAGAAATAAATTTTTCGGTGAAACTGTGAATAGTACTTCGAGAATAGTATCCCGTGAATAGTACCACGGCATGAAAAGTGTCCCAAATACCCGAATGAATAATATTTGAGTGAATAGTAACCGGGTGAATAGTAACTCGTGAATAGTATCACGGCATGAAAAGTGTCCCGAATACCCGAGTGAATAATATTTTATTGAATAGTAATTGGGTGAATAGTAACCCGTGAATAGTATCATGGGTGAAAATATTGATATTTAATAAGAAAGTTCAGATCAATATTTCAATGAAACGATACTGGATGAAGCGCAAAACTTCAAAGATATCCCACTTCAGGGATTATAGAAGCAATACTTACCATAGTAAGTTTAGATTTAAGAATATGAAAAGAAATAACATACGAAACTGCAAATGAATTTTCACCTGTCATACGGTATGTAATCCGCGTAGGCAGGTTATTCCGACATATTAAAGGATGAATACAAAAAAATAGTATTCCTTATGAATACGAAAGAAATAATACCCCTTACCTTAGTAGAAGACTGGATACTGCAATAATGAAGTAGCAAAATACTCTTTTCTTGCTCTCTATAGTTTCTCCCTTTATAGTTTCTCTTGTGAGTCTCAGTGAATTGGTGAGAATGAAAAAAGAATTAAGATTCTATTTATAGGAGAAATGACTAAATAGTAACTAATTCACGAACGGTCCAGATTGATTTACTATTAAAACGAACGATCCAGATTGATTATTATTAAAATCACAATCGATGGTCCAGATTGATTTACTTTTAAAACCACCACCGACGGTCCAGATTGATTTACTTTTAAAACCACCACCGACGGTCCAGATTGATTTACTATTAAAACCACCACCGACGGTCCAGATTGATTTACTATTAAAACCACCATCGACGGTCTAGATTGATTTATTATTAAAACCACCAATAATGGTCCAGATTAATTTACTATTAAAATCACCACCAATGATCCAGATTGATTTAACTTATTACACTTTAGTACCCATAAAGTTTTCCTTGTTTACATTATTCCCCTCTAACTTTTGTAATTCACTTATCTTCAATAAACACATTCTTAATACTTCAACAATTATTCATCATTAATATTATAACTCACAATATTTAACAACCAGATTATTTCCAGGAAAGGGGGGGCTTTCCGATAAGGATTTTTCCCTATTGGCGCGCAATTAGGTGACCAAACCTCTCCTCGACAAAACTTTCTAGACATCGTCAATATTGTAAATAATAATATGAATAACTTTATTGTCTCAATTATTAATTTAATAATATAAAATATTATGTAGATGATACTGTGACATAATTGAATAAAAAATATGAGAGATATTATGCAGCAATTACTGTAGCAATAATTGAGTATAGCTGAGTGACTTCTCACGTAAGCATCAATAATTAATACCGTGTGCTACTATGCAACCACGCATATTACTGTACTTTTACCACCGGGTAGTTCAACAGTTAACGGTAAAACTTTGGCCGTTATTTTTATAAAAAGATATTTCTGTCGTTTTCTAACTTCGACAATAATTTTGTTGTGGGGTCCACCAATGATTGTGTCGTCGTACGAATATTTTCTGTTTAAAACGAATATTTCCCGACCAATCGAATATTTTATAACAACTTGTATACTTTACAAAATTTATAAATATTACCCACAACTATAACATTATATCAAAACCACACCATAATATTCAAAAATATATTTCGAGAAAAATTAATCTTTATTTATGAAAGTTGGGGTCTTACAACCTCCACTTCTTATGAAATTTCATCCTCGAAGTTATGGTACATACCTGGTATGTCGAAGAGGTGAGGATACGTTGATTTTATTTCAGATTCTAACTCCCAGGCCATTTCCTCAACATCGTGATTTCTCCACAAAACTTTGACTTGAGGTATAATCTTGGAGCGTAGAATATGATCCTTCTTATCCAAGATTTTAACAGGTACCTCTTCATACGTTAAATCTTCTGCTATTTCGTCCGGTTCTAACTCAATAATATGGTTCAGGTCTTCCACATATTTACGTAACATAGATATGTAAAAAATATTATGAACATGAGACATACTTGGCGGTAATGCGAGTCTATAAGCCACAGTTCCTACTCGATCAAAGATTTTGAATGGCCCAATGAATAGAGGATTGAGCTTTCCTCTCTTTCTAAATCTTATAACTCTTTTCCATGGAGCAACACGTAACAACATATGATCTCCAACATTGAACTCCACGTCCTTTCGATGAAGATCAACATAACTCTTTTGTCGATCTTGGGAGGTTTTTATACATTGCCGGATCATTTGAATCTTTTCCGTTATCATGCGTACCAATTCCGGACCCAATAATGTTGCTTCACCCACCTCATCCCAGCATACTAGAGAATGACACTTACGTCCATACAACGCCTCGAATGGAGCCATGCCAATACTTGCTTGATAATTATTGTTGTAGGAGAATTCCACTAATGGTAAGAACTTGTCCCAACTTCCTTTGAAGTCAAGGACACAAAGTCTTAATAAATCCTCTAGAGTTTGAATAGTCCTCTCTGACTTTCCGTCCGTTTGAGGATGATATGCCAAACTAAACCGTAAATCCGTACCCATATCTTTTTGCAAACTAACCCAAAATCGTGAAGTGAATCTTGGGTCTCAATCAGAAACTATAGATACTGGCATGCAATGCAGTCTTATAATTTCATTTATGTACATACGAGCAAGACGTTCAAGTGAATAAGTTTCTCGTATAGGTAAGAAATGAGCAGACTTGGTCAATCTATCAACAATGACCCAAATTGCATCTATGCCTTGAGAAACCTTGGGAAGACCAGTAATGAAATCCATGGTGATGTGCTCCCACTTCAATTCTGGAATTTCAAGTTGTTGCAATGGACCTTTTGGCACTTGATGCTCTGCCTTGACTCGTTGACAAGTTAGACACCTTGAGATAAACTCTGCTACCTCTCTCTTCATTTTGCTCCACCAAAATGTATGTCGAAGATCACGATACATTTTGGTACTCCCAGGATGGATTGCAAACGGTGTGTTGTGTGCCTCCATCATGATCTTATACTTTAAATCAGGGTCGTTTGGAACACAAAGTATGGAGTTGACTCGTAGTATTCCTTCTTCATCGATTCTTGCTTCTGAAATAGCACCTTCTTGCACTTTCTTCTTCATACGCATCAGCTCTAGGTCCGTAGCTTGAGCAGCTTTAACTTTATCGATTAAAGTCGGTTCTACTCGTATATTTGCCATCATCATGTGGGTCCCTGGAGTCTTTATATCTATCTCTATCCTTTGCAAGTCATATAAAATGGGCCTTTGCATTGACAATATCGCACTCATACTCGCATATGCTCTTCTACTCAATGCGTCAGCTACCACGTTAGCTTTTTAAGGATGGTATTGAATTGTATGATCATAATCTTTCAACAACCCAAGCCAACGTCGTTGTCACATGTTGAGTTTCTTTTGGGTGAAGAAATATTTGAGGCTTTTATGATCCGTATAAATCTCCACTTTCTCTCCATACAGGTAATGCCTCCAAATCTTTAGTGCGAAAACGACAGCTGCCAACTCTAGATCATGAGTAGGGTAATTTCTGTCATATTCTTTGAGTTGTCATGAGGCATAGGCTATAACTTTCCCATATTACATGAGAACATATCCTAACCCTCTACCTGAAGCATCGCTGTAGATGACAAATCCTTTCGAACCAGATGGTATTGTCAGAACAGGTGCTGAAATGAGTCTCCTCTTGAGTTCTTGAAAACTCTTGTCACATTCCTTGCTCCAACTGAATTTTGTATCTTTTCGAGTCAGCTGAGTTAATGGAGTTGCGATTCGAGAAAATTCTTCCACGAATCTCTGATAATAACCAGCTAAGCCGAGAAAGCTACGTACTTCAGTCACTGTCTTAGGTTATTTCCAGCTTTGAAATGCTTTAATCTTTGACGGGTCAACAGATATTCCATGATTTGATATTACGTGCCCAAGGAATGCTACTTCCTCAAGCCAAAACTCACACTTCTTCAACTTGGAATAAAGCTTGTTTTCACGAAGCTTTTGGAGTATCAGCCTCAAGTGTTGCTTATGATCTTCACGGCTTTTGGAATATATGAGGATGTCATCAATAAAGACGACTACAGAATGATCAAAATATTCCTTGAATACTCGGTTCATCATATCCATGAAGGCAGCAGGAGCATTTGTCAATCCAAAAAACATGACTAGGAATTCATAATGCCCGTACCGAGTTTTGGAAGCAGTCTTTGGGATATCACCAGTTTTAATTTTTAACTGATGATATCCGGAACGAAGATCGATCTTTGAAAAGAATTTTGCGCCTTTCAACTAGTCAAATAGGTTATTAATGCGTGGTAATGGGTACCTATTTTTGATGGTGACATGATTCAACTCCCAATAATCAATACAAAGTCGCATACTCCCATCTTTATTCTTTACGAATAGAACAGGAGCACCCCAAGGAGATGTACTGGGACGAATGAAGCCGATGTCTAACAATTCATATAGTTAGTTCTTTAACTCCTAAAGTTCAACAGGAGCCATTAGATATGGGGCTTTGGAAATGGGTTTTTTACCAAGTTCAAGGTTGATACAAAATTCAATTTCACACTCTGGGGGTAGGCCAGAAAGTTCTTCAGGGAATGGGTCAGGAAATTTATTAACAATGGAAATATCATTCAAATTTGACATATTTTTGTTTAAATCTGTGACATGGGCTAAGAAAGCTTGACATCCATTTTTAAATAAACAAATAGCTTTATGGCTTGATATGACAGTGATTAACTTTAGTGGTTTGGTCTCTTGAATTCTCATAATAGGTTGGTTAGGAATATGAAAGCTAACAACCCTACGAAAACAATCAATTTTTGCATGATGAGTAGTTAACCAATAAATCCCTAAAATCACATCAAACGCAAGTATTTTTAAGGAAATAAGATCGACAGGTAATGTGCGGTTACCGATTTGAATAAAACAAGACTTATAAACAGTGGATGTAATGAAGGTTTCTCCCAATGGAGTTTCAACAGATAAGTCAAAGTCTAATTTCTCCGGAGTCAAATTTAAACATTGAGCGCAAGTAGGAGAAATAAAAGAATGGGTAGAACCAGTATCAAATAAGGTATAGAGTTCACTAGAGTTTATGATTAGCTTACCCGTGATCACCTCGTTCGGATTCCTCGCTTTTTGGGTAGTTACGACAAATGCTCTCCCTTAAACTACTAATTTTGTCTTGTCTGGAATGACCTTTGATGCCTCCATCTCAGCTGGACTTGACTTTGGTGCACGACAAAATCGGGCTAGGTGTCCTTCTCTTCCACAATTGTAACATGCTTTGGACTGCTACGTACAGTTTGGACTGATGTGTCCCTCCACTCCGCATTTGTAACATAAGACCGACGGTCGTTCTCCTTCCTTAACAACAGGTGCTGGTGCTGACGTCTTTCCATCATTATTGAATCTCCTCTTCTTGAAATTTTAATTTCTATTATCTTGGCCATGATTACTACCAGAGTGGTTACCATTTCTGGCATGTTGATTCCCTCCACGTTTGTTGTCACTGCTTCTATGACTACTACCACTGGTATTATCGACTTGTCGGCTGCTTTCTCTTGGTTAGGTTAACTCATTATTGCGCCCCAATAACTGAGCCCTATTTACAACATCTGAATACAAACACAATTTATGAGAAATTAGGTATTGACGTATCTCGGGTTTCAAACCTCTTAGAAATATCCGCGTCATTCTCTCCTCATTATCAACCAAGTGGGGCGTAAATTGGGACAACTCAGCAAACTTAGCTTCGTACTGCGACATAGTCATATTGTTTTGCTCCAACTTGATAAACTCCACCTCCTTCATGTGACGAATACTTTCGGGAAAGTACTTGTCGTTGAACAGCTCTTGGAACTTCTCTCAAGACATTTTGAGTGCAGCAGGCTGAGTACGCTTTATTGATTACCACCAGTAATCTGCCCCTCCTCTCAACATGAAGGTGCAAAGGGAACCTTTTGCTCCTCAGAGAATCCCAAGATTTAGAATATCTTAGTGATCTGCTTTATCCACGTCTCTGCCTTAAGTGGTTCTGGCTTTCCCCAAAACTTCGATGGTCCCAGCTAGTTGAATTGCTTAGTGGTGACCATCTGTGAGTTTCTAGTGTTTCCACCTGTATTTTGAACACGAGCCGCTCTCGCCTGATGTTACATGAATTGCATAAAGCCTCTTAACATCCCATCGTTCATCATTTGATCGGTGTTGTTGTTTACCTGAGGATTATTATCTTCCTATTGCACATTATCCTGGGTATGGATCATTGGTGACTCAACGGTCTCATGTGCTTCATTGTTGATCTCAATATTTTTAGATGCCATTTTCAAACAATGCCATAAAATAAGGGTTAATTGATATGTCACATATTATCCCTATACTCTGACCAACCAAATAAACTTAAGTAGGTCATACTAGCGAAGAAATTCTCCGTCTCTCCCCTCCTAGTTCTTGTCTCACAACTCGGCCAGGGATCATATCCCTAAGCTTTGATACCAATTGTGACGCTCCCAAAATAGGTATACATCACCCATCTTGGGTCACCAAATACATGGTACAAAATACAAATACAAACTTAATTATACTACAAGAGCTGCGAGTTTTTACACGAATATTATCTTATAGACAATATCCAAACTCAAATTCAATCCTCATTACATTTATTATCACACTAAATAGTGAGAATTACTAAAACAACCATCTCGGACCATCACTCCGTTCCCCGACTAGTCCCGGCTATTTTCTCATTTCCTGAAGAGAATAATGAAAGCAAAAAGGTGAGCTCAACTAGCCCAGTAAGAAATATTATGACTAAGATAATGTAAAATAAGTTATCGTTAGCCTTCAACAATGTTAAACTGATAGAATATAATAGACAACAAGTTTAACTGCAGCGGAACAAGCAATCCAGTAGAAGAGTCAGGTAGAGCATGATATCTACTATCTTCTATGATTTAAAAAGGTTTTCATCAACTTTATCGCTGAGACTCGGCTTAATGAATAAACCACATCATCGAATTATCCCTGCACTATGGGCCAAGGATATTCATGTAATCATCAATGGTCATGATTATACCGAATAATCCCTAGTCATAATCATACCAACCACTGTCCCTCAGTGCACTACTGGCCAATGAGGACTTTTATCACATCATTTGTAACATTACGGGTCATGATTATACCGAATGATCCTTGGTCATAATCATACTAATCAACAGTCCATCTATGCATGTAAGCCAAAGATAACTTTCATCATAATATAAGCATGAGGATGATGACAATGATATAAGAATTCAATTAAATGAAAGCAAAGGATAAATTTTAAAGATTTATAATTTAATTTATCCAGAATTCAAAAATGTCCAAATTGTCAACATGATACTGCTTTGTGAAGTAAAATTCAAGAATAATATCCACGTATCAAAAATAATTTGGATAGAAAAGAAATAAATTTTTTGGTGAATCCCTATGAATAGTACTTCAGGAATAGTATCCCGTGAATAGTACCCCGGCATGAAAAGTGTCCCGAATACCCGAATGAATAATATTTGAGTGAATAGTAACTCGTGAATAGTAACTCATGAATAGTAACTCGTGAATAGTATCCTGACATGAAAAGTGTCTCGAATACCCGAGTGAATAATATTTTAATAAATAGTAACTGGGTAAATAGTAACCTGTGAATAGTACTCCGGGTGAAAATATTGATATTTAATAAGAAAGTTCAGATCAATATTCCAATGAAACGATACTGGATGAAGTGCAAAACTTCAAGGATATCCCACTAATTTTAGGGATTATAGAAGTAATACTTACCATAGTAAGTTTTGATTTAAGAATATTAAAATAAATAACATACGAAACTGCAAATGGATTTTCACCTGTCATACGGTATGTAATCTGTGTAGATAGGTTATTCCGACATACTAAAGGATGAATACGAAAAAATAGTATTCTTTATGAATACGAAAGAAATAATACCTCTTACCTTAGTAGAAAATTGGATACTGCAATAGTGACGTAGCAGAATACTCTTTTTCTTGCTCTCTATAATTTCTCTCTCTTTAGTTTCTCTTGTGAGTCTTAGTGAATTGATGAGAATAAAAGAAGAATTAAGCTTCTATTTATAGGAGAAATAACTAAATAGTAACTAATTCACGAACGGTCCAGATTGATTTACTATTAGAATGGACGGTCCAGATTGATTACTATTAAAACCACAATCAACGGTCCAGATTGATTTACTTTTAAAACCACCACCGACGGTCCAGATTGATTTACTATTAAAACCACCACCGACGGTCCAGATTGATTTACTATTAAAACCACCATCGACGGTCCAGATTGATTTATTATTAAAACTACCACCAATGGTCCAGATTAATTTACTATTAAAACCACCACCAATGGTCCTGATTGATTTAACTTATTACACTTTAGTACCCATAAAGTTTTCCAAGTTTGCATTATTCCCCTCTAACTTTTATTATTCACTTATCTTCAATAAACACATTCTTAATACTTCAACAATTATTCATCATTAATATTGTAACTCACAATATTTAACAACCAGATCATTCCCAAGAAAGAGGGGGCTTTCCGATAAGAATTTCTCCCTATTGGCGCGCAATTAGGTGACCAAACCTCTCCTCGACAGAACTTTCTAGACATCGTCAATATTACAAATAATAATATGAATAACTTTATTGTCTAAATTATTGATTTAATGATATAAAATATTATGCAGATGATACTGTGAGAATAATTGAATAAAAAATATGAGAGATATTATGCAGTAATTACTATAGCAATAATTGAGTATAACTGTATGACTTCTCACGTAAGCATCAATAATCAATACCGTGTGCTACTATGCAGCCACGCATATTACTGTACTTTTACCACCGGGTAGTACAACAGTTAACGGTAAAACTTTCGCCGTTATTTTTATAAAAAGATATTTCAGTCGTTTTCTAACTCCGACAATAATTTTGTTGTGGGGTCCACCAATGATTGTGCAGTCGTACGAATATTTTTTGTTTAAAATGTATATTCTCCGACCAATCGAATATTTTATAACAACTTGCATACTTTGAAAAATTTATAAAGATTACCCATAACTATAATATTATATCAAAACCAAACCATAATATTCAAAAATATATTTCAAAAAAAAATAATCTTTATTTATGAAAGTTGGGGTCTTACAGTGTCGGCCTCCAAGTACTCAAAAAACCCAGCTTTCCTTACGAGCTCAAGTATATCCTTGAACTTCTTTTCTGATCTTTTGAATTTCTTGAAGCCAAATTGGATTCCGGTTATAACTCGCCATTCTTCCATTACGAGGGTTCGAAATATATGGGCATTTGGTTTCAGACCTCTTATGAGAAACAGTTGACTGCGATTTGGGCGAATCTAGAGGTTTGATAGATTCAGGCTTTGAAGAGGATTCTAGGGTTTAAAAAAGAGAGGGACAGAGGTTCAATAGCTTTTGGTAACTGTTTTGAGATTTGAATTTATCTTTATGATAGTTCCTTCTGATTCTGCATAAGCTATGATGTGTTAACCATTCATTGGTTGCACGATGCCCAGTAAGAAACTGTAACTCCCCATCAAATTTTTAGTTTGATGTTCCTTTTAAGAAAGTAGGCGTTATTGACGTGGATTGACCGCTGACCTTTTCAGTACGTAAAGTAGCTTGGTGAGGTAGCTATGGACTCTACATTTTTCTTTGTTGACTCAACAATCTTCTTCTGAGAGATGCTACAGTGGATGGTTTGACACTAACCCTCATCTTGAAACTGCATAGCTTAACCACTGATGAACTTTATGAAGGTTTGGGCACTCTACTTCTGAGGTGAGTCTGCAGGACATCTTTCCAACCAGTATTCGAACTTATCTCCTCATGATCTGAATAGTTGAGCATTTGTCTAGTTCTTCTGAGCTCCCTATGAGCTAGTATATCCTCTGGGAAGACTGCGATCGTCGGCCCTACTCTACGATAGTTGAGGTTGCACTACGATCGTTGAGTTTACTTTAGAATCTACTCTACGATCGTTGTCTAACCTGGTCCTTGAGATGAATTTGACTAAGCCATCCTTCTAGGTTAAGGTAGCTCAGGAAGGGCCAATCTCTTAGAGTGAACTAAGGGTTAGGTTTGTCCTTGAGGCGCTTTCCAGATGAAAAACTTTAGAAGTGGTTAACTTTAATATCTCATTTGACCTTTTCTGCTAGGGAGTTCATTAACTAACTCTAGACATTTGCATTGGTTGTAATCGTAGTTTCCTTCTTCTCTTATACTACAATCATGTGTTTGATTGTAGGCGCTTCACGATTTTAAGTTGGGTGGCTAACAAGGTTATCAGTAGTACGTTTTGAGGCATTTTTACTGACTATGGATCTTCATTTGGTTCATCAGCCACAAAGTTTTGGGACTCTGTAACTAGTATATTTCTTCGTAGTTTATTTCTGTTACTTTTAGTGCTGCTGTTCTTTAGCAAATCACTGCTCCCCTATAGTTGATACTGTCTTCTCAGTGAGGTGTGATTTCTTTTTCTTCATGTGCATTAGAAGGCAGCCTTGCATATCTCTTTCTGACTAAAATCATCACTATTAATTAAATCTCCTTATATCATAGACATGGATATCTTCAGGATTGATCACTCTACGATCATTTGACAGCACTACGATCGTAGTCTTCCTTGTCAGTGTGTACTTGTGGAGTTCTGCTTCCGTAATGAGTTCCTCATGATTAATGCTTGATGATCCTATGATGTGAACTTCCTTGAGGATTCTTCTCATATGATATGCTTTGCAGGATTGAGCATATAAGACCCTTTTCATCTTAGGTTGAATGGTCTGCTTCTATATAAAGATCAACAGCTATGTGAGCTTCATTCAGGTTAGCTCAGCAGGTCTTCAAGGACAGGCTTTGACATATAGGAATTTTAATAAAATCATTTCTTAACAGTCTTAAGCCTTCTGCTGGTTGAATCTTCTTGACTGAAGTTTTCTGCTTCATCATTCCTTAGTGAGGTTAGATAGACCAAGCACTTGCAGGTTAGATAAATTTATATTTTTGGTACCCATGGTTAAATGGGTCCTGCCAGGTTAGCCTTCAAAATCCCTATTCCTCATATATTAGAATTATCATCATATTGTTCACCAACAATCATATTCATGCATGTAACTAATTTAGATATTATATTTTGAGATGCATAATGATGAGTGTGTGTAAGATTAACCATTTTAATAAGACACTCTTTTCCTTTGATGGTTTCATCATTTGCTTGGTTATGTTCGTAGAGTTTAAATGTTCACAGAGTGAGGATCAACTCTATCACTTATTTGTATCTGGTTGATTCATGGAGGTGATCAGTTTCTACAAATCTTCAAGATACTCTTGTAGACCTGATCATACTCTATGTATTATCAAAAACTTAGAACATAGGTTTGTACATACATACTAACCCAACATCAAAGATTTTCCCATTTAAGATTAATTAAACCTTGATATGCTTATGATCTATTTTAGATTTCTTTCAAGATGTCATCTTCAACCTAAAACTTGGATGGAGAAAAAGTTTGTAAGCATTTAAGTTTTCAACATCAGTGTACTTTCTCTCTTCACCTTTTTAGGTAGAGTATGATTTCTTGAAAGAATAATGTTATAGTGCATAAGGAGGTGCAACATGATGTACACATTTATATTAGTAAGGAACCGTACCTTTCTAGTGTCAGTTTCTTAACAATCATTTAACTTAGATATACTGAGGTTAGGCATTGATGTGCATAGTTTTTCATTTGCTCCTGATAGCTTGTTGCTCCAATTATCCTTTAATCAATTAGTCATGATCTTGAAGATATAAGCTAAGAGAATCTTGGCATCTTTAGTTCTTTGACATCCTTAAGTCCACAAGGTTCACATTCAGCTACTGGTTGGCCAAATACATATTTGAGAAGTTCTTCTTTCTTCTCTGGATAAGCACTTTATAGCATGTATGGCCTTTTCATCTTTCAGGTTGATGGATGTTTGACTCTTGCTGTTAATGTCTCTTTAGCTTCCTCGCCTGGTCTTCAGACTGCAAGATTGACTCCGGACAAGGTTTGGTCTTGTTGTCATGGCATTTAAGGACATGAACCAATCTGAGCAGCTTCAGGTGTTTATACACATTTACCTGTACACAATATTTTTAACATGTGAGCTCATCTGCATTTACAAGTGACTTACTACTAAACTAAGTTTAGAACAATGTTTGTGCCTAGGATCAGACTCAAAGCGATTAGCTTTTGAATATAACATGAGAACTTACTTTGATACCAATTGTTAGTTCCCAGTAGGCACACAATAGATCTAGAAGGGGGGTTGAATAGATCCTTTTTATTTTTAAATACTTTTCTCGTTTATTTTGTATTGCTAATGATTTAGCATATGACAAATATAAGAATCTTTTCAAGAACAGCAGAATAAGTAAAAGATCTCCTTCATTGATATATTCATAATCATACATACATTGTTCTTAGAGTTAGTTAAGCTGTAAGCAGTTAATACATGCATAGCAGTTATAGCAATTAGGTACATAATGTAAATGACGAAAGTAAAAGACACCAGGGATTTTAAGTGGTTCAGAGACTCAAGCTCCTAATCCACTATTCTGTTTCAACTAGTAGGATTTCCACTAAGGAAGGGCAGCACCCTGAATCACTAAGATTCCTTCAAGGCCAACAATCTTGGAACTTCAGTTCACTAAGAACTCTTCAAGGCCAGCAACCTTGGAACTTCTCTAGTTCCCTATGAACTCTTCAAGCCCAGTAGGCTTGGAACTTCATTTAGTCCCTCTGGACAAGGACCCCTCAGGCCCTGGCTTCTTATTGGTGGTGTTGTTGTTGTTGTTGTTGTTGTTGGTGCTGAGCTGCTAAGATGTCTTTAAACTTGAACATCTTCTATACTTAGCAGCTTGGCGTGGTCCTCTTTGCATTCTGCTTCAAGTCTGGACCACATCTTCTTTGGTGCAGCTGATCTTCATTCTGTTTTGCTCATTTTCATACGATGTCAGCTGAGCACCATCACCATTTGGGTTTGCTAAGTGTTTGAGCTTTTGGTAGACTTCGTCTAGCACTTAGCATTCCTTGAATCCTTCTTGACTAGTTGACAGACATGGTTCTGCACTTGTTCTTATTCAGCTTTTGGTTCATGGTGATTCGTAGAGTGGCTCTCTGAATTTTTTTTGTGCTCTGCCACTTTTTTGAATTCTATCTTCTTGTCCTTCTCGGCTCTTAGCTTGGCTACCATCTTCAGTGGCATTCTCATCTTTGTTGAGTGAAGTTTTAGTCTGTTTGAGTCCTTCTTCAAATCTGCTTCACTTCCACCTTCGTAGTCTCAATGTCACTGAGACTTGTTCTGTTAAGCTCTAGTGGAACTCGTAAAGTCAACAATGTAGCATTCCAACAACTCAACGATTCTGCAACTCAGTAATCATCAGCCACTTTTGATCTTTGAAGTTCTTGTTGATTTATACTCCTTCATAACCTTCCCATTGAAATGTAGTCGTTGGGAGCTTTTTGAACTGCTTCACAGATCTCGAGTTATTTGGTGTAGACTGCAGATGTGACATGATATCCCCTTTATGACTTTTCTGACACTGCAGTCTACTGTTTCACCTACCCCGTCAGAGATGTTACTTTGATGTCTTGGGCAGGTAGTCGACTTTATTTCCTCCTTCTGATTTCTCGATCAGAGGTTGTCCTTTTGCATCGATGCTCTCAATAAGCTCTGTTCGAATATCAATCTTCAAATTGAACCGTTGCCAATGCTTCAACCTTCAGATGACCGAACTCTACAATTTTAATGCACATCTTCTTGGACCTGATCGTAGTGTCTTGTTGAATGTTGCTCATTGACAGGTAGAGACAACACTACGATCTTGAAGAGTGTATATTAAATCTTCAATGTAGAACACTTCTTCCTTTTCTTGTATAGTGCTTCAATACTTCTGTTTAGCTCGACTGCTCCCAAATACTAATGGCATGACTCCGTGTTCTGGCCCCTTCTGAATAGCAAGACACTTCAGATTTATGGCATGCCCAACTCGCTTTCTCCTTGTGATCTCTTGTTCACTTATCCTTAATGGACTAACCCAATGCTTAATCACTTTAGCCTTGTTCTTCATAGGCTGACCAGTATCTTTGTGTACACTCCATCAGTTCCTTCTTTGTTTGGCAAACACTACGATCTTGGTTGCTTCCAGGATCGTTGTCTACTATTTTCTTGACAGCAATTGCACTAGCTGACTTTCCTTAGTCAGTTAATTTTATAGAAGTCTTCTTCTGATCAACTTGTGGAAGACTTCAACTTGATTGAATTCACAACTCAATATGTATGCTGATTGGGTTGGTGCTTAGATCTTCTGTTAGCTTGCATGCCATTCGTTGAGTGCTCTCTGGTTTCCTTCATGTTGGATGTAACTTTGCAGCTTAGACCAGAGGCTTCATACTTTGGATATTCTGGGAGTGCTCATTTGTTGAGAATCGTGTTTGCTCTACAATTCTGCTTTGGCGTTGTGAGCGCATCTGTTGAGGCCTTAGTTATGCACTCTACGATTCAGCTTCGGTTGTGCAGACTCTACGACTCCGAGATCAGATCTTGACACTCTATGATTTCTGTCTTTATGCTTGTTGTCTTCATCTGATCTTGCTCGACTACGATCTCTGCCTCTGATATGATCAGTAGACTCTACGACTCTGAGTGTAGTCTACGATTCTTGACTTGGCTTCGATAGATGCTCGGTCGGCTCGTAGACAGACTATCTCTACGATTCTAAACATGACTTCCTTAGCAGGCTACGGCTCCGAAGAAGTTCTTCTCGACACACTATGATCTTTCCTCATCTCTCCTGGTAGTCGACGAACTCCGAGATCTACTATCTTACAGACTACGATTCCGCCTTGATAGCTCTTGAGTTTTCCTTGACTCTTCTGGCAAACTACGATTTCTGGTGCAGTGCTCGATGATCAGACAAGCCTATTTATTACGTTATCAGATCAACCTAACAAGCTTGATCTTTTTATATTTATAGTCCTTGTACATCATTTCTTTTTAAGCACTTTACAAAGCTATTTTGCTTATGTAGGATCAACCTAACATATTTGATCAATTCATTCTAAGTCCTTATACATATGTTCCTATTATCTATCAAAGGACTTTACAGCTTTTCTTAATGTAAGCATACTTGCATATTCATTCATATATATCATAATCAAATTGTGACAAACGAGATTTTGTAATTTAATTTTAATATTTATTGAATTAAATAAATATTTTTCGATGAATTAATTATTAGATTAAATAATTAAATGATGAAGTTGTGGTAGATTAATTTAATTATATGTGTTATATTTATTAAATTAATGTGGAGAATAATTATTATTTAGGTATGTATTTATGTGTGCTTATTGAATTAAATGAAATATTTAATAAACATAATGTTATTTTAATTAATGTAATAATTAATTAGAGATTAAATAAATTGGCATTATTAATAAATGAGAATTTTATTATTTGACTATGTGAATTAATGAGAAATTATTATATTAAACTAAAATAAGATATTTGATTTATTGTGCAATTGGGTGTGACATGATTTAAATTATAGTAGAGGAGATTAATTAAAATAATTAGAAGGGTTATTTATGTTCAAGCCAAACAAGGCCTTAAGGGGGGTTATAGCAGTTAACCTGTGACAACCCCAAAATAGGTCCATTCCATCCAACCTATTCTGAGTCGCCAAATACATGGTACAGAAAACAACTACAACTTTATTACAACAATTGTCATGCAAAATACAACAACACATATGCTGTGAGTTTGGATACAAATATATACCAAATGTGACTCATGTTCCAACCGTGGACATCACCTCACAATGACACCTTACATAAAGGTATAGTCAAAAACTATTTTAGAAATTAGCATCTTTGGGAAGTGCTCAAGAAAACCTTCGTACATGGGAGGCCATGCGTCTAGGTTATGATATATATTATATGGCCACAGAATTATCCTTGGTTAACCCAATAGACCCCAAAGAAAAACGAGAAGATTACTATCATATTCTTCCCAATGGTGAGTCTTCTTTTGACATATCATTATCTCTACTGTCTCTAATTGAGAATTATACTTCAAACAAACACCAAGATTATATAGGTAGTGCTCGTATATATACTCAGCAAGTGAATGACCACAATCCTGTCTTATGATGAAACGAGGTTGTATGTCATTAGACATCTTATATGATAGTGGCAAAATACCCTTCCAACGTTGGGTTCGCTTCACCCTAGATGATTCAGCAAATATAACTCCTAAATGATGACCACCGTTCTATTACCCTGTTACCCCCGCTCAACCCAGCTACACTCTTATTACCTGAAAGGAATTGTGATCAGAAGGGTGAGCACAACTAGCCCAGTAAAGAATATCATGACTAAAGATAAATAAATTATCAATAGTCTTCATCAATAATAAATCAGAGATTTAGAACATATGGTAGATGATAAAAATTTTCAACCATAGTTGCAGCGGAACATGCAATCTATTAGAAGAGTCAAATAGACCATAAAGTCTATTATCTTCTCCATGTTAAAAATTCACCAACAATGTTTTATCCCTGTAACATCACTCAACAGTTCCTTTCCACAATCATATGAATAACTCATAATCATAATTGTGATTCTAAATTTTTCTTCGCACCCAGGACGAAGAATATTTTCATCACCTATCTTTACCTGAAATATCAAAGATCATGGTTATACCAAATCACAGTTCATGTTCATAATCATACTAATAACTTCATCTTTGCACTACGGCCCAAAGATATTCGTCATTAATTCATCTTTGCACTAATGGCCAAAAATATTCAACAACATGTCATCTTTGCACTACGGGCCAAAGATATTCATCAACAATTCATTTTTGCACTATATGCCAAAGATATTCCTCAACAGTTCATATTTGCACAACAAGCCAAATATATTCATCAACAGTTCATATTTGCACTACAGGCCAAATATATTAATATCTCAAAGAAATATATAATCATTTATATAAACAATAATTATAACCATGTTGATCATTTCACCTTTGCACTTAAGCTGAAGATATTCAATTATAAATTCAATGGTCATGATCATACTAGTCAATAATTCAACTTTGCACTACTGGCCAAAGAGAACCCAAAGTCATGATCATACCAATAATCTACCCATCTTTATACTCAAGTGAAAGAGAATTTCAACATCAGGGTTATAAAAATGTTATATATGATAAAAAAAAATAATATGATCAACATATAGATTTAATCTCAAAAGTAATATTCATAAATCAACTATAATTTGGTTAGAAAAAGAAACCAATTTTGTCGTGAATAGTAACTCGTGAATAGTAACTCATGAATAGTAACTCGTGAATAGTAACTCATTAATAGTAATTCCGACATGAAAAAGGTAGAAATTCCACAATAATATACATACCAATATTTCGGTATAATGATATTGAAAGAATAATATTTCTTAAGCTTATAAACAATTTATTTAAATTGTTTACACTTTACTAATTAATGCATTTAATCATCATAAAATGCCAACTCTTAAGATTTCATCACCAATGACCAAAACTCTCATCAAAAATCTGCATATAACTCATACATGATTCTCAAGCCATAAAATCATATTTTTTAATTTTCTTACTTCACATAACATATTTAATTCATTTACTCATAACTAGACCATTTTTATGAAAAATACCAAATCAGTCCCAAAAATATTTCTTTTCTGGAATTTGTCAGAATATAGTCCTATATTGAACATATATTTTTCCTGGAATTTTTAAAATTCATTTACTATTTTTCATATGGTCAAAACCGCAGAATATTTAGACATTTATCATAAATTGTACTTTTATCCAAAAATTCCGAAATTCACAGAGTACACTGATATTATATAGATATACTTCCAATAAAAATTTCATCAATTTTGGAGTTAATCACAAGGAGTTATAAGTGGTTACTTTTAAAATAGTCTTTTCTCATAAAATTCATAACTCTTAATCTATACATCAAAAAATCACCATTTTTGGACACAATCAATAAAACTCATCAAAATATCATTTCAATTTTTTCCTGAATTTTTTGAAGCTCAGAAGAATTACGAACTGAAAAACATAATAACTCTTAAAATCCCTTACTATCTCTTACCACAAAAGTGCAGTATTTCTGACTGGAATTCAAAGTCGAAGGAAACTTGCACTGAATATCAACTCTCAAAGTATCTAAATACTCACAAAATATGCTTCATAATATAGAGAGAGAAAGAGAGAAAGCTTATGTTTCTGGTGTGATTTTCAATTCTAACTTAACCCTCTATTTATAGGAAAATGTTAGCACGCCGAAGCAGACTTAACCTGCAACCTGATGGCTTTACCTGCTACTATTCAAGCCTACCACATTTGAATAAAAATCTCAGCACATTTTCTCACCAGCCAAAAGTGGGGCCCACCAATTTTAGAATTTTCTACCAAAATGATTAACTCCAAAAATTCAACAATTTCTGAACCAGTCATCTCGTAAAATTCATAACAAATCATACGTTCATTTTTAACGGTTTAAATTTTGTGGACATATACTCAACTTATATATGTATAACATATCCAAATATTACCACGATCCAACGGTCAGATTAAAAATTATAACCCTCGCAAAATATCTTAAAAACCCTAATTTAATTTTTAATACCTCCGTTTCGACAAATATACAGATAAAACACCTCAACATTAACTCCTTCATTTTTAACCACAAAAATATATCCCTCATTTATATCTACATAAAATAAATATTTCCTTATCATATGAATCAATAATTAATTATTCACAAATAATATTACAGAATCACATTTATGACAACTAGGCCGTTCCCAGGAAAGATGGGGCTTTCCAAAAAGGATTTCTCCTTACTGGCGCGTAATTACGTGACCAAACCTCTCCTTAGACAGAATTTTATAGACATTGCCAATAATATTATCTAATAATATTATTCAGATAATATGAATTATTGATCTGATAATGGAAAATATTGTGCAGCAACAATTATTGAAATAACAATAATATAAAATATCAACGCAGCAATTATTGAATCAATAAAATAAAATATTGAACAATAATTACTGTAACAATTATTGAGTAGTGTCTTCTTACGTAAGGATCAATAATTCAACAATACTGTGCAATACCGTGTGCTACTGTGCATCCATGCGTATTACTGTATTTTAACTACGGGGTATTCCAACAGTGTTAACGGTAACAACTACGCCGTTATTTATAAAAACTCAATTTTTGTCATTTTCTTCATCTGACAGTTATTCTGTTATGGGGCCCACAAATGGCTGCGCCGTCGTACGAATATTCCCCGACAGAAAGAATATTCCACGACCATACGAATATTCCCCAACAACAATGAATATTTTATAACCACTTGTGTATTTTGAAAAAAAATCATATATCACCCTTAACTTTAACATTTATCAATTTAACCATTTACTGAATAGTAATTATAAGAAAAATTGAATACTTTTATTTCATAAAATTCGGGGTCTTACAATCTTCCCTCCTTATGAAATTTCGTCCCCGAAATTTACGTACCTGGTATTTCAAAGAGTTGAGAATACCTTCCTTTCATTTCAGATTCCATCTTCCCTGTAATCATAATTTCTCCATTGCTCATCTCCTGTATTTCAAATATCATTCTAGAATACAGTTTCAAAACAAGGGTTAATTTAACAAATTAACATATCACATAATATCCTGATATTATGACTGACCAACAAATAAGCTTAGGTAGGACACACTAGCGAATAATTTACTCATCTCTCCCCTCCTAGTTGTATTTCCCGATCTCCGCCAGAGATCGTATCCCTAAGCTCTGATACCAAATGTGACAACCCCAAAATAGGTCCATTCCATCCAACCTATTCTTAGTCGCCAAATACATGGTACAGAAAACAACTACAACTTTATTACAACAATTGTCATGCAAAATACAACAACACATATGCTGTGAGTTTGGATACAAATATATACCAAATGTGACTCATGTTCCAACCGTGGACATCACCTCACAATGACACCTTACATAAAGGTATAGTCAAAAACTATTTTAGAAATTAGCATCTTTGGGAAGTGCTCAAGAAAACCTTCGTACATGGGAGGCCATGCGTCTAGGTTATGATATATATTATATGGCCACAGAATTATCCTTGGTTAACCCAATAGACCCCAAAGAAAAACGAGAAGATTACTATCATATTCTTCCCAATGGTGAGTCTTCTTTTGACATATCATTATCTCTACTGTCTCTAATTGAGAATTATACTTCAAACAAACACCAAGATTATATAGGTAGTGCTCGTATATATACTCAGCAAGTGATGACCACAATCCTGTCTTATGATGAAACGAGGTTGTATGTCATTAGACATCTTATATTATAGTGGCAAAATACCCTTCCAACGTTGGGTTCGCTTTCACCCTAGATGATTCAGCAAATATAACTCCTAAATGATGACCACCGTTCTATTACCCTGTTACCCCCGCTCAACCCAGCTACACTCTTATTACCTGAAAGGAATTGTGATCAGAAGGGTGAGCACAACTAGCCCAGTAAAGAATATCATGACTAAAGATAAATAAATTATCAATAGTCTTCATCAATAATAAATCAGAGATTTAGAACATATGGTAGATGATAAAAATTTTCAACCATAGTTGCAGCGGAACATGCAATCTATTAGAAGAGTCAAATAGACCATAAAGTCTATTATCTTCTCCATGTTAAAAATCCACTAACAATATTTTATCCCTATAACATCACTCAACAGTTCCTTTCCACAATCATATGAATAACTCATAATCATAATTGTGATTCTAAATTTTTCTTCACACCTAGGACGAAGAATATTTTCATCTCCTGTCTTTACTTGAAACATCAAAGATCATGGTTATACCAAATCACAGTTCATGTTCATAATCATACTAATAACTTCATCTTTGTACTACGGCCCAAAGATATTCGCCATTAATTCATCTTTGCACTAATGGCCAAAGATATTCAACAACATGTCATCTTTGCACTACGGGCCAAAGATATTCATCAACAATTCATCTTTGCACTATAGGCCAAAGATATTCCTCAACAGTTCATATTTGCACAACAAACCAAATATATTCATCAACAGTTCATATTTGCACTACAGGCCAAATATATTAATATCTCAAAGAAATATATAATCATTTATATAAACAATAATTATAACCATATTGATCATTTCACCTTTGCACTTAAGCTGAAGATATTCAATTATAAATTCAATGGTCATGATCATACTAGTCAATAATTCAACTTTGCACTACTGGCCAAAGAGAACCCAAAGTCATGATCATACCAATAATCTACCCATCTTTATATGTGAGACCCCGAATTTTATGAAATAAAAGTATTCAATTTTTCTATTTTGGTAAATGGTTAAATTGATAAAAGGTTAAAGTTAAGGGTGATATATAAATTTTTTTTTAAAGTAAACAAGTTGTCATAAAATACATGGTCACTATTCACGAGTTACTATTCACGGTTTACTATTCACCCAAATTACTATTCACTCTAGTATCGTTCACTCGAGTATTTGGGATACTTTTTGTGTCGGAGTACTATTCATGAGTTACTATTCCCGAATTACTATTCACAGATTACTATTCACCCAAATTACTATTCACTCGAGTATTTAGGACACTTTTTGTGTCGGAGTTACTATTCACGAGTTAATATTCAGGAGTTACTATTCACGAGTTACTATTCACCCGGACAATATATTTATTTTCGGTCCAAATCATTTTTGGGTACAATATTATTCCATGAGGAAATGTGCTAATTTTTCAGACCGTTGGTTGAAATTATATTAGTAATAATTCATTTAAATATATTATTATAATATTATATTATAGTAGTATAATGTGATTATATGATAGTATGTTTTTTTTTATAATTTGAATGGTAACATTATTATAGTAAATTCATGGTATACAAGTAAAATGAGGTGAAAGAGAATAATTTGAATTTGAATTCTGATGATGTAAGCGATTATGTCATCGGAACGATGAGGTAAGCAATGATGTCATCAGAAGGATGATGTAAGCATGATGTCATTTGATCGATGATGTATGCAATGATGTCATCTGATCGATGATGTAAGCGATGATGTCATAAATTATGACGAAAAGACTATTTTACCCTTACTCTTCCAAGCTTATAAATAGAAGCTCATTCCTTCATTATTTCTTACGAATTCACTGAACTCTAGAGAGAGAAACTATAGAGAGAAAGAAGAAGAGTATTCTGCCACTTAACTACTTCTTTATTTCAGTTCTTCTTTAAAATGGTAAGGGGTGTTATTCTTTCTTATTCATGAAGAGAACTGTTGTTATTCCATTCTTTATTATTCTGTTGGAATAACCTGTATGCGTGGTTTACCCTATACTTGGTGGAATGACCTGTATATGCGGTTTACCCAATACTTGGTGATCTTCTTCTGTTATTCCATTCTTTATTATTATGTTGGAATAACCTGTTTATGCGAAGTACCGCATACTTGGTGAAATTCTTTTATTATTCTGTTCTTTATGATTCTGTCGGAATATCCTGTCGGTGTGAATTTCACCTGACCTGGTTCCATCATTTATTATTCCGCATTTATTATTTTGTCAGAATATCCTGTCGGTGTGAATTTCACCTGACCTGGTTCCATCATTTATTATTCCGCATTTATTATTCTGTCGGAATATCCTATCGGTGTGAATTTCACCTGACCTGGTTCCATATTTATTATTCCGCATTTATTATTCTGTTGGGAATAACCTGTCTGTGCGGTCTCTATCGCATGCATGGTGAATCCTTCTGTTATTCTATTCTTTATTATTCTGTTGAAATAACATGTCTATGTGGATTGCCACATGCATGGTGAATGATCCTTTATATTCATTCCTTATTAAATTGTGGAAATGATCTGTATACGTGGATTACCGCATGGCTGGTGAAAATCCAGTTGCAGTTTCATATATTCTTTATTATACTCATTTGGTTAAAGTTTTGATTTCTATACTCCATGAAATTAGTGGAATATCCTTGATATTTGCACTTCATCCAGTATCTTTTCATGAAAATATTCTTCTGAGCATTCTTGACTGTTACTTTACAAAGAAGTATCATGTTGACAATTTGGATATTATTAGTTCCTGGATAAACTAATTCTTGAACTTGTTTAATTGAATTCCTATAACATTGTCATCATCCTCATGTTTATTTTATGTTAAAAGTCATCTTTGGCTTACGTGCATAGAGGGACTTAGTATGATTATGACCAGGGATCATTCGGTATAATCATGAACTGTGATGTTATAAGTGGTGTGGTAAAAGTCCTCAGTGGCCTGTAATGCATTGATGGATAGTTTTTGGTATGATTATGACCAAGGATTTTTCGGTCTAGTCATGACCATTGATGATTTAATGAATATCCTTGGCCCGTAATACAGGGATGATTAGAAGATGTGGTTTATTTATTAAGCTGAGTCTCAGTGATAAAAGTTGATGAAAATATTTTTAAATCATAGAAGATAGTAGGTTTTATTCTCTACTCGACTCTTCTAATGGATTGCTTATTCCGTTGCAGTTAAACTTGATGTCTATTGTATTTTATCAGTTTAACATTGTTGAAGACTATTGATAATTTATTCTTCATTATCTTAGTCATAATATTTCTTACTGGGCTAGTTGAGCTCACCCTTTCTTTCAATGTTCTCTTCAGGAAATGAGAATATAGCTGGGACGAGTCAGGGAAAGGAGTGATGGTCCAGAAAATAGCATTAGTAGTCCTTACCATTCTGTTAAATAGTGTGACAATAAATGTAATGAGGACTCCTTGAGTATGGATATTGTCTAGATGATAATATTCCTATTAGAACTCTCAGTTTATGTATTGTCGTATGTTACACGACATTTGTATAATTAAGTTTGTATTTGTATTTTGTACCATGTATCTGACGACCCAAGATGGGTGATGTATACCTAATTTTGGGGGCGTCACAGTTGGTATCAGAGCTATAAGCATGAATTTGCGAAGAGCCCCGAGCCTCTCGCTGGTGACTTCCTTGTGTGGAATGCACCGAATCCAGACTCTCCGTAGGGGACGCCGAGCCAGTTGGTGGCAAGCTGATAGGTACCACTGTGAGGTGCTATGGTTGGAAGCACCATGAAAGTCACAGTTGGTATCAGAGCTTAGGGATATGATCCCTGGCTGAGATGTAAGATAAGAACTAGGAAGGGAGAGACGGGGAATTCCTTCGCTAGTATGACCTACCTAAGTTTATTTGGTATTTAATTGGTCGGTCAGAGTATAGGAATAATATGTGATATGTTAATTAACCCTTATTTTGTGGCAGTGTTTGAAAATGGCATCTAACAATGTTGAGATAAGTATTGGAGCAAAATAATATGACCATATCGCAGTACGAGGTTAAGTTTGCAGAGTTATCCCGATTTGCATTCCATTTGGTCGATAATGAGGAGCGAATGACGCGAATGTTTCTAAGAGGTTTGAAACCCTATATACGTCAATACCTCATTCTCATGTTTATATTTTGTTGAAAGTCATCTGTGGCCTGTAGTGCACAGATGGACTTGGTATGATTATGACCAGGGATTATTCGGTATAATCATGACCGTAATGTTACAAATGATATGGAAAAAGTCCTCATTGGCCCGTAATGCATTGATGGACAGTTTTTGGTATGATTATGGCTATGGATTCTCTTTGGCCGTAATGCAAAGACTAATTGTTTTATGGCATGATCAGGACCGTTGATGAAAACACGATTATCTTAGCCGTAGTGCATGCATAATTCGTGGTCGTGATACTAAAGAATATCCTTAGCCGGAGTGCAAGGGTGATTCGATGATGTGGATTAATTATTGAGCTGAGTCTCAGCAGTGAAATATTAATTCATAGATGTGGTAAAAGTCATCTGTGGCTTACGTGCATAGATGGACTTGGTATGATTATGACCAGGGATTGTTCGGTATAATAATTACCGTAATTGAAAACACGATTATCTTTGGCACGTAGTGCATGGATAATTCGTGGTCGTGATACTAAAGAATATCCTTGGCCTGTAGTGCAGGGATGATTCGATGATGTGGATTAATTATTGAGCTGAGTCTCAGCAATGAAATATTAATTCATAGATGTGGTAAAAGTCATCTGTGGCTTACGTGCATAGATGGACTTGGTATGATTATGACCAGGGATTGTTTGGTATAATCATGACCGTAATTGAAAACACGATTATCTTTGGCACGTAGTGCATGGATAATTCGTGGTCGTGATACTATTAAGCTGAGTCTCAGCATTATTGATTTTACAGTTGTAAATCTTTAGCCATAGTGCAAAGATGAATTTATTAGTATGATTATGAGCAGGAATTGTGATTTGGTATAACCATGATTTTTGATGTTTCAGGTGAAGATAGGTGATGTAAATTTTCTTCTTCCTGGGTGCGAAAAGTAATTCAGAATCACAATTATGATTATGAGTTATTCATATGATTGTGGACAGAAATTGTTGATTGATGTTACAGGGATATGGTCACTGACGGAGATATTAGTCTAGAAGACGAGTAATATACTTCGCTAGGGTGTGACTTACCTAAGCTGAAATTGTTTACTTAATAAGTGGATAAATTGTGGTATGTCGATTAACCTTTGTTTTGAAGGTATATTCTAGAATGATATTCGAAATACAGGAGATGAGAAATGGAAAAATCATGATAGAGCGGAATTATCCGGAAAGGTACAATCCAAAAAGAAAGTAAGGTATTCTCATCTCTTCGAATAT
This sequence comes from Panax notoginseng, assembly GCA_016801055.1. NCBI lineage: Eukaryota > Viridiplantae > Streptophyta > Magnoliopsida > Apiales > Araliaceae > Panax > Panax notoginseng. The sequence continues at coordinate 90,585,223 of CM029022.1, forward strand.
CAGGTACGTACATTAATTTCGAGGGCGAAATTCCATAAGGAGGGGAGATTGTGAGACCCCGAATTTTATGAAATAAAAGTATTCAATTTTTCTATTTTGGTAAATGGTTAAATTGATAAAAGGTTAAAGTTAAGGGTGATATATAAATTTTTTTTTAAAGTAAACAAGTTGTCATAAAATACATGGTTACTATTCACGAGTTACTATTCACGGGTTACTATTCACCCAAATTACTATTCACTCTAGTATCGTTCACTCGAGTATTTGGGACACTTTTTGTGTCGGAGTACTATTCATGAGTTACTATTCCCGAATTACTATTCACAAATTACTATTCATCCAAATTACTATTCACTCGAGTATTTAGGACACTTTTTGTGTCGGAGTTACTATTCACGAGTTACTATTCACGAGTTAATATTCAGGAGTTACTATTCACGAGTTACTATTCACCCGGACAATATATTTATTTTCGGTCCAAATCATTTTTGGGTACAATATTATTCCATGAGGAAATGTGCTAATTTTTCAGACCGTTAATTGAAATTATATTAGTAATAATTTATTTAAATATATTATTATAATATTATATTATAGTAGTATAATGTGATTATATGATAGTATGTTTTTTTTTATAATTTGAATGGTAACATTATTATAGTAAATTCATGGTATACAAGTAAAATGAGATGAAAGAGAATAATTTGAATTTGAATTCTGATGATGTAAGCGATTATGTCATCGGAACGATGAGGTAAGCAATGATGTCATCAGAAGGATGATGTAAGCATGATGTCATTTGATCGATGATGTATGCAATGATGTCATCTGATCGATGATGTAAGCGATGATGTCATAAATTATGACGAAAAGACTATTTTACCCTTACTCTTCCAAGCTTATAAATAGAAGCTCATTCCTTCATTATTTCTTACGAATTCACTGAACTCTAGAGAGAGAAACTATAGAGAGAAAGAAGAAGAGTATTCTGCCACTTAACTACTTCTTTATTTCAGTTCTTCTTTAAAATGGTAAGGGGTGTTATTCTTTCTTATTCATGAAGAGAACTGTTGTTATTCCATTCTTTATTATTCTGTTGGAATAACCTGTATGCGTGGTTTACCCCATACTTGGTGGAATGACCTGTATATACGGTTTACCCAATACTTGGTGATCTTCTTCTGTTATTCCATTCTTTATTATTATGTTGGAATAACCTGTTTATGCGAAGTACCGCATACTTGGTGAAATTCTTTTATTATTCCGTTCTTTACGATTCTGTCGGAATATCCTGTCGGTGTGAATTTCACCTGACCTGGTTCCATCATTTATTATTCCGCATTTATTATTCTGTCGGAATATCCTGTCGGTGTGAATTTCACCTGACCTGGTTCCATCATTTATTATTCCGCATTTATTATTCTGTCGGAATATCCTATCGGTGTGAATTTTACCTGACCTGGTTCCATATTTATTATTCCTCATTTATTATTCTGTTGGGAATAACCTGTCTGTGCGGTCTCTATCGCATGCATGGTGAATCCTTCTGTTATTCCATTCTTTATTATTCTGTTGAAATAACATGTCTATGTGGATTGCCACATGCATGGTGAATGATTCTTTATATTCATTTCTTATTAAATTGTGCAAATGATCTGTATACGTGGATTACCGCATGGCTGGTGAAAATCCAGTTGCAGTTTCATATATTCTTTATTATACTCATTTGGTTAAAATTTTGAATTCTATACTCCATGAAATTAGTGGAATATCCTTGATATTTGCACTTCATCCAGTATCTTTTCATGAAAATATTCTTCTGAGCATTCTTGACTGTTACTTTACAAAGAAGTATCATGTTGACAATTTGGATATTATTAGTTCCTGGATAAACTAATTCTTGAACTTGTTTAATTGAATTCCTATAACATTGTCATCATCCTCATGTTTATTTTATGTTAAAAGTCATCTTTGGCTTACGTGCATAGAGGGACTTAGTATGATTATGACCAGGGATCATTCGGTATAATCATGAACTGTGATGTTATAAGTGGTGTGGTAAAAGTCCTCAGTTGCCTGTAATGCATTAATAGACAGTTTTTTGGTATGATTATGACCAGGGATTTTTCGGTATAGTCATGACCATTGATGGTTTAATGAATATCCTTGGCCCGTAGTACAGGGATGATTAGAAGATGTGGTTTATTTATTAAGCTGAGTCTCAGTGATAAAAGTTGATGAAAATATTTTTAAATCATAGAAGATAGTAGGTTTTATTCTCTACTGGACTCTTCTAATGGATTGCTTATTCCGTTGCAGTTAAACTTGACGTCTATTGTATTTTATCAGTTTAACATTGTTGAAGACTATTGATAATTTATTCTTCATTATCTTAGTCATAATATTTCTTACTGGGCTAGTTGAGCTCACCCTTTCTTTCAATGTTCTCTTCAGGAAATGAGAATATAGCTGGGACGAGTCAGGGAAAGGAGTGATGGTCTAGAAAATAGCATTAGTAGTCCTCACCATTCTGTTAAATAGTGTGACAATAAATGTAATGAGGACTCCTTGAGTATGGATATTGTCTAGATGACAATATTCCTATTAGAACTCTCAGTTTATGTATTGTCGTATGTTACACGACATTTGTATAATTAAGTTTGTATTTGTATTTTGTACCATGTATCTGACGACCCAAGATGGGTGATGCATACCTAATTTTGGGGGCGTCACATTATACTCAAGTGAAAGAGAATTTCAACATCAGGGTTATAAAAATGTTATATATGATAATAAAAATAATATGATCAACATATAGATTTAATCTCAAGAGTAATATTCATAAATCAACTATAATTTGGTTAGAAAAAGAAACTAATTTTATCGTGAATAGTAACTCATGAATAGTAACTCGTAAATAGTAACTCATGAATAGTAACCCCGGCATGAAAAAGGTAGAAATTCCACAATAATATACATACCAATATTTCAGTATAATGATATTGAAAGAATAATATTTCTTAAGCTTATAAACAATTAATTTAAATTGTTTACACTTTACTAATTAATGCATTTAATCATCATAAAATGTCAACTCTTAAGATTTCATCACCAATGACCAAAACTCTCATCAAAAATCTGCATATAACTCATACATGATTCTCAAGCCATAAAATCATATTTTCTAATTTTCTTACTTTACATAACATATTTAATTCATTTACTCATAACTAGACTATTTTTATGAAAAATACCAAATCAGTCCCAAAAATATTTCTTTTCTGGAATTTTGTAGAATATAGTCCTATATTTAACATATATTTTCCCTGGAATTTTTAAAATTCATTTACTATTTTTCATATGGCCAAAATCGCCGAATATTTAGACATTTATCATAAATTATACTTTTATCCAAAAATTCTGAAATTCACAGAGTACACTGATATTATATAGATATACTTCCAATAAAAATCTCATCAATTTTGGAGTTAACCACAAGGAGTTATAAGCGGTTACTTTTAAAATATTCTTTTCTCATAAAATTCATAACTCTTAATCTATAAATCCAAAAATCACCATTTTTGGACACAATCAATAAAACTCATCAAAATATCATTTCAAATTTTTTCAGAATTTTCTGAAGGTCAGAAGAATTACGAACTGAAAAACATAATAACTCTTAAAATCCCTTACTATCCCTTACCTCAAAAGTGCAGTATTTCTGACTGGAATGCAAACCCGTAGGAAACTTGCACTGAATAGCAACTCTCAAAGTATCTAAATACTCACAAATTATGCTTCATAATATAAAGAGAGAAAGAGAGAAAGCTTATGTTTCTGGTGTGATTTTCAATTCTAACTTAACCCTCTATTTATAGGAAAATATTAGCACGCCGAAGCAGACTTAACCTACAACCTGATGGCTTTACCTGCTACTATTCAAGCCTACCACATTTGAATAAAAATCTCGGTACATTTTCTCACCAACCAAAAGTGGGGCCCACCAATTCTAGAATTTTCTACCAAAATGATTAACTCCGAAAATTCAACAATTTCTGAACCAGTCATCTCGTAAAATTCATAACAAATCATACGTTCTTTTTTAACGTTACAAATTTTGTGGACATATACTCAACTTATATATGTATAACATATCCAAATATTACCACGATCCAACGGTCGGATTAAAAATTATAACCCTCGCAAAATATCTCAAAAACCCTAATTTGATTTTCAATACCTCCGTTTCGACAAAAATACAGATAAAATACCTCAACATTAACTCCTTCATTTTTAACCACAAGAATATATCCCTCATTTATATCTACACAAAATAAATATTTCCTTATCATATGAATCAATAATTAATTATTCACAAATAATATTACAGAATCACATTTATGACAACCAGACCGTTCCCAAGAAAGAGAAGGCTTTCCAATAAGGATTTCTCCTTACTGGTGCGCAATTAGGTGACCAAACCTCTCCTTAGACAGAACTTTCTAGACATTACCAATAATGTTATCTAATAATATTATTCAGATAATATGAATTATTGATCTGATAATGGAAAATATTGTGCAGCAATAATTATTGAAATAACAATAATATAAAATATCAACACAGCAATTATTGAATCAATAAAATAAAATATTGAACAATACTTACTGTAACAATTATTGAGTAGTGTCTTCTTACGTAAGGATCAATAATTCAACAATATTGTGCAATACCGTGTGCTACTGTGCATCCATGCGTATTACTGTATTTTAACTACGGGGTATTCCAACAGTGTTAACGGTAACAACTACGCCGTTATTTATAAAAACTCAATTTTTGTCGTTTTCTTCATCCGACAATTATTCTGTTATGGGGCCCACAAATGGCTGCGCCGTCGTACGAATATTCTCCGACAAAAAGAATATTCCACGACCATACGAATATTCCCCGACAACAATGAATATTTCATAACCACTTGTGTATTTTGAAAAAAATTCATATATCACCCTTAACTTTAACATTTATCAATTAAACCATTTACCGAATAGTAATTATAAGAAAAATTGAATACTTTTATTTCATAAAATTCGGGTCTTACATAACCCATGATGGGTAACTAACCTCAACGCGTCAGTTCTTATTTTTTTTTTTATATACGTCTTCTTCCTCCTGTTATTTCTAAGTCTAGCAAAGCATCATCAGACATAGATTGAGAAATTCAGAGAGAAATTTGAAAGAAACATTGAGAATCATTGTGTCATTGTAGAAGATCGTGAAGAGTCAGAAGGATTGCCCTGGGTAATTCCTTTAAACCCAATTTCTCTTTTTACGCCATTAAGATTTCATGAACATGGCTTTCAATTTTTCTGTTAAAATCCCTGCAATTGGAAATTTCTTTGATTATGGATTTGTGTATGTGTTAAGGTGTATCATATCGTATTTGACTATATATATATTATATAAACCTTATCATCAATTTCATAATATTATAAATTACAAAGTATGAAATATGTCCATATGGCCCTTATACGTGATTTTAATATGTCAAACATAAATTGCTTTGTAAAATTCCCACTCATATATAATTAGGCATGTTAAAACGAAGGAAACGAAACTTGAATGGACGGATTCGGTATTATAACGAACCCGTAGTGTTGATTTTCATGTTTTGGGTTTAAAAGTTTCAAAAACACCAAGAACAGTAAATTACATGTTTTAATTCTATAATTTACGTGTTTTAACTCATTAAAATCATGCTAGAAGGGTTGAGTAGTTGTTATATGGATATTATAATGTCTGGGTATGTTTAAATTCATGTAGAAAATAAGAAATTGGTAGAAATTGGCATGTTCTGCGATTTTTTGCGAACTGCAGTTTCTGTGTCTAATGCGCCGCGCCGCAGAGCCGGCTGCAGGCATAAGGACCGCACCGCAGCGCGAACCACATCGTAGCGCCATTGACCTGGCTGCAGCGTGGGCCGCGCCGCAGTGCCAATATTAAGTACAACAGTGGCGCCGCATCGCCACTCTCCAGAATATTCAGAAATGAAAATTTTAAAGTGTTCAAGTCCATGAATGTGATGTTAACCTAAATTAATGAACATAGAATTATGTTAGAAGTATAATGAGATGTCAAAATAGATTCTTAACATGTCAATAACACATTTATGTGTAAAACGAATGATTGAATGCATAGTTAGCTTATTGTTCATGAAGTGTAAATTATGTGACAATGAGTGTAGTAGTTGACTAAGTCGAGTTAGACAAAAAGAATGAGCTTATGATGACTAATTACATATTAATTAACTGGAGTTGTGAATGGAAATGGTATGTAGGATTAAATCAAGGAACGTGTATAAATTAACGTGTAATCTAAGCACGAGGCAAGTTTCCTAACCCTACTTGTTATCATTATTCAAGTTTGTAAATTACTTCAAGCAATTCTCGTTATTATTAAATCAAGTTTGATTTGTTATATTAAAGATTAATTATCTTTTCAAAGTATGAATCTGTTATACAATACTTGTTATATTGTATACCTCCTGAGATTGTTATTCAATTTAAATATCATTATTTGTTGAACCTTGTTAGACTAGCGAATCCTTCTTGATTCAACTAGTCCATAGTTGATGAGCATTCTAAATTTTAGAACCCTTGATGAATTATCCAAACCAAACTGCCTTTGGTGCGGACTCTAATGTCAAACTGAGATGAACAACCCTGTATAGGGGATTATTTATGCGTTAGCGTTAAGATATTGTGCACAGTATGGTACTAAAGGCTTATCCCCCTAAGTACGAGAAGAAGAGTCCATAATCTTATGACTGTTAAATGTTTCAAGTATAACCCTTGATAACCTAGGACATAGTTCAAGGTCTTATAACCCTCAGAATTCTTTTGATTCTTGGTAATCATTTTTGGTTCAAAGTTGAGCTATATTTCAGAAGTCTTTGATTCACTCGCATGTTATTATATTGTTATTTCATTGTTATACTTGTGGGCAATCGTGCTCACTCTTGCGTAATAATAACATTGCAGTTATGAGCGAAAGAACCGACGAGCCTTCTTCTAGCAAAGGCAAGGGCAAAGCTATTAAGTGATGAAGACGTGTTATTAAATTTTAAGAATGTTATTGTTAAGACTCGATGTTGTTTAAGACTTATTATTTGTTTATGTTTCCGCACAGATATTTAAGGTTAGTATGACCTAGGATTGTATTTTTTATTCAAATGTTGTAACCCCATAAGGGGAGGATTTATTTCTATCTATTGCATGGTTTACATTTATTATGGGTAGATAGATATATGATTTTTGAATAGTGAATACCAAATCTTGTGGAAATTGAAGTACCGGATTTTGGGGTGTCACAAGTTGGTATCAAAGCTGTAGGTTACAAACCTTAGGTAGGGGTACCTTAGGCTATAACCTTAGAGAAGAAAAGATGAAGATAGTGAATGAATAAGCTTAGATAGAGTTTGAACAATAAGAAGTAATTTAAGAAATTTTTAAAGAAGGGATTAAAACTTGCGTGACAGGATTCAAAGAAGAATCTCGCAGAGTTATAAGGAATATGAATGTGGGGTTATCCAACTCCAATAATAAGGATGTAAGGTGATGATAAATAGATAGTGTCTATAAGAAGAGTGATAAAGAAGTAAAGAATAGAGAGTTATATTTAAGTATGGTACAATTGTACACTTTAGTAGTTGATGTATGGTATCTAGGCTAAACAATTCCTTCATAGAGCGGAGGTATATACGAACTAGCAAATCAAAACCTAGTTTGTTGGTTGTTTGTGGAAAACCACTCAGTGTACCATATTGAAACTGTTAGAGACTTGATGTGTACCAAGTGTAGAAAATGGATACGTATGATGAAATTGTGTAACTCGAATGAAATGTTGAGCAATGCAAATGAAGTTAGAAATTCTTAAAGGAAGAAATGCTATATAAACAAGAAGATTCAAAGAAGAATCTTGAAGAGATATAAAGATAAGAAATGGGAGTTTCTTAACTCCAATAGCCAAGATAACGAATAATGTCGTAAATGATGAAAGAGGAAAAGAAAGAGGATCGTAAAACAAAACGATCACGAGTTAAGAAAAGAATTTTAAGGGAGATGATTATAGAATAAGATCACGACGTGATCTATTTAAGTTATAAAAAGAAAGATGGTCTGTAATGTTTGAATGATTATAGCTTGATGCTATGAAGATAATGTACTATGATATAGTACAAGATAACTCACGAGGAGTTATAGATAATGTGATATGAGGAATTCGTATTGAGAAAGTTAAGGGTAAGTTGTTAAGAGTAAGATAGAGTTAGGGTTTTCAACTGAGGACTCATGTGATGGCCGAGTTGTACAAACCTTTGTATGGGCGAGGGTTTTGTGCTTGCACTCAGTTTATTACATTGATAATCATTATAATGTTGGTGTTGCGCTATCAATGTATGTGTGGTGAAAAGGTAATTCTTTTCTCATGTGTATATTTGATAGTTAGAAACTATTAAGATTAGTCAGATATTATTAGGATTAGGTGCGGTTCTTAAAACTAATGCATATGGTAAGTTCGTGACTCATAATAATATGGTATGTTTTGAACCCCTCAGCGAATGGACGCCTATGGTCTGACTAGAATAAGTTCTTAAACTCATATTATTGTGGTAAGTTCCTGAACTTCCAATGTGCAGTAAGTTTGATGAACTATTTTGGGTAGAAAACAGTCATAGTATAGAGAGCATTGATGAAGTTGTAGATTGATAGAATGGTTAAGTAATGACGTAATGAGGTAAAGATTGAAGTTGATGGATGCCTATATATTCAAAATCTACTAGCTATGCTAGACTTTCGAAATTTATTGACTTCGTGCTGATGTTTACACTTCTATTTTCTTAAAAAATATTGGATTAAATGATGGAACCAATGAGTTTTAACAACAATATTGTTATTTGTATGTCTATGCTAATTGATTCGGCTAGACAAAAATAATTTGTAATATATCAAAATATATTTTATATATCATTAATGCATCATGTAACCAGGTGTAAAGATGATAAAAACGATGGAGTCATCAATGCAGTATTACTTAATGTTGGATGTGATCTAAGGATCGTCAGCCCACTATGGTATGATGTAGTATGATAAAATCACCAAATGACGAAATCCTCAACGGACTATAAATACAGTGCGGTATCATGAAGTCATAAGAATACATATGTATGTATGTATATGTATATTTCGGTTGATGTCCGAATTGTTGTAGAGGTCTATGCTATTTAAATTCAGCTAGACAAATATTGAAAGATGTTCATGAAATTCAAACGTTCATTGAAAAGTTATGCCAACCCAAATTATTTTGGTGCGGATTCAGATGTTGAAAAGCTGAGTTGAACAACCCTATAAGGGGACATGTTTTCGGGGACAATGGGCCCAAGCGTAACGCATATAGTCGTTACAAAACACTACGTTGCGGCCCAACGTAGTGGTACAATAGGCTGGCCACCTAGTGTACGTAAGGAGGGTGTTTTCATTCTTTGTGATTGATAAACACTCTGGTTTGCAGTGTGAAGGATTGAGTTGAAGCACTAGTAAACTTGGAATCTTTTAAATTCCTGAGTTATTCATACTACTTTCCAATTATTGAACAATTGTGGAAGATTCTTGTTATTCTGCAAGATGGAAGTGAAAAAAGAAGAAGTAAAGCATTCCTTAGGAAGAAGTAAGTCGTAAAATGTGACACTGAATGATGAGTATGTTGAATAAGTGAGAAAAGAGATTTTAAAGTGAGAAGGATATGAGTTATCAAAGAATAATGTGAAACTTTTAATAGAAAAGTTTAATAATTATAGATAGATCTTTGTGGAAAGAAGTGGTTATAAAACCGAAGGAATGAATATAGTATTAACGTAAAATCTATTTTGATAGATTTGATGAATAAAGATTAATAGATAAAATTTTGAGAACGAAATTCTTAGAAGAAATGGTGAATGTAATATCCCGAGTGTTTATGATAGCGATCCTTGGAAAAGGAAATAAATGGGTTAAAAGATATATAATACTCAGAATATAATTGAGTTCAAGTGAAAGTTATGAAATAAAACCTAGAATTTGTTAAAGTAAGGAATGTAGTATGAAATATAAAACCTATATTTAGATAAAATGATGAAATATTACTCTGAGTTATGTGTTTAATTTGTGTCTTCGATTCTGGGGACAGAATCTTTGTAAATAGGAAAGATTGTAACGAGTGAACTATTGAGTTGTGATTCTGGGGACAGAATCTTTGTAAGTAGGGAAGATTGTAACGAATGAATTATTGAGTTGTGATTCTGGGGACAAAATCATTTTAAGGGGGGAAAGATGTGACAAACGAGATTTTGTAATTTAATTTTAATATTTATTAAATTAAATAAATATTTTTCGATGAATTAATTATTAGATTAAATAATTAATTGATGAAGTTGTGGTAGATTAATTTAATTATATGTGTTATATTTATTAAATTAATGTGGAGAATAATTATTATTCAAGTATGTATTTATGTGAGCTTATTGAATTAAATGAAATATTTAATAAGCATAATGTTATTTTAATTAATGTAATAATTAATTAGAGATTTAAAAAATTGACATTATTAATAAATGAGAATTTTATTATTTGACTATGTAAATTAATGAGAAATTATTATATTAAACTAAAATAAGATATTTGATTTATTGTGCAATTGGGTGTGACATGATTTAAACTATAGTATAGAAGATTAATTAAAATAATTAGAAGGGTTATTTATGTTCAAGGCAAACAAGGCCTTAAGGGGGGTTATAGCAGTTAACCCATGATGGGTAACTGACCTCAATGCGTCAGTTCTTTTTTTTTTTTATATACGTCTTCTTCCTCCTGTTATTTCTAAGTCTAGCAAAGCATCATCAGACATAGATTGAGAAATTCAGAGAGAAATTTGAAAGAAACATTGAGAATCATTGTGTCATTGTAGAAGAACGTGAAGAGTCAGCAGGATTGCCCTGGGTAATTCCTTTAAACCTAATTTCTCTTTTTACGTCATTAAGATTTCATGAACATGGCTTTCAATTTTTCTGTTAAAATCCCTGCAATTGGAAATTTCTTTGATTATGGGTTTGTGTATGTGTTAAGGTGTATCATATCGTATTTGACTATATATATATTATATAAACCTTATCATCAATTTCATAATATTATAAATTACAGAGTATGAAATATGTCCATATGGCCCTTATACGTGATTTTAATATGTCAAACATAAATTGCTTTGTAAAATTCCTACTCGTATATAATTAGGCATGTTAAAACGAAGGAAACGAAACTTGAATGGATAGATTCAGTATTATAACGAACCCGCAATGTTGATTTTCATGTTTTGGGTTTAAAAGTTTCAAAAACACCAAGAACAGTAAATTACATGTTTTAATTATGCAATTTACGTTTTTTAACTCATTAAAATCATGCTAGAAGGGTTGAGTAGTTGTTATATGGATATTATAATGTCTGTGTATGTTTAAATTCATGTAGAAAATAAGAAATTAGTAGAAATTGGCATGTTCTACAATTTTTTGCGAACTGCAGTTTCTGTGTCTGGTGCGCACCACCACTGTGCCGGCTGCAGGCATAAGGACCGCACCGCAGCGCGAACCACATCGTAGCGCCATTGACCTGGCTGCAGCGTGGGCCGCGCCGCAGTGCCAATATTAAGTACAACAGTGGCGCCGCATCGCCACTCTCCAGAATATTCAGAAATGAAAATTTTAAAGTGTTCAAGTCCATGAATGTGATGTTAACCTAAATTAATAAACATAGAATTATGTTAGAAGTATAATGAGATGTCAAAATAGATTCTTAACATGTCAATAACACATTTATGTGTAAAACGAATGATTGAATGCATAGTTAGCTTATTGTTCATGAAGTGTAAATTATATGACAATGAGTGTAGTAGTTGACTAAGTCGAGTTAGACAAAAAGAATGAGCTTATGATGACTAGCTAAATATTAATTAACTGGAGTTGTGAATGGAATTGATATGTAGGATTAAATCAAGGAACATGTGTAAATTAAGTTGTAATCTACGCATGAGGCAAGTTTCCTAACCCTACTTGTTATCATTATTCAAGTTTGTAAATTACTTCAAGCAATTCCCGTTATTATTAAATCAAGTTTGATTTGTTATATTAAAGATTAATTATCTTTTCAAAGTATGAATATGTTATACAATACTTGTTCTATTGTATACCTCTTGAGATTGTTATTCAATTTAAATATCATTATTTGTTGAACCTTGTTAGACTAGCGAATCCTTCTTGATTCAACTAGTCCATAGTTGATGAGCATTCTAAATTTCAGAACCCTTGATGAATTATCCAAACTAAACTTCTTTTGGTGCGAACTCTAATGTCAAACTGAGATGAACAACCATGTATAGGGAATTATCTATACGTTAGCGTTAAGATATTGTGAATAGTATGGTACTAAGGGCTGATCCCCCCTAAGTACGTGAAGAAGAGTCCATAGTCTTATGACTGTTAAATGTTTCAAGTATAACCCTTGATAACCTAGGACATAGTTCAAGGTCTTATGACCCTCAAAATTCTTTTGATTCTTGGTAATCATTTTTGGTTCAAAGTTGAGCTATATTTCAGAAGTCTTTGATTCACTCGCATGTTATTATATTGTTATTTAATTGTTATACTTGTGGAAAATCGTGCTCACTCTTGCGTAATAATAACATTTCAGTTAAGAACGAAAGAACCGGCGAGCCTTCTTCTAGCAAAGGCAAGGGCAAAGCTATTAAGTGATGAAGACGTGTTATTAAATTTTAAGAATGTTATTGTTAAGACTTGATGTTGTTTAAGACTTATTATTTGTTTATGTTTCCGCACAGATATTTAAGGTTAGTATGACCTATGATTGTATTTTTTATTCAGATGTTGTAACCCCATAAGGGGAGAATTTATTTCTATCTATTGCATGGTTTACATTTATTATGGGTAGATAGATATATGATTTTTGAATAGTGAACACCAAATCTTGTGAAAATTGAAGTACCGGATTTGGGGGTGTCACACAAATCATATGTAAATAGGAATAATATTCACATGCTTATTCTTGACAGTTTTATCCAATTCATATGGCATATTTTTCTTAGTTTAAAGAAAACCAAAAATCCCTTTATGATGACATGATACCGTACTATCTCGATAGTATGTTGAGGATTCAGTCATTATATGACTTTGTCATGCTACATCGTACCATAGTGGGCTGACGATCTTATGATCACATCCAACACCAGGTTCAATTGCATTGATGAATTCCTCGTTTGTCAAATCAGCATCATATTTAGTGATGCCTTAATGACTACGAAAAAAAATAAAATACATTTTGATATTTTTAAATTATTTTTGTCTAGCCGAAATAATTAACATAGACATACAAATAATGGTTTTGTTTTTAAAATTCATTGGTTACATCATTTGATCCAATGTTTTTCAAGAAAAAAAAAAGAAGTGAGAACATCAGCACGAAGTCAATAAATTTCAAAAATCTAGCAAAGCTAGAAGATTTGGAATATCTAATCTTCTCCATCAATTTCAATCTTTACTCTATTACCTCATTACTAACTAATTCTTTTTATTTCTAGCACCACCAATGCCCTTATTATAAATATTCTTATATTTCAACTTATAATCTTCCTATACCCCCAGTATAGTTCATCAAACTTACCACACATTGGAAGTTCAGGAACTTGCCATAATAATATGAGTTTAAGAACTTATCCTAGTCAGACCATAGGCATCCATTCGCCGAGGAGTTCAAAACATACCATATGATTATGAGTCACGAACTTACCATATGCATTAGTTTTAAGAACCGTACCTAATCTTAATATCATCTAACCTAACCTTAAATGCCTCTAACTATCAAATATACAAATGAGAAAAGAATCACATTTCTACCACATATACATTGACAGCGTGACACCAACATTCCAATGATTATCATTGTGATAAACGGAGTGCAATCACAAAACCCTCGTCCATACCAAAGTTTGTACAACTCAATCATCACATAAGTCCTCAATTAAAATCCCACCTAACTCTATCTTGCTCATAACTTGCTCAATACAAATTCCTCGTATCACATTATCTATAATTCCTCATGAGTTTATCTCGTACTATATCATAGTACATTATCTTCATAGCATCAAGCTATAATTATTCAAACATTACAGACAATCTTTCTTTTATAACTTAAACAGATCACATCGTGATCTTATTCTATAATCATCTCCCTTAAAATTCTTTTCTTAACTCGTGATCGTTTTTTTTACGATCCTCTTTCTTTCCTTTTTCATCATTTACGATTTCATTTATGCTTTTAATCTTATAAACTTTGTCTATTCATCATTATTCGTTATCTTGGCTATTAGAGTTAGGTAACTCCCATTTCTTATCTTTATATCTCTTCAAGATTCTTTTTTGAATTTTCTTATTTATATAACAATTCTTCCTTTAAGAATTTCTAACTTCATTTACATTGCTCAACATTTCATTTGAGTTCCACATTTTCATCATACGTATCCATTTTTTTATATTTGGTACACATCGAGTCTCTAATAACTTCAATATGGTACACTGAGTGGTTTCCCACAAACAACCAACAAACTAGGTTCTGAGTTGCTAGTTCGTATATACCTCCGCTCTATGAAGGAATCGTTTAGCCCAGATACCATACATCAACTATTAAAGAGTACGATTGCACCATACTTAAATATAACTTTTTATTCTTAACTTCTTTATCATTCTCTTCTTAGACATTGTCTATTTATTATCACCTTACATCCTTATTATTGGAGTTGGGTAACCCTACATTCATATTCCTTATAACTCTGCGAGATTCTTCTTTGAATTCTCTCACACATGTTTTAATCCCTTCTTTATAAATTTCTTAAATTACTTATTGTTAAAACTCTATTTGAGCTTATTCTTTCATTATCTTCGCCTTCCTTCTCTAAGGTTATAGCCTAAGGTACTCTTACCTAAGGTTTATAACCTACAGCTTTGATACCAACTGTAACGACCCCAAAATTTAAATAATTTAATTCTCTACTTCGATCGTTAACAATGCATTCAACCTCTAATTTTACATCATTAAACGATAATACAACCATTGAAATTTGCAGAATAATTAAAATTTTCTATTACAAACTATTCTCCTTCCCAAAACTTTCAACCTTTACATCTAAATATCTCATAATCATTTTAATACTACAAGAGTTTACATCGCAAACGATATTACAATTCAATATTAATACATTATTCGGAACCTTAAACATGGTTCAAATAATAATAACTCAATCAAAGTGTATAAATCTTCAAGTATCACATCTAATTAATGTCTTTCAAGTAGCACATAACTTTACCTTGAATCTTTAACCTGCAAAAGTGGTTATTTGCAAGGTTGAGCTCGACAGCCCAACAAAATCTAATAGTTTTCATGCATCACATAGCACATAATAACATGCTCAACATGCATCTCATAAACATTGGACTAACATAACATAAATGCTGCAGTTCATATAACAAGTATAAAGATTGAGTTCCTTACTCAATCAACATTCATTATTCAATCAACGTAGTCATAAATTGACTTTAACGTTTCATACTTTCAATATATATAGAACACGTCATGTACTTTGCAACAAAGATTTAAAATAGTTCATCAACAAGCTCACATAGCAAATAGGAACTGAAAGACTTTCCTTGATCGTTATTTACCAATAATAGTTTAACAGCTTACAGCTATTGTGATGCCCCCAAAAATAGGTATACATCACCCATCTTGGGTCGCCAGATACATGGTACAGAATTCAAATACAACTTACTAATACAACTGTCGTGCACAATACGACAAAATATAAATTGTGAGTTTGAATACAAATATTATCTTCTAGAGAGTATCCATACTCAAAAGGAGTCCTCATTACAATTATTATCACACTATTACATAGAATAGTGAGGACTACTAATACTATCATCTGGTCCATCACTCCGTTTCCCGACTCGTCCCAGCTATATTCTCATATCCTGAAGAGAACAGTGAAAGAAAGGGTGAGCTCAACTAGCCCAGTAAGAAATATTATGACTAAGATAATGCAGAATAAATTATCATTAGCCTTCAACAGTGTTAAACTGATAAAATATAATGAACATCAAGTTAAACAGCGCTATCTCTCTCTTCATATTGCTCCACCAAAATGTATGACGAAGATCATGATACATTTTGGTACTTTCAAGATGGATTGCAAACGGTGTGTTGTGCGCCTCCATCATAATTTCATACTTTAAATCAGGGTTGTTAGGAACACAAAGTCTGGAGTTGACTCGAAGTATTCCTTTTTCATCGATTCTTGCTTCCGGCATAACACCTTCTTGCACTTTTTTCCTCATACGCATCAGCTCTAGGTCTGTAGCTTGAGCAGCTTTAACTTTATCGATTAAAGTTGGTTCTACTCGTATATTCGCCATCATCACATGGGTCCTTGGAGTCTTTAACTCTATCTCCATCCTTTGCAACTCACACAAAATGGGCCTTTGTGTTGACAATATTGCACTCGTACTTGCATATGATCTTCTACTCAATGCGTCAGCTACCACGTTCGCTTTTCCATGATGGTATTGAATGGTATGATCATAATCTTTCAACAGTTCAAGCCAACGTCGTTGTCGCATGTTGAGTTCCTTTTGACTGAAGAAATATTTGAGGCTTTTATGATCCGTAAAGATCTCCACCTTCTCCCCATACAAGTAATGCCTCCAAATTTTAAGTGCAAAGACAACAGCTGCCAACTCTAGATCATGAGTAGGATAATTTTTCTCATATTCCTTGAGTTGTCTTGATGCATAGGCTATAACTTTTCTATGTTGCATGAGAACGCATCCCAACCCTTTGCTCGAAGCATCACTGTAGATGACAAATCCCTCCGAGCCAGATGGTATTGTTAGAACAGGTGCTGAAATGAGTCTCCTCTTGAGTTCTTGAAAACTCTTCTCACATTCTTCGCTCCAACCGAACTTTATATCTTTTCGAGTCAGCTGAGTTAATGGAGTAGCGATTCGAGAAAATCCTTCCACGAATCTCCGATAATAACCAGCTAAACCGATGTACTTTGGTCACTGATTTAGGTTACTCCCAGCTTTGAATAGCTTCAATCTTTGCCGGGTCAACCGATATTCTACGACTTGATACTACGTGCCCAAGGAATGCTACCTCCTCCAGCCAGAACTCGCATTTCTTCAACTTGGCATAAAGCTTGTATTCACGAAGCTTTTGCAGTACCAGCCTCAAGTGTTGCTCATGATCTTCACGGCCTTTGGAATAAATAAGGATGTCATCAATAAAGACGACCACAAAGTGATCCAAATATTCTTTGAATACCCGGTTCATCATATCCATGAAGGCAGTAGGAGCATTAGTCAATCCAAAGGACATGACTAGGAATTCATAATGCCCGTACCGAGTTCTGAAAGCCGTCTTTGGAATATCCTCAGTTCTAACCTTCAGCTGATGATATCCATAACGAAGATCGATCTTTGAAAGGAATTGTGCTCCTTGCAACTGGTCAAACAGGTCATCAATACATGGCAATGGGTACCTGTTTTTGATGGTGACATGATTCAACTCCCGATAATCAATACAAAGTCGCATACTTCCATCTTTCTTCTTCACGAATAGCACAGGAGCACCCCAAGGATAAGAACTAGGACGAATAAAGTCAATGTCTAACAATTCCTGCAGTTGGATCTTTAACTCCTGAAGTTCAATAGGAGCCATTCGATATGGGGCTTTGGAAATGGGTGTTGTACCGAGTTCAAAGTCGATACAAAATTCAATTTCACGCTCTGGGGGTAGGCCAAGAAGTTCTTCAGGGAATACGTCAGGGAATTTATTAACAATAGAAATATCATTCAAAACTGACGTATTTTTGTTTAGATCCGTGACATGAGCTAAGAAAGCTTGACATCCATTTTTCAATAAACGAATAGCTTTATGGCTTGAGATGACAGCGATTGATTTTAATGGTTTGGTTGCTTGAATTCGCATAATAGGTCGATTAGGAATATGAAAGCTAATAACCTTACGAAAACAATCAATTTTTGCATGATGAGTAGTTAACCAATCAATCCCTAGAATCACGTCAAATGCAAGTATTTTTAATGAAATAAGATCGACAGGTAATGTGTGGGTAACAACTTGAACCAAACAAGACTTATAAACCGTGGATGTAATGAAGGTTTCTCCCAATGGAGTTTCAACAGATAAGTCAAAGTCTAATTTCTCCAGAATCAAATTTAATCGATGAGCACAAGTAGGAGAAATAAAAAAATGGGTAGAACCGGTATCAAATAAAGTATAGACTTCGTTAGAGTTTATGATAAGCTTACTCGTGATGACCTCATTCGGGTTCCTTGCTTTCTAGGAGGTCACAACAAACGCTCTCCCTTGCACTACTGGTTTTAACTTTTCTGGGACGGCCTTTGGTATCTCCATCTTGGCTGAACTTATTTTTGGTAAACGATAAAATCGAGCTAAATGACCTTCTCTTACACAATTATAACATGCTTTAGACGGCATCGCGCAGTTTGGACTGATGTGCCCCTCCCCTCCGCATTTGAAATATATGATAGGTGGTCGTTCTCCTTCCTTAACAACGGGTGCTGGTGCTGACGTCTTTCCATCATTGTTGAATCTCCTCTTCTTGAAATGACCATTCTTATTATTTTGGCCCTGATTACCACCGAAGTGGTTACCATTTCTGGCCTATTGATTCCCTCCACGCTTGTTGTCACCGCTTCGATGACTGCTCTCACTGGTATTATCATTTTGCCGACTGCTCTCTTTTGGTTGCGTTGACTCGTTATCGCGCTCCACTAACTGAGCCCTATTCACAACATCTGAATACAAACACAGTTTATGAGAAATAAGATGTTGACGTATCTCAGGTTTCAAATCTCGCAAAAACATTCGCGTCATTCGCTCTTCATTATCCACCAAGTGGGACGCAAACCGGGACAACTCAGCAAATTTAGCCTCATACTGCAACACGGTCATATTATTCTGCTCCAATTTGATGAACTCCACCTCCTTCATGTGACGAACACTTTCGGAAAAGTATTTGTCATTGAACAGCTCTTGGAACTTCTCCCAAGACATCTTCAGTGCGGCAGGTTGAGTACGCTTAATCGATTCCCACCAGTAATCTGCCTCTCCTCGCAACATAAAGGCGGCAAAGGGAACCTTTTGCTCCTCGGAGCATCCCAAGACATCAAATATCTTGGTGACCTGCTTTATCCATGTTTCCGCTATAAGTGGTTTTGGCTCTCCCTTAAACTCCGGTGGTCCCAGCTCCTTGAACTGTTTAGCGGTGACCATCCGAGAGTTTTTAGTGTTTCCACCTACATTTTGGACAGGAGCCGCTCTCGCTTGCTGTTGCATGAACTGCATAAAGCTTCTGAACATTCCATCATTCATCATCTGGTCAGTGTTGTTGTTTGCATGAGGATTGTCACCTTCCTGATGCACATTATCCTGATTATTAATATGTGGTGAATCAACAGTCGCCTGTGGTCCATTGCTATTCTCAACATTCTCAGATGCCATTTTCAGATACTGCCACAAAACAAAAGTTAATTGATATGTCATATATTATCCTTACATGATGACCGACCAATTAAATACAATACAAATAAACTTAGGTAGGTCATACTAGCGAAGGAATTCCCCGTCTCTCCCCTCCTAGTTCTATTCTCACATCTTAGCCAGGGATCATATCCCTAAGCTCTGATACCAACTGTGACCCCCCCAAAAATAGGTATACATCACCCATCTTGGGTCGCCAGATACATAGTACAGAATTCAAATACAACTTACTAATACAACTGTCGTGCACAATACGACAAAATATAAATTGTGAGTTTGAATACAAATATTATCTTCTAGAGAGTATCCATACTCAAAAGGAGTCCTCATTACAATTATTATCACACTATTACATAGAATAGTGAGGACTACTAATACTATCATCTGGTCCATCACTTCGTTCCCCAACTCGTCTCAGCTATATTCTCATGTCCTGAAGAGAACAGTGAAAGAAAGGGTGAGCTCAACTAGCCCAGTAAAAAATATTATGACTAAGATAATGCAGAATAAATTATCATTAGCCTTCAACAGTGTTAAACTGATAAAATATAACGAACATCAAGTTTAACTGCAGCGGAACAAGTAATCCATTAAAAGAGTCAAGTAGAGAATAAAATCTACTATCTTCTATGATTTAAAAGGTTTTTCAACACTGTTATCGCTGGGACTCAGCTTAACAAAATAATCCACATCATCGAATCACCCCTGCACTACGGCCAAGGATATTCTTTAGTATCACGACCACAATTATCCATGCACTACAGGCCAAGAATATTTGTGTATTCATTAATGGTCATGATCATGCCAACATCTGCCCATCAATGTACTACGGGCCAATGAGGAATTTTACCACATCATTTTTTACATTACGGTCATGATTACATCGAATAATCCCTGGTTATAATCATACCAAGTCCATCTATGCATTACATGCCATAGATGACTTTTAACATTTTATAAACATGAGGATGATGACAATGATATAAGAATTCAATAAAATAAGTTCAAGAATTAATTTATCCAAGAATTAACAACGTCCAAATTGTCAACATGATACTGCTTTGTGGAGTAAAATTTAAGAATACTTAGAATAATATTTTCGTGAAAAGATACTGGATGAAACACAATTATGAAGGATATTCCACTAATTTCATGTAGTATAGAAGTTAAAACTTAACCAACTGAGTATAATAAAGAATGGAATAACAAAAGAAATCACCCGACATGCGATAGACCGCACAGATAGGTTATTCTAACAGAATAATAAATAATGGAACCAGGTCCGACGTAAACGCACAGACAGGATATTCCGAAAGAATAATAAACAATGGAACCAGGTCTGGCGTAAACGCACAGACAAGATATTCTGACAGAATAATAATAAATAATGGAACCAGGTCCGGTGTAAAACACACAGACAGGATGTTCCAACAGAATAATAACAAGACGGAACCAGGTCTGGTGTAAAACACACAGACAGGATGTTCCAACAGAATAACAGAAGAATGTCACCAAGTATAGGGTAGACCGCGTATATAGGTTATTCCAACAAAATAATAAGAAATAGAATAACAACAGTTCTTTTCATGAATAAGAAAGAATAACACCCCTTACTGTTTTAAAGAAGAGCTGAAATAAGGAAGTAGTTAAGTAGCAGAATACTTTTCTTCTCTCTCTCTATAGTTTCTCTCTATAGTTTCTCTCTCTAGAGTTCAGTGAATTCGTAAGAAATAATGAAGGAATGAGCTGCTATTTATAGAAAAATGGAATGCATAGTAACTAATCTATGAACGGTCCAGATTGATTACTTTAATCTGACGGTCCATATTTAAAGAAAAATCTTTTAAATAAAATATAATATATTCTATTTATAGAATAACTTTAATAAAGTATTCTGTTTTATATTAAAAGATGTTTCTATTTTATTATGTTAATAATACGAATAAAACAAAACGTCATTATCGCTAAATAATTCATATTATTAACTGACAATAATTGAATCAAACTGAGTGACTTCTCACATAAGCATTAATAATCAATACCGTGTGCTACTATGCAACCATACGTATTACTGTACTTTTACTACCGACTAGTTCAACAGTATCAATGGTAAAACTTCCGCCGTTATTTTTAATAAAATATTTTTGTCGTTTTCTCAACCCGACAATAATTCCGTTGTGGGGTCCACCAATGATTGTGCCGTTGTACGAATATTTTCTGTTAAAACGAATATTTCCCGACCAATCGAATATTATATAACAACTTGTATACTTTGCAAAATTTATAAATATTATCCACAACTATAACATTATATCAAATTAACTCCATAATATTCAAAAATGATATTTATAGAAAATTCATCTTTATTTATAAAAGTTAGGGTCTTACAGCTATCTGCACTTCACATGCCCTACACAATTATATAATCATGCACATCAACTATTAGTCACATAACAACGCATAGTAGTTGTAATGTAAACTTTACTCTATATCTGATAACATTTCCTATCATCAATACACAATGTTCAATTTGATTGTGTTAACTTTTGACTTACATCTCACTGTATTACTTCTTAGGTCATACTCGAAGTTCATTCAAGTATTTAAGTCTTTCTAGGACTACTTATTAGTTTTATATTAACCACATTCACTATCTTATAATACTCATTTCATTTGATTTAAAACACTTTTTATGTTCATTAATACTTGTCACGACGTTTCGACGTTCATTCGTCACACGCCCTATTTGTCTCTGTTGTGTATGCTTAGTATGCTTATACAACTTATCTAATACATCATTTATTAATGTTAAGCATCATTATACTTCATAATATTCATGTTCTATAATTTAGAACATCTTTTATCGTCAGAAGCACTACACTTGCATACGTGTATGCCCGACGCCCTCTGATTGTCCCCTAAAACATAACCGTCTTAAAGATGATAATTTTGACCCCTGTTCCCGATCACAAATTGAAAAACTTAAATAATGAAAGTTGTAGGTCTATTCTTTCTCATTCCAGATCATCTTGAATCTCCTCAATCGGAGTTCGTATGAAAACGTTATACCTATTTTAGTAAAACATGTCCGCTCAGATTTTCTCAACATTTGTAAGTGACACTACCCCCCCTCCCTTCCCCGCCGCGGGGGGGGGGGGGTTTACACTATAATAGTCTGTCGGGGCTGGGGTACCTTCTGCAGTTCGCGAACGAACACTGCAGAAAGTCAACTTAGGCCTAAAAACTCCTTTCTAACAACCATACCAACTTACCCAAGTTGTAATATATTTATAGAAACATAAACTAATGTTTCTAACATGTTTCTAACCACATAAACAACATAAACATCAAAATTACATCATTAATTTTACTATTTCTATTATTTCTTCTTCTTTTGACATTCATAGCGAAATTCCTCTCTGTGAATTCGTTTTACAACCAAAACAGTTAGTTTCAATTACTTTGTTTTTGTTTTTTCATGTATTTTCATAATCAATAGCCAATTTATACATTATATTATGAATTAAACATCAATTTTGACTTCAAAATAAGCCATATTCATATATATTTTACTATTAAATAACTTTCTCCATATATAACATATTTACATAAAGTAAACTACTCAAAATCATATACTAAACATATGAAAATAATTTATCTACAAATTATTATATATACCAAATATATAATCATAATTACTACCCATATAACTTTTATAGAGAACTTTTCATATAAAAGAAACTAGAACCTTAAAAGAAAGCTAGAACTTTGGGAAGAAAAATTATACCTTTGCTAGAAGATAATAACACAACTTTTGATTACTGCTCCTTGTTCTTGCAAAACTTCTTCTCTCAAACTCTCTCTAGAGCTCTCTATTTTCTCTCTTCTTTCTTCCTTTTGTTCTTTTACGTAATAGAAAATATAACTGATATATAATGTATAATATAATATGTAATAATATATAATATAAATATATATAACTGATGTCAGTTATAGTTTTTAAAAATCAAAAGTCATAAGGCTTTGTTTGGCAAAACCAATTAAAATAATGACTTAATCATTCCTTAAGCCTTGTTTAGCAAAACAAGATTAAAATAAGAATTTCAAAAGCTCTAAGGCTTTGTTTGGTAAAACCAAATTAAAACTCTTTTAATTTATTTTCATAAGTCATTTATAATATAGTTTATTGTCACACTTTATTTAAATAAATTTTCATATTCAAATTAAATTAAATCTAATAACAATTTATTAAATTAATTTACCACATAAACCAATACAATAAAATTATAATTTTTATTATAATTATAATTTTATTTCATAAATTAACGCATCACTTTAATTACAAAATTAAATTAAAATAACATTATAATAATTCATTTAATCATAATATAGTTTCAACTTAATTTAAATTATCCAATATTTATAGGGTTAATTTCCCTTGTCACCAAATTCCTTATCGTGACTAATTTCTTTTATTTCCTTTAATAGTTTAATAAACTATTAAATCTCATAAAAATTTAATTTTTTCACACCAAAACACATAATTCAAAATATATACACCTCATAATAAGAATTTTAATTATTAAATTCTTATTTTAATAATTTATGAAAATTCGGGTTGTCATATCCTTCCCCCTTATAAGGATTCCGTCATCGGAATCACCGAAACCTTACTTTACTCAAGTTTTCATCAAATCTCTTTAAAAAAAACTTTAAAAAATTTATCATTGAATAAGTTCAACACATTACCTTAATATAGGTTTTATATTTCCTACTACATTCATTTCTTCAACAAATTCTAGGTTTCATTTCATAACTTTCACTTGAACTCAATTATATTTTGAGTATTATATATTCTTTAACCCATTCATTTCCCTTTCTAAGGATCATTATCATATACTCAACTCATAAACACTTGGGATATTATAGTACATGGTTGGGAAGATTTAGCACATGCATTCCTCAACCAGTATAGCTTCCAATCCCAAATGGCCCCTGATCGCTATCAAGTGACCAAAGTTAAGAAACTCACAATGAATCGTTTAGGGAGTGCGCGCAGAGGTGGAGGCGCATGGCAGCCCAATTTAGCCCACCAATGGATGAAGTTGAGATGGTATTGACTTTCATTGATATCCAAGAACCACCCTATTATGAAAGAGTCCTGACCGAAATATGCAAACCGTTCTCTAAAATGATAAAACATAGGGAAATGACAGAAATGGTAATATCCTGATTTTTTTTGCAAATTATTATATAAACAAATTTAACAAAAAATTGGCAAAAATGGGTTTGAATTCTGGCAAAATGGAAGACCTCACCGCCTTGGAGGCAGTGGCGGAACATATACAATCGGGCAACTACTCGAGCGCTCCTAAGAGGGTACATAAAAAGAAGGAAGAAGATGTCTCCTTAATATTGCAAGGGCAATATGCAAAAAAGAGCAATAACCAGCCTATACAGAAGCAAGACAATTATCCTACATTCCACCCACCTGCAAACCCCTGAAATCCTACGGCACCGAGGGTCGGGGAAAATAAACGAAGAAAAGTATTCACTCCCCTAAGGGACTCATTGAAAAATGTGTTGGTACTATTGGTTGCGTAGAAAAATATCACTAAGCTTGTTGTAACAACCGAAAAAATCAGATTATAATGTAAAATAATTTTATTTGAATAAATAATGAATAAAATTATAATATATGTTATTTATAACGAGTATGCGTGATGTAGGTTGTTCTATGACCTAAAAGTAGAATAAGATCGTAGTATTCTGGCTACATGATAGAATTAAGGTGTTTGAATTTCCAAGACGAAAATAAAAGCTTTTCGGAAAATTCTCTGAAAAATACTATTCATCCATTTCTGCTTGGGAATTAATTTGGAATTTCCGAGAAATACTTTATGATAAAATGATAAGGAATGATGGATTATTTAATAATAATTCAGTTATGACAAACATAATTTTTCGCCTACGAACTAAGTTCGAGAATGTTAAGGAAAGTGAAGATTGGAATAAATGACGATTGTTTAATAAGAAAGTTATTATACAAGGTAATAAATATGAGTACGATACGAAGTATTGTATAAGTGTATACGAAAGATGGCATAACGTATATGATGGATGTTATACGAACGAGTATACGAGAAGAAAACGAGGATTATACGTTAAAAGTTTAAACCATTCTTAATGGACTAGTAGGATATGGTTAGGAATTTGGCAAACCCAAGTGAATTATTGTTAAGGCCTAAAGATAAGCAATGCAAGCCCAGTGTTAGGCCCAAAGTTAATTAAACCTAAGCTCGAACCAAGAACCGAACCCGTGGATTAAACCGATGGGTCACCGGGTAAGAAAAACCCATGGAGCAACCCATGTGGGTCCCCCATAGGGCACATGGCCAGCCAACTTGGTGGCCAAGCAAGGAATAAAACTTAGCTTGCAAGACACACATAATAAGGAACTTAAACTGTGAATTCAGTGTTAATGGATTCAAAAATGTAAGTTGTCCTAATGAAATCGTAGTATATAAGATATGTGAGATAACGGCTTTTGAACGAGCTAATTTCGACTTACAACGATGGAGTTACGAGCCTGAAAAGGATTGGAATTGAAAAACTTAAAAAAAAATTCAAAGGCTCAAGGCCGGCACCGCAGCGCCACCCAAGCTTATGAACATGACGTTGCAGCGCCATGCCTAGATCCCTGACACTAGTAAGTCGCGCTGCAGCGCGACATATACAAAGGAAACTGGCGCCACAATGCCAGTACTAGACAAGAGGCAGTGAAGAATGTTAATAAATATAAAGGAAGGGAAGTTGATTGAAGGTGAATTATTGTCTTAATTAACTTAAAGTAACATCATTAAGGATGATTAAAACCTTATGTTTAACGATTAAAGTTAACGAAAGGTTATGAAAACCGTAATGAATGTTAACTAAGCTATTGAATGTTAGTTAATCAAATGAATGATTAAACCGATAAGAAATGGAAGATAGGTTAATGACAATACTTGATGATTGTTTATAACCTAATGTGGTATGTTATATAATTATGTATTATAGAATATTTAAAGACTCAAAAGAGAAGTGCATTAACTTTAGAAGACGTTGAAGGTAAGTGTTCTAAACCCTTGTCTATGTTCATTTTGGACAAGTTTTACGATTCATGTATCATACGCATAGATTAATGTATAAAGAAGTCGAAGCCAATTCCTTCGGCTAGACTTAATGTGTTTTGTGGATTTCCTTATAATATATCAAAATATTATCAATGTTACTATCTTATGCCAACTTTTTTGGTATAGATTTCAAAGAACGACTGAGTATGAATAAACAAATGTTTTGTCATCAATCGATAGGCACGTGAGGTTGCCAAAGCTTAAACTTTGATACATTTAATGAAGTAGTGTTGTACAATATAGAGTGCTATAGACTGATCACCTAGACGTGCTCGTAAGAAATACCGGACTTACGAACTTGGTGTCGGGTTGTCCTTTTTAAAGAAAGAATAAAATGCTTAAGGTCTTTGACCACAATCAAGGTTTAACAGATGTTGTTCATTGTTAAACATTTTAAGAAAAGAGAAGTGCTATTTTGAATTATCTATAGTACTTCATAACTATTGATTCAGTTATAGAAGATATAAATTCATATGATACAAACATATTGCTTTAATGAAATTGTTATACTTGCTGAGCTAGTTATGCTCACCCTTGTTTGAACCATATGAATGCAGCTAAGAATGAACGGACTGAAGGATTCAGTAAGGATAAAGGAAAGGCTAAGGCGGACAAGTAGTTGTCTTTGTAATAGTATAGTATGCATGTTGTAATTATTTGATACTATGACAAAGAACATATGTAATGGTTACAAAGAACCTGGGAAGGGAAATATTATTTTGTAATATATAGAAGACATATTCACTCTTTTGAGGTATTTCAATTGAATGTATGTGTGAACAGTAGATCCATGTAGCACCATCTGTCGGGTTGAAAGATACCCGAATTTGGGGGCGTCACAGGTTGGTATCAAAGTTGTAGGTTATAAAACTTAAGGGGGGAAATAATCTTAGGCTATAACCTTAAGAAGAGTGAAGGAATTAAGATATGAAGTTAACCCTAAAAATACATTAAATGTGATATGTGTTTATAATATTATAATGTTGTGTACTAATTAAGATAATTTGTTTTGTTGTAGATGTATAGAGACATACATGTGGTTAGTGAAAAGTCTGTGAACCAGGTAGAGATTTTACCGACACCTGTAGCTGAGTTGACAGTGGTGGTGGTGGTTGAGTCAGAAGATTCTGAGAACTTAGGATTTACATCCTTGTTCGATGACATGTCAGAGGAGGAGGTGGAGGTGGTATCGTTTACCACGGTAGTACCTACGGAAGAGGTGACTCCGGGGGAGTCAATGAAGGCATTGTTCATTATGGTGCTGGATAGAAATATCCAGTTAGGGAAAGAGGTGAGAGAATTGAAGGAGGAGATCCATGACATCTTGGCAGACAAGAAGGACATGGAGACTTTTTGGGAGGTAGAGCACGATGAGAAGATGTTGGCAAAGGACAAGGTCCATGAGCTAAAACATAAGGCCTTTGAGCTTAGGCAGGTGCTAAAGGCTAAAAAGCAGAAGATTTATAGAATGTCCTATATTCATAGGAGTTCACATAAGGATTATCAGCGACAAGTTACTGAGTATCCTGTGGAAGCAGGGCAGACTTGGCATACTATCAGTCGAGATGTGGTAGTCAGTCTTGCTAATGCAGATTATGAGAATTCCACTAGGTAAATGTAATCTAGTTAGTAACTAGAGTAGGATTAAATATGTTAATATGTTGTATCTATGTAGTGACGTAAAACCTTTTTTTGTATAATTAAAGGGTAGTCTTTTGTAAATCCCAATTTTTAGAAAGTAATTGTTGGAAAGTAATGTAATCAGCCAAGCCTGTGTAATGATGAACGATGTAGTATTATACTACAAAAGAAGAAAGCATATCAATATAATCTCTTTATTGAACATGTTGTGCAATGAGTTTGAGTTATTGTTTAAAGATGAATAATAACTATTTAACAAGAAGAAAGTAATAATGAAGTGTTATTCATTTTAATAGAAAGATGCCGCCAAGAAGAAGACAACGAAATCAGGAAGCTAACGTGAATCAACCGAAAGGGGAACCAGTTAACCCGATGCAGGAGTTTGTTAACTTATTAATAGTTGCCTTTAATCGAAATGGGGCTAATATACATGTAAATCCTGCAGTAGTACGTACTACTACGTTTAAGGATTTTAATAGTGTAGATCCTAAAGTGTTCAAAGGAACTACGGACCCTATAGAAGCCCAAACTTGGGTAAAAGAGATGGAGAAGCATTTATAATTGCAAATGTCGAAGAGGGGCAAAAGGTTTCTTTTGCTACCTACATGATGAAGGGAGAGGCCAACTTATGGTAGGAGGTGAACCAGGCTAGGGCTAGTGTAGAGAATATAACGTGGACACGATTTAAGGAGATCTTCTTTGAGAACTATTTCCCCACGAGTATGCAGGGTAGGATGGAGATGAGGTTTTTGGAATTAAAATAAGGGGACATGACTATTCCCCAATATGTTGCCAAGTTCAATGAACTGGCTAGGTTTGCTCCACATGAGGTGGATATGCAGGTGAAGAAGGTGAGGAGATTCGAGCAGGGCTTAAAACCCTAGTTCTATAGCCGGATATCAGTGTTTCAAAGTAATTCCTTTAGAACCATTCTGGAGAAGGCGATAATTACCGAGGGTGGTAATGAGGCTTTAAGCCAATACCATAGAGAGATGAAGAACAAGAGTAAAGTAGATGGGGGAGTGAAACCCGAGGGAGCCAGCGGGAGTGGCAACGGGCAGAAGAGGAAGGCTTTTAACTCTAGGAATACTGGGGTAAAGCAAGGAGATCCTAAGAAAAGGATGGAGGCGTGTAAGAATTGTGGCAAGACTCACTTAGGAGTCTGTCTCAAAGGTAAGCGGTGTGTTGCAGCTGTGGACAGGAAGGGCACATTTCTCCTAATTGTCCAAGTCTGAAGAAGAATCACGAATGCTTCATATGTGGATCAACTGATCATATGGCGAAGAATTTTCCGAAGAAGGGGATGGATGGTAATAAGGGCACTAATGGTGGTAAGTTAGCTATTAGTGGTCCATCTCAGACGAGTAGGCCAATGGCCCATGCCTTTAATATGACTATCCAGGATGCAGTTGAATCAGGAAATGTAGTTACAGGTATTATCCCAATCAACGATATAAATGCTTATGTGTTATTTGATTCGGGTGCTACCTGTTCTTTTATAGCATGTGCCTTTGCTAGACGGTTAGAATTACTTCCCAAAAGATTGCATATACCTTTGAATATTAAGGTAACAAATGAAGAAATAATTCCTATTGAACATATTCATAGGCATTGTTGTGTAGAAATACGAGGTTAAAAATTATCGGTAGATTTAATACCGATAATGTTGGTAGAATTCGATGTAATTCTCGGGATGGATTAGTTATTTAACTATGGTGTAATTATAGATTGTCAAAATAAATATATAAACCTTCGAATGTTGAAGTAACCTAAGGTAGTATTTTACGATAGTAAGTCACCAGGACGTTTGTGTTGTCTTACCATGACATAAACTAATAAGTTGTTGAGGAAGGGTTGTGTAGGTTGTTTGTGTCATGTTGTGGATACCCAGAGAGTGGGAGCAACAATGGAACAAATTCCTATAGTCAAAGAATTCGTGGATGTATTTCTAAGCGAATTACCTTGTCTTCCACCAGATAGGGAGATCAAATTTGTAATAGATATTGTGCCAGGAGCGGCACCAATTTTAAGGGCACCATATCATATGGCGCCAGTAGAGATGAAGGAGTTGATGGTTCAATTACAAGAACTGTTGGATAGAAAATACATTCAACCGAGTATTTCACCGTGGGGAGCACCGATACTGTTTGTGAAGAAGAAGGATGGATCATTTAGACTTTGTATTGACTACCGAGAGTTGAACAAGTTAATAATAAAGAATAAATACCCATTGCCCAGGATCGATGATCTCTTTGACCAATTGAAAGGGGAAAAGTATTTTTCTAAGATAGATTTGAGAATGCGGTATCATAAGTTGAAGGTTAGATAGGAAGATATACTAAAATGGCATTCAGGGCTCGTTACGGCCATTACGAGTTTTTGGTAATGTCATTTGGGTTGACAAATGCACCAGCTTAATTCATGGATATGATGAACAGAGTGTTCAAATAATATTTGGACAAGTTCATCGTAGTGTTTATCGATGATATTTAAGTCTATTCTAAGACGCCAGAAGATCACACTGAACACCTAAGATTAGTGTTGGAGACACTAAGGAAGGAGAAGTTATATGCGAAATTCACTAAGTGTGAATTTTGGCTAGAAAGAGTGTAGTTTTTGGGACACGTTATCGACCGAGATAGAATTTTAGTAGACCCAGCAAAGGTGGAAGTAGTGATTAATTGGGAACAACCGAAAACACCAATAGAGGTATGTAGTTTCCTATGGTTAGTGGGTTACTATCAAAAATTTATCCAAGATTTTTCTAAGATAGCTACTTCATTGACTAATTTGACAAGAAAGATAGTGAAGTATGTATGGACGGAGAAGTGTGAAGATAGTTTTCGATAACTGAAGAAAAGATTGAGTGCAGCACCTGTATTATCTTTACCCGATGATACCGGGAATTTTGTAGTTTATAGCGATGCTTCACATAGAGGACTCGGTTGCGTGCTCATGCAGCATGGCAAGGTCATTGCGTACGCATCACGGCAGTTAAGGGATTATGAGAAAGTTTATCATACTCATGATCTGGAACTGGCAGCGGTGGTATTTGCCTTAAAGATTTGGAGGCATTACCTATATGGTGAAAAATGTGAGATATACACGGACCATAAAAGTCTAAAATATATCTTCACACAAATGACTTAAATATGAGACAAAGAAGATGGCTGAAGTTGATAAAGGATTACGACTGCGATATTCTGTATCATCCAAGAAAAGCAAATGTAGTGGTCGACGCCTTAAGTAGGAAGGGTCGGGAAAAGTTGTCTATGTTAACAGCTCAAATTGAGTTAATAACAGAGATGGCTAGAATGAAGTTAGAGGTGAAGTTACCGAGAAAGTCGGGTCAGCAATTATTTACAACATAGATTCGACCTACCATTATAGAGAGAGTCAAGGAGGTACAACTTAGAAATGATGAGTGTGACCAGATGAAGAAACTGTAAAGCCCCCAAATCCAGGTACTTGAAACCCAAACTCGGTGCTTCACGATACCATTTCTACGAGCGAAA
The DNA here is from genome assembly GCA_016801055.1 of Panax notoginseng. Lineage (NCBI taxonomy): Eukaryota > Viridiplantae > Streptophyta > Magnoliopsida > Apiales > Araliaceae > Panax > Panax notoginseng. The sequence goes on from CM029022.1 coordinate 90,617,284, forward strand.
TAATACTAATAATAATAACAATAATATAAAGATCAACTTAATTTACATATCATCAGAGTCTAATCCCCAAGTACGAGACCTTTAAACATTCATTACAACCCATGATAGATAATATATATCATACTTGTCTTAATAAAATTAACTATTACATAAACTACTACAAATCTTATTTGGTTAGCTTCCCTTTTCCCTTGTTTCTGCATGAGCCTTTTGGTTCTTCACACTTAGCTGAAAACATTTAAATTAAGCACGGATGAGCATTTGAGTGCCCAGCAAGTAATAGCAATTATATATATATAAACTGAAAGAATTTAAATATTTTCTTTATAATACCCTTCTACAACAAATCAATAGTTGTGAAGTAATCTGTACCGATAATAATAACATAACAACCCTCTTTTAAATTTTTGAAACTACGCAATGACTATAATTAAGGTTAAGGTGACATACTATGAACATTGTTTTCAATTTTCAAAAAGGTTAAACAGAACTTCATCTATAACCGTCATAACTTACGGGCACGGGGGTGATCAGCCCGTTGTACCCTGTATTGGTCAATACTACATGCAAGAATGATGTTATCGTTCACTCTGTCCACCTTAGGTGCATAAAAAGTTTTCCCGTGTACGTGTAATTAACCAAATCAAAGGTTTTATCTTGTTCATTAATAATCTATAATTCAACATATATATACGTGTAATTAACCAAGGTGTATCAACATGTGATTAAATACAATGATTATCCAAGTGGGGACACTTGTATAACTATTTATAGAAATTAACGAACAGAATATATATATCTGAATTACCATATACTAACATGTTGATAATCAATGAGCGTAGATAATATAGGGTTAATAATATGTACAATAATAATATAATTTAGAAACATTCTTACTCATGTCCATTGCATAAAGAAAATGCAAAGGTAAGATGCATGCCTGGTACGCTGCTTACAATTCGCAACTTAGTTTTATCTTTCAAATAACCACCTATCAGTAATAAGATCATTTTACTGATTAGAATAATATATCTCAACACATAACACTACTTATTGCAGTCAGCACATAACCTAATCACATTATCACATATGTTTAACAACAATTGAATCACAAATAAACACATATCTAATTAAATTATCTAAGTCCGGATCAATTTTTGAAACATGTCGGTGTGCCAACAGCTTTATCGGGTAATAATCAAGCCTAAGACTCTATCCTATAGTTCAATATCTGTAATTATCAGTCATATTATTTTTAAATGACTTAATATAATTTTAAAATATTTATTATAATTTATCATTAATTTTCAAATATCGGAATCATTATTAAATGATTTAAATATTAAACAATTCTATTATCATTAATATTTAATTAATATTAAACTATTAAAGAAATCATTTCCAAAATGTTAAAGTTATTTATAATAACTTAAAATACTTTTAAAGTATTAATATTACCCTTAAAAGATTTTTAAAATAATTAAAATCATTTTTAAATAATTACCATTAATAATTAAATATTAATATACTATTTATCAAAATATTAAAAGTCATTAATTATAACTTTAAATATTTTTAATTCATTTATATCCTTTTTAAATGATTTTTAAATTAATAAAACTATTTTCAAACTATTTATTTAATATAATTATCAAATAAATTTAATATCATTAATAATAAATTAATAATCATTAATATTATATTATTAATGAAATTATCCTTTAAATATTAAAAATTATATTTTATAACTTAAAATATCTTTAAACACTTTATTTTCATTTAAAATGATTTTTATAATAATAAAATCATTTTTAAATTAATTTATTTAATATAATTATTAAGTAACCTTAATATCATTAATAATAATTAATTAATGAAATTTACCTTTAAATATTTAAAGTTATATTTTGTAACTTAAAATATTTTTAAATACCTTATTATTATTTAAAATAATTTTTAATATAATAAAATTATTTTTAATTAAATTATTTAATTCATTTAGTAAACAACTTAATTATCATTAATATTAATTTATTAATGAATTTCATCACAAAATATTAAAAGTCATTAAAAATAACTTAAAATAATTTCTTATATCATAATATAATTTTAAATGATTTTTCAAGTATTAAAATTATTTTTAAATAATTTATTTAATATTATAATTAAATAAATTAAATACCTTTAATATTCCAAAAATATTAAATATTTATGAAATATATTCAAAATAATTAAAAACTAATTTTCAGAATTTAAAATAATTTTTAATAATTTATTTTATATTTTTAATAATTAAAAACTAATTTTTTATAATTATTTAATAAAAATATAATTTTTATATAGAAACTATCGCTAAAGACCACCTATAGCGACATAACCGTCGCTGTAGGTGTTCTTCGCGTTCTACATGCAAACCCAAAAAATCATACACAGTTTCAGGGGACCATATTTGACCATGATTAATTCCTAACACAAAATGTTTCTGGACATGTTGTTGACCAGATCGTGTTGTACTAATGCACGACTATAAGATACAACCACAAACATGTTCATTCATCACACAACAAAAGAGATTTGAGCCATCAAAGTAGCTGTCAGAGGCTGTTCTTTATTTCTGGGTTGCCCAGAAATGAAGAACAGTTCGAGCATGCACTTTCGGGCTTCCACAACTTGAAATCCGTATATTGTTTTTATGATCTATAAGCTGAACTATGTAGTCAGTATGTAAATGAAGAGATCTAACACCAAATATCAACAAAACATCAACAGAATCAATAGATCTGGACCGGTCAATGCATGTCGAAAACTGTGTTCTTAGGTTTTCTGGGTTACCCAGAAAACCATCTTTGTGCTTGACCCTGCTAGTTTGATCGGTCACTAAATCCAGTGTATTTGATATCTAGATGTAATATAAGCATATATAGAAAGTGTACATAACATACTGCAACATGGTTTCAACAAAGAACTTAAAACACCAAAAACCTGACAGATCTAGAGCCCTAAATAACTTGTCAGACACTGAAAACCCATTTCTGGGTTACCCAGAAATGGTCCGGTCATGGTCGGTCAACGACCTTTGACCAAGAATAACTTGCAATCTGTTAAAGCTATGACCTTGATTCAACTTCCAGAGTAAAGATCTCATATCATACTACAATATCCAACACTTAAAACATAAAAACACATAACAGAGAACGATCTACAAGGCCTGACATTTGGCTGTCAGAGATCAAAAACGAAATTTCCAGATTTTGTAAATCTTCAAATTCGAGAGTCTAGATGTTATGAATCTAACATCTAGCAACCCAAATCATCCTTAGACACTATAAACAACATATTTAACACTAAAAAAACAACATCTAACACATTGATCAAGATCAGATTTCAAGCTAGGGTTTAATACCTTCTATGATTAATTTCTGATTCTGGTTCCTGATTTGTTAGTGGATTTCGTGGGGCTTGTATATGTGACTAAAATACTTCTATATTTCGTTGGTTTTAGTGAGAGAAGCTCAAGTATAAGTGTTTATGAAAAATAATCTAACCAATGCTACTTTCTCTCTCCCAATCTATTTATAATACATATGTGCAATGTATATGGCTGATGATTTGGCTGATATTTGTCAATTTAAGTCACGTGGGGTTAGTAAGATTAGGTCACCCACTTCTTCTATTGTCAAAACCTAGTTCCTAGCCTCAATAATGCATAGAAGGGTATAATGGTCATTTAGCTTGGAATTTTAATGACATTCTTGTAATCCTTACAAACCCTTAGGGTTTGACCCTTAGGGTTTAACCCTAAGGTTCAGCACAAAATAAAATTCTAGATTTTCATTTAGGGTTTAAAAATAAAATAAAATAAAAATTAGTTTCTAAAATTGTAATTAGGGTTTTCTAAATTAGATTAGTTTTCTAATTACTTTATACAAGAACATTAGGGTTTAACATATAATAATTATAGTTAACCTCGCTAATCTAGCAATTAGGGTTTATAATTAGTAATTAAATTTTATAATTACTAATTGGGATTACCTTATATAGAAATTAGGGTTTCTTAATAATTATATATCAAAATATTAATTAGGGCTTTAAAATACTAATTAGATTTTTCATAATTAGCAATAAAACCTACTATACCTGATATTAATCACATAACACAATTACAAAATAATCTTGTTCTCTAATTTGGGTTTCAGATTACGGTTTAGCACAGTAAAACTAGGGTTTTCAAATTAACATAGAATCCTATATAACACAACATAAATTAAATAACATCATTACTACACCGTCTTGAACGTGTATTAACTTTTGAACTAGGGTTTAACCAATTAATAATAGGGTTTTGAAAATATAAACCATAATTGACCAACCATTATCAATACGTACATACAGTACATATTTATAGCACTGAAAAATTAAAATATAATATTATTATATTATTATTCTCATTCCTTGATAAAAATCCAAAATTAGTGTTTAGATTTCATATCTGATTTATTCTCCCACATTTAACCTTAATAATTAAGGTAAAATAATTAACTTAATAATCTGTACAAAAATTCATATAATAAAATAATTATTATAATTATTCTAAAAATCACTCCCTATATTATTTAAAAATATATAATTATATTATCATGGAAAATAATTAATAAAAATATTTCTGCTATAAAAGTAATTATTATAAGAATATACTTTATAATAATCAATAATTTTAAAATAAAATTATTTGTAAACATTTATGTAATAAATATATTTTTATTTACCACATAAATACATATACACATTATCTTGTACAAATCCTCATCTTTAAAATAAAAAAAAATTTATACGCAAAATTTATTATTTATTTATATAGAAAAATATCGGGTTGTTACATTCACCCTCCCTTATAAAGATTCCATCACCGGAATCACCGTTTTAAAACCTATACATACAAGGGTACATAGCATACACAATCTTCGCAAGTAGATCTCGACCAACTTTGATTGAACTGATCTTTAACTATTTACATAAAGCTTGTCTTTTTGTTTAAATGGAAAAATTGGTTTCTAAAATAACTCAAATTCCTCCCTCAAAACTTCTTTATAGAATAATTTACTATATATATAAAAATCATGTATAAGAAAATAAAAGTTGTACGAATAATACCTGGAGTTGTTGCCGGCTGCCATCGTATCCTGGACAGTCATATTGTAGACCCTTGTTGTTGATTTTGTTGGCTTGTTTGACGAAGTCGGTCCTGTGATTGCTAAAGTCCAGCTGCCAGTGCCATTATTCCCATTTCTTGCCTCCTTCCTCCTTTTCGGACAATCTTTCACCTTGTGTTCAGTCGACCCGCATAGAAAACACCCACTATTCATCCTAGGATTGGGGCAGTTGGGAGAGATATGACCCTCCTGCCCACACTTGTAGCAAACAAACATCCCCTTCAAACATCCCCCAGAGTGGTTCTTTCCACAAGTCTTACACTGTACAATTGGCTTCTTAACACCTTCTTGTTTCACCTGCACACTTCCAAAACTGCTCCCCTTCCTCTTGCTACTACCACTCCTACTCCCACTATTAATTTTTATCTTCCCAGTTCCTTCGACCTTACCTTTGTTCTTCCTCTCCTTGTTGTAGAGGCTCATGGCCTCACTCCCCTCCTCAGCAATAATAGCTTTCTCCATGAGTGCTGTAAATGTAGGAATCTGCAACACCGCCACCTTGTTATAGAGCCAGGGTTTTAATTCCAGCTTAAACCTTCTCACTTTCCTAGCCTCCGTATTAACTTGATGCAGAGCAAACCTAGCTAACTCATTAAATTTGGAAGCGTACTCTGACACTGTCATATTCTCCTGCTTCAATTCTAAAAATTTTACCTCCATCCTAGCATGCATACTAGATGAAAAATAATTTTCAAAAAATAGTGTTTTGAACCTATCCCATGTAACTACACCTTCTCCAGCTCTCGCCTGATTCGTTTCCCACCAAAAATTTGCCTCACCCTTCATCATGTAGGTGGCAAAAGCGGTCTTTTGCCCCTCAGCTACCCTAGCTATCACAAACGCCTTTTCAATCTCCTTAACCCAAGTTTGGGCTTCTACAGGGTCAGTTGTACCTTTGAATTTCGGCAGTCCGAGAGCCTTAAAGTCTTTGAATTTCGCCAATTGATTATCCGATTGGTTCCCAGCGACTGGTATTCCTTGCTGCAGTGCTTGTGCTACCATGTTTGCAAAGTGCTGCATCGGGTCTGCTTGTTGTTGTCCCTCAGCGTTGTTGACAGATTCTTCTGCCCTTTGATTTCGAGTTCGACGTCTTGGCAATATTTATCTGATTAAATAAAATCATAAATTTAACTTACATTCTAAACCTTATCATATAAGTTTAATATATTAAACTCGTTTCATTACTCAACTTAGATTCATATTCATTTAACGAATATTTTACATAGCATAGCACAAAATGCTTTAAACATCAGCTATCCCTTTTGTGACCACAAAAGTCGGGATTCGCTTCTACTACTTGTACAAAAGTTTTAGAATATTACATTACACAGGCATACATATCATACATATTACATTAAACACACCTACATAATAGAACCTATACTACCTATTCACTACGCCTTTTATTGGACAACCTTTCGCCTGATGACCTTCTATCCCACATATAAAACATGCTCTTGGTTTGTAGTCGGGACAATAGAGAGCAGTATGCCCTTCATAATCGCAATGGTAACATATTCTTTTCCCTTTCTTCTTATCGGGTTTTCCTAAGTCATAGTCTTCTATCTTTCTTTTCCCCTTCTTGCCCGGAGCTGCACATGATGTGTTGCTTGTGGCTCCCATCTGATTAATTTGGATTTTAAGCTTATTTTGTTCTTTCATTATTTCTATTAATGTCTGATGCAATTGACTATTTAACAACTTTTCTATTTTCCGCAGCCTTTCCAGATAAAAAACCTTGTTCCTCAGATCCTGCACCTCCATTGATGCTTGATCAACTTCAACTTTAGTGTCCGAATCACTATCTGTCAGTTCCACTATCTCCGAATCTGGTACTACGTTTTCTACAATAACTACTTCGTCCGAGTTATTTTCATTGTGAGCCTCTATTTCAGCTATTGGCTTCGATATCAGCTCGGGTGTATATGTTTGATCCTTCTTCATGCTATAAGCATATAACAAGCCTTTTCCATCAGACATCTACACACATAAATTATACTGATTAGCATATAATATATACACATAGCAATTAATAGTTTTATATAAGTTAACTTTTATTTTGTTTGACGATGAATTTATTCAATTCATCTCTTTTTAAACTCTATATGAGTTATTTATTTATTATTTATTTTTATTTTATTTTTCAACGTTTCCCTCTATTCTAAGGTTATAGCCTAAGGTCTAGCCCACCTAAGATTTTTAACCCTAAGCTCTTATACCAACCTGTAATGCCCCCAAATCCAGGTACTTGAAACCCGAACTCGGTGCTTCACGATACCATTTCTATGAGCGGAATAATACTAATAATAATAACAATAATATAAAGATCAACTTAATTTACATATCATCAGAGTCTAATCCCCAGGTACGAGACCTTTAAACATTCATTACAACCCATGATAGATAATATATATCATACTTATCTTAATAAAATTAACTATTACATAAACTACCATAAATCTTATTTGGTTAGCTTTCCTTTTCCCTTGTTTCTGCATGAGCCTTCGGGTTCCTCACACTTAGCTGAAAATATTTAAATTAAGCAATGATGAGCATTTGAGTACCCAGCAAGTAATAGCAGTTATATATATATATATATATATATATATATATATATATATATATATATATATAAGCTGAAAGAATTTAAATGTTTTCTTTATACTACCCTTCTACAATAAATTAATAGTTGTGAAGTAATCTGTACTGATAATAATAACATAACAACCCTCTTTCAAATTTTTGAAACTACGTAATGACTATAATTAAGGTTAAGGTGACATACTATGAACATTGTTTTCAATTTTCAAAAAGGTTAAACAGAACTTCATCTGTAAACCGTCATAACTTACGGGCATGGGGGTGATCAGCTCGTTGTACCCTGTATTGATCAATACTACATGCAATAACGATGTTATCGTTCACTTTGTCCACCTTGGGTGCATAAAAAGTTTTCCCGTGTACGGGATGTTCATACTTGTCGGGGTTCCAAATCAAAGGTTTTATCTTGTTCATCAATAACCTATAATTCAACATATATATATATATATATATATATATATATATATATATATACGGGTAATTAACCAAGGTGTATCAACATGTGATTAAATACAATGATTATCCAAGTGGGGACACTTGTATAACCATTTATAGAAATTAACGAACAGAATATATATATATGAATTACCATATACTAACATGTTGATTATCAATGAGCGTATATAATATAGGGTTAATAATCTATACAATAATAATATAATTTAGAAACATTCTTACTCATGTCCATTGTATAAAGAAAATACAAAGGTAAGATACTTGCCTGGTACGCTGCTTACAATTCGCAACTTAGTTTTATCTTTTAAATAACCACGTATCAGTAATAAGATCATTTTACTAATTAGAATAACATTTCTCAACACATAACACTACTTATTGCAGTCAGCACATAACCTAATCACATTATCACATATGTTTAACAACCATTGAATCACAAATAAACACATATATAATTAAATTATCTAAGTCCAGATCAATTTTTGAAACATGTCGGTGTGCCGACAACTTTATCGGGTAATAATCAAGTCTAAGACTCTATCCTGTTGCTCAATATCTGTAATTATCAGTCATATTATTTTTAAATGACTTAATATAATTTTAAAACATTTATTATAATTTATCATGAATTTTCAAGCATCGGAATCATTATTAAATAATTTAAATATTAAATAATTCTATTATCATTAATATTTAATTAATATTAAACTATTAATGAAATCATTTCCAAAATATTAAAGTTATTTATAATAACTCAAAATACTTTTAAAGTATTAATATTACCCTTAAATAATTTTTAAAACAATTAAAATCATTTTTAAATAATTACTATTAATAATAAAATATTAATATACTATTTATCGAAATATTAAAAGTCATTAATTATAACTTAAAATATTTTAATTCATTTATATCAATTTTAAATGATTTTTAAATTAATAAAATCATTTTTAAACTATTTATTTAATATAATTATTAAATAAATTTAATATCATTAATAATAAATTAATAATCATTAATATTAAATTATTAATAAAATTATCCTTTAAATATTAAAAGTTATATTTTATAACTTAAAATATCTTTAAACACTTTATTTTCATTTAAAATGATTTTTATAATAATAAAATCATTTTTAAATTAATTTATTTAATATAATTATTAAGTAACCTTAATATCATTAATAATAATTAATTAATGAAATTTACCTTTAAATATTGAATGTTATATTTTATAACTTAAAATATTTTTAAATACCTTACTATTATTTAAAATAATTTTTAATATAATAAAATCATTTTTAATTAATTTATTTAATTCATTTAGTAAATAACTAAATTATCATTAATATTAATTTATTAATGAATTTCATGACAAAATATTAAAAGTTATTAAAAATAAATTAAAATATTTTCTTATATCATAATATAATTTTAAATGATTTTTTAATTATTAAAATCATTTTAAAATAATTTATTTAATTTTATAATTAAATAAATTAAATACCTTTAATATTCCAAAAATATTAAATACTTATGAAATATATTCAAAATAATTAAAGACTAATTTTTGAAATTTAAAATAATTTTTAATAATTTATTTTGTATTTTTAATAATTAAAAACTAATTTTCTATAATTATTTAATAAAAATATAATTTTTATATAGAAACTGTCGCTAAAGACCACCTATAGCGATAGAACCGTCGCTGCAGGTGTTTTTCGCGTTCTTCATGTATGGCCTCCAAATACGGGTACTTAAAACCCGAACTCGGTGCTTTACGATACCATTTCTATGAGCGGAATAATACTAACAATAATAACAATAATATAAAAGTCAAACTTAATTTACATAATTATCAGAGTCTAGCTCCCAAGTACGTAGCCTTTAATACATTCATTATCACCCATGATAGATAATATATGTCATACTTGTCATAATAATATCAAACTATTACATAAACTACCACAAATCTTATTTGCTTAGCTTTCCTTTTCCTTTGTTTTTGCATGAGTTCTTTGGTTCTTCACACTTAGCTGAAAAATATTTAAATTAAGCAAGGATGAGCATTTGATTGCCCAGCAAGTAATAGCAATTATATATATAAGCTGAAAGAATTTAAATATTTTCTTTATACTATCCTTCTACAACGATTCAATAGTTGTGAAGTAATCTGTACCAATGATAGTAATATATCAATTCTATACCATATTTTTGAAACTACGTACTGACTATAAATAAGGTTAATGTGACATACTATGAATATTATTTTCATTTTCGAAAAAGTTAAACAGAACTTCATCTGTAAACTGTCATAAATTACGGGCACGGGGGGTGATCAGCCCGTTGTACCCTGCATTGATCAATACTACATGCAAGAACGAGGGTATCGTTCACTCTGTCCGCCTTGGGCGCATAAAAATTTTCCCGTGTAGGGATGTTCATACTTGTCTGGATTTCAAAGGTTTTATCTTGTTCAACAATAATCTATAATTCAACATATATATATATATATATATATATATATATATATATATATATATGGGTAACTGACAAAGGTGTATCAACATGTAATTAAATACAATGATTATCCAAGTGGAGACACTTGTATAACCATTTGTAGAAATTAACGAACAGAATATAAATCTGAATTATCATATACTAACATGTTGATAATCAATGAGCGTATATAATATAAAGTTAATAATCTGTACATTTATAATATAATTTCATAAATATTCTTACTCATGTTCATTGCATAAAGAAAATACAAAGGTCAGATACTTGCCTGATGTGCTGCTTACAATTTGTAATCTAGATTTATCGCTTATCTCACGACCTATCATTAATCAGATCATTCGTTCGATTAGAACAACATACTATAACACATAACACTACTTATTACAGTCAGCACATACCCTAATCACATTGGAACATATGTTTAATAACCATTGAATCACACATAATCACATATCTAATTAAATTATCTAAGTTCAGATCAATTTTTAAAACAGGTCGGTCTACCGACAACATTATCGGGTAATTATTAAGTCTAAGACTCTATTCTGTAACTTAATATACGTACGTATCAGTCATATTATTTTTAAATGACTTATAATAATTTTTAAACATTTATTATTATTTATCATGAATTTTCAAACCTCTAAATCATTATTAAATGATTTAAATACTAATCAATTCTATTATCATTAATATTTAATTAGTATTAAACTATTAATGAAATCATTTCTAAAATATTAAAGTTATGTATAATAACTCAAAGTACTTTTAAAGTATTAATATTACCCTTAAATAATTTTTAAAATATTTAAAATCATTTTTAAATAATTATCATTAATATTAAAGTATTAATGTTTCATTTATCAAAATATTAAAAGTCATTAAGTATAACTTAAAATATTTTTAATTCATTTATATCCTTCTTACATGATTTTTAAATTAATAAAATCATTTATAAACTATTTATTTAATATAATTATTAAATAAATTTAATATCGTTAATAATAACTTAATAATCATTAAAAGTTATGTTTTATAAATTAAAATATCTTTAAACATTTTATTTTCATTTAAAATGATTATTATAATATTAAAATCATTTTTAAACTAAATTATTTAATATAATTATTAAATAACCTTAATATCATTAATAATAATTAATTAATAAAATTTATCTTTAAATATTAAAAGTTAAATTTTATAACTTAAAATATTTTTAAATACCTTATTATTATTTAAAATAATTTTTAATATAATAAAATCATTTTTAATTAATTTATTTAATTCATTTAGTAAATAAATTAATTACCATTAATATCAATTTATTAATGAAATTTATCACAAAATATTAAAAGTCATTAAAAATAACTTAAAATATTTTCTTATATCATAATATATTTTTTAATGATTTTTCCAATATTAAAATCATTTTTAAATAATTTATTTAATATTATAATTAAATAAATTAAATATTTTTAATATTCCAAAAATATTAAATATTTATGAAATATATTTAAAATAATTTAAAACTAATTTTCGGGATTTAAAATAATTTTTAGTAATTTATTTTGTATTTTTATTAATTAAAAACTATTTTTTTCCTATTTATTAATTAATTTTCAGAAAATAATAAATTGTCTGTCGCTAAAAGCCACCTATAGCGACAGAACCGTCGCTATAGGTGTTCTTCGTGTTCTTCATACAAACCTAGAACACCAAGTCAGTGATCATGTGGCCTTGTTTGACCGCGATTTATGATCATAGCAAGCTGTTTCTGGACTATCTATTGCTCACAGATTATAGAACTAATGTAGTACTACACGATACAACAACAATCATAACCATAACAAAGCAGATCTGAACGTCCAAAGTGGCTGTCAGAGCTGTTCTTCATTTCTGGGTTTCCCAGAAATGAAGAACAGTGCATGAGGCCTACTTTGGGCTTCCACAACTTGCAATACATGTAATGTTTTTGTGATCTATAAGCTGCAGTGTCTGGCCAACATGTCAAAGAGTAGAACTATCACAAAGCATAACAATAACAACAACAGATTAAGCAGGTACAAGCCGGTCAAAGGCTGTCAGAATTTGTGTTCTTAACGATTCTGGAAATTCCAGAACATGAAATTGTGACCGAGTGGCCTGATTTGACCACTTACTACGTTCTATCAGATGGGTATTTAAGGGATCTAAAGGTCAGGATTCAAAGTCCAGATTATAGTCTAAAATCCAGTTATAAAAACATTATCAAAGCTTCAATAATCTGACATATCTTTGCCTTCAAACATGTTGTCAGGCGCTGAAAACCCATTTCTGGGTTACCCAGAAACCTTGCAAGTCATGTTCGGTCAACGCAGTTTGACCTTCCATAACTTGCAATATACATACGATCTAAGCCTAATTCCAACCCCAGATCCAAGAGAACATATCAAATTACAACTAGCAACTTTCAAAACACAAAACACATTAAAGATCACAAAAATATAAGACCTGACATTTGACTGTTAGACATTCAAAACAAAATTTCCAGATTTTGTAGATCTTCAAATTCAAGCCTCTAGATGTTATGGATCTAACATCTAGCAACCCAGATCATCATTATACACCGTATTTAACATGTTTAACACACAAAAAAATAACATCCAACAACAGATTAATGGACAGATTCTTGGGTAGAGTTTTATACCTTCTATTATCAATTGATGATTCTGTGCTTATGCTAAGTTATGGCTGATCGTGGGGCTGGGTTCTTGACTGATATTATGAAATAATTTCGGAGGTTTGGGGCTTGAGAAAAAAGGTTTGAGTGTTGGACAAAAATAAGTGAACAAATGACACTTTCTCTCCCTCAAATCTATATATGTATATGTTAGATTCATGTATGGTTGAGTATGGTGACTTGTTACTGGCATTTTAAGCACATGGGGTGGTTCACCAACTCATCTAAATGTCAAAACCTATTTGTTAGCCAAAATAATGCAACAAGGGGCATAATGGTCCTTTGTTAAATCATTTTAATTGCAATTTTGTAACTTATCAAACACTTAGGGTTTGACCCTTAGGGTTTAACCCTAAGATTTAGCACATAGCATTTGTAGGATTTAGCAATTAGGGTTTACACAAAAAAATATTAAATAAAAATTAAATAACTTTTAGTTTCTAAAATTTTGAAATTTAGGTTTTCTAATTATGATTAATTTTTCTAATTACTTTATCCATGAACATTAGGGTTTAGATCATATAATTGTCATTAACCTTGCTAAAATAGCAATTAGGGTTTAAGATTTTGATAATTAGGGTTACCGATTTATAATTAGGTTTTTCTAATTATCAAATTAGGGTTTAAAAATTTAGGTTTTTCAAAATTAACAATTGTAATTATAATACTTGATAATTAATCACATTAACACAATTACAACCAATCTCGAACTCTAATTTAAATTTCAAATTAAGGTTTAACATTATTACTAGGGTTTGGTCATAATACACCGTAATTGACCAACCATTATCAATACGGACATACAATACAAATTCATAGCACTGAAAAATCAAAATATATTTAATATTATATTATTATTCTCACACCTTGACAATAATTTAAAATTGGGGTTTGGATTCCATATCTGATTTATTCTTCATATTTAACCTTAATAATTAAGGTAAAATAATTCACTTAATAATTCATATAATAAAATAAGTATTATAATTATTCTAAAAATCACTACATATATATTATTTAAATAATATATGATTATATTTTTATGGAAAATAATTAATAAAACATTTCTACCATAATTTTATTATTAGAATATACTTTATAATAATCAATAATTCTAAAATAAAATTACCTGTAAATATTTATGTAAATAACTATATTTTTATTTACCACATAAATACATATACACAATATCTTGTACAAATCCTCATCCTTAATAAAAAAAAATTATACGCAAAATTTCTTATTTATTTATGTAGAAAATATTGGGTTGTTACATTCACCCTCCCAAATAAAGATTCCGTTCCCGGAATCACCGTTTAAAAATCTATACATACACGGTTACATAGCATACACAATCATCGCAAGTAAACGTTGATCGAACTGATCTTTAACTATTCACATAAAGCTTGTCTTTCTGATTAAATGGAAAAATTGGTTTCTAAAAGAACTCAAATTCTTCCTCAAAATTTCTTTATAAAATAATTTACTATATATAGGAAAATCATGCATAAGAAAATAAAAGGCATACGAATAATACCTGGAGTTCCAGTGCCAGCTGATGCCGTATCCTGAACTGTCATTTGTAGACCCTTGCTGTTGATTTTGTTGGTTTGTTTGACGAAGTCGGTCCCATAATTACTAACGTCCCGCTTCCAGTGCCAGTATTCACACTACCTGCCTCCACCCTCCTCTTCGGACAATCCTTCACCCTGTGTTCAGTCGATCCGCATAGAAAACATCCACTGTTCATCCTAAGATTGGGGCAGTTAGGAGAGATATGGCCCTCCTGGCCGCACTTATAGCACACGAACTTCCCTTTCAGACATTCCCCTGAGTGGTTCTTTCCACATGTCTTACACGGCACCACCTGCTTCTTAACACCTTCTTGCGTTATCTATACACTTCCAAAACTGCTCACCTTTCTCTTGCCATCTCCACTCCTGCTCCCACTATTCATTCCTACCTTCCCTGCTCCTTCAGTCTTACCCTTATTCTTCCTCTCCTTGTTGTAGAGGCTCATGGCCTCACTTCCCTCCTCAGCAATAATCGCCTTCTCCATGAGTGCTGCAAATGTAGGAATCTGCAACACCGCCACCTTATTGTAGAGCCAGGGTTTCAATCCCAGCTCAAACCTTCTAGCTTTTCTAGCCTCCGTATCAACTTGATGCGGAGCAAACCTAGCTAACTCATTGAATTTGGCAGCGTATTCAGACACCGTCATATTCTCCTGCTTCAATTCTAAAAATTTAACCTCTATTCTCGCCTGCATACTTGGTGAAAAATAGTTTTCGAAAAATAGTATTTTGAACCTATCCCATGTAACTACACCTTCTCCTTCCCTCGTTTGGTTTGCTTCCCACCAAAAATTTGCCTCACCCTTCATCATGTAGGTGGCAAAAGCGGCCTTTTACCCTTCAGCTACCCTAGCTATCACGAATGCCTTCTCAATCTCTTTGACCCAAGTTTGGGCTTTAACAGGGTCAGTGGTACCTTTGAATTCCGGTGGTCCAACAGCTTTGAAATCTTTAAAGTTCGCCAAGCAGTTGTCTGGCTGGTTCCCTGCGGCTGGAAATCCTTGTTGCATAGCCTGAGCTATCATGTTCGCAAATTGCTGCATTGGGTCTACTTGTTGTTGTCCTTCTACGTTGTTGACAGATTCTTCTGCCCTTTGATTTCGAGTTCGACGTCTTGGCGGCATTATCTGATTAAATAAAATCATAAATTTAACTTACATTCTAAACCTTATCATATAAGTTTAATATTCTAAACTTGTTTTATTTCTCGAACATAGATTCATATTCATTGAACGAATATTTTACATAACATAGCACATAATGCTTTAAACATCATTCATCCCTTTGTGACTACAAAAGTCGGGATTTACAGTCTTAACTTAATACGAAAATTGGAAACATTACATTACACAGACATACTTATCATATATATTACATTAAACACACCTACACAACAAAACCTATACTACCTATTTATTACACCTCTTCCTTGGACAACCTTTCGCTCGATGACCTTCCATCCCACATATAAAACATGCTCCTAGCTTAAAATCAGGACAATACAGAGTAGTATGTCCTTCATAACCGTAAAGGTAACAAATTATTTTCCCTTTCTTCTTATCACGTTTTCCTAAGTCATGCTCCTCTATCTTTCTTTTCCCCTTCTTGCTCGGAGCTGCACACGATGTGTTGCTTGTGGCTCCAATCTGATCAATTTGAATTTTAAGCTTATCTTGTTCTTCTATTATTTCTATTAACGCTTGACGCAACTGACAGTTCAACAGCTTTTCTATTTTCCACAGCCTTTCCAGAGAAGAAACCTTGTTCCTCAGATCCTGTACCTCCGTTGATGCTTGGTCAGCTTCAACTTTAGTGTCTGAATCACTATATGTCAGCTACACCATCTCCGGATCTTGTACGACATTTTCTACGATAACCACATTGTATGAGTTGTTTTCATCGTCAGCCTCTATTTCAGCTATTGGCTTCGATATCAGCTCGGGTGTATGGGTTTGATTCTTCATCATGCTATATGCATATAACAAGTTTTTTTTCACCAGACATCTATACACATAAATTATCCTGATTAGCATATAGTATATACACACAGCAAATAAGAGTTTTATATAAGTTATCTTTTATTTTGTTTGACGATGAATTTAGTCAATTCATCTCTTTTTAAACTCTATACGAGTTATTTATATTTTTAATGTTTCCCTCTGTTCTAAGGTTATAGCCTAAGGTCTAATCCACCTAAGGTTTTTAACCCTAAGCTCTAATACCAACCTGTAAGGCCCCCAAATACGGGTACTTGAAACCCGAACTCGATGCTTTACGATACCATTTCTATGAGCGGAATAATACTAACAATAATAACAATAATATAAAAGTCAAACTTAATTTACATAATTATCAGAGTCTAGCTCCCAAGTACGTAACCTTTAATACATTCATTATCACCCATGATAGATAATATATGTCATACTTGTCTTAATAATATCAAACTATTACATAAACTACCACAAATCTTATTTGCTTAGCTTTCCTTTTCTTTTGTTTCTGCATGAGCTCTTTGGTTCTTCACACTTAGCTGAAAACATTTAAATTAAGCAAGGATGAGCATTTGAGTGCCCAGCAAGTAATAGAAATTATATATATAAGCTGAAAGAATTTAAATATTTTCTTTATACTATCCTTCTACAACGATTCAATAGTTGTGAAGTAATCTGTACCAATGATAGTAATATATCAATTCTATACCATATTTTTAAAACTACGTACTGACTATAAATAAGGTTAATGTGACATACTATGAACATTATTTTCATTTTCGAAAAGGTTAAACAGAACTTCATCTGTAAATCGTCATAACTTACGGGCACGGGGGGTGATCAGCCTGTTGTACCCTGCACTGATCAATACTACATGCAAGAACGAGGGTATCATTCACTCTGTCCGCCTTGGGCGCATAAAAATTTTCCCGTGTAGGGATGTTCATAATTGTCTGGGTTTCAAATCAAAGGTTTTATCTTGTTCAACAATAATCTATAATTCAAAATATATATATATATATATATATATATATATATATATATATATATATATATATATATATACGGGTAATTGACAAAGGTGTATCAGCATGTGATTAAATACAATGATTATCCCAGTGGGGACACTTGTATAACCATTTATAGAAATTAACGAACAGAATATAAATCTGAATTATCATATACTAACATATTGATAATCAATGAGCGTATATAATATAAAGTTAATAATCTGTACATTTATAATATAATTTCATAAATATTCTTACTCATGTCCATTGCATAAAGAAAATATAAAGGTAAGATATTTGCCTGATGTGCTACTTACAATTTGTAATTTAGATTTATCGCTTATCTCACGACCTATCATTAATCAGATCATTTGTTCGATTAAAACAACATACAATAACACATAACACTTCTTATTGCAGTCAGCACATACCCTAATCACATTGGCACATATGTTTAATAACCATTGAATCACAAATAATCACATATCTAATTAAATTATCTAAGTCAGATCAATTTCTGAAACAGGTCGGTCTATCGACAGCATTATCGGGTAATTATTGAGTCTAAGACTCTATTCTATAACTTAATATCCGTACGTATCAGTCATATTATTTTTAAATGACTTATAATAATTTTTAAACATTTATTATTATTTATCATGAATTTTCAAACCTCTAAATCATTATTAAATGATTTAAATACTAATCAATTCTATTATTATTAATATTTAATTAGTATTAAACTATTAATGAAATTATTTCCAAAATATTAAAGTTATGTATAATAACTCAAAATACTTTTAAAGTATTAATATTACCCTTAAATGATTTTTAAAACATTTAAAATCATTTTTAAATAATTATCATTAATATTAAAGTATTAATGTTTCATTTATCAAAATATTAAAAGTCATTAAGTATAACTTAAAATATTTTTAATTCATTTATATCCTTTTTACATGATTTTTAAATTAATAAAACTATTTATAAACTATTTATTTAATATAATTATTAAATAAATTTAATATCATTAATAATAGCTTAATAATCATTAATATTTAAATTATTAATGAAATTATTCTTTAAATATTAAAAGTTATGTTTTATAACTTAAAATATCTTTAAACATTTTATTTTCATTTAAAATGATTATTATAATATTAAAATCATTTTTAAACTAAATTATTTAATATAATTATTAAATAACCATAATATCAATAATAATAATTAATTAATGAAATTTATCTTTAAATATTAAAAGTTAAATTTTATAACTTAAAATATTTTTAAATACCTTATTATTATTTAAAATGATTTTTAATATAATAAAATCATTTTTAATTAATTTATGTAATTCATTTAGTAAATAAATTAATTACCATTAATATCAATTTATTAATGAAATTTATCACAAAATATTAAAAGTCATTAAAAATAACTTAAAATATTTTCTTATATCATAATATAATTTTTAATGATTTTTCCAATATTAAAATCATTTTTAAATAATTTATATAATATTATAATTAAATAAATTAAATACTTTTAATATTCCAAAAATATTAAATATTTATGAAATTTATTTAAAATAATTAAAAACTAATTTTTGGAATTTAAAATAATTTTTAATAATTTATTTTATATTTTTATTAATAAAAAACTATTTTTTTCTATTTATTAATTAATTTCCAGAAAATAATAAATTGTCTGTCGCTAAAGGCCACCTATAGCGACAGAACCGTCGCTATAGGTGTTCTTCGTGTTCTTCATACAAACCTAGAACACCAAGTCAGTGATTATGTGGCCTAGTTTGATCGCGATTTATGATCATACCAAGCTGTTTCTGGACTATCTATTGCTCACAGATTATAGAACTAATGTAGTACTACACGATACAGCAACAATCATAACCATATAATACATAACAAAGCAGATCTGATCGTCCAAAGTGGCTGTCAGAGCTGTTCTTCATTTCAGGGTTTCCCAGAAATGAAGAACAGTGCGTGAGGCCTATTTTGGGCTTCCACAACTTGCAATACATGTAATGTTTTTGTGATCTATAAGCTGCAGTGTCTGGCCAACATGTCAAAGAGTAGATCAATCACAAAACATAACAATAACAACAACAGATTAAGCAGATACAAGCCGGTCAAAGGCTGTCAGAATTTGTGTTCTTCACGATTCTAGAAATTCCAGAAAATGAAATTGTGACCGAGTGGCCTGATTTGACCACTTACTACGTTCTATCAGATGGGTATTTAAGGGATCTAAAGGTCAGGATTCAAAGTCCAGATTATAGTCTAAAATCCAGCTATAAAAACATCATCAAAGTTTCAATAATTTGACATATCTTTGCCTTCAAACATGTTGTCAGGCGCTGAAAACCCATTTTTGGGTTACCCAGAAACCTTGCAAGTCATGGTCGGTCAACGCAGTTTGACCTTCCATAACTTGCAATATACATACGATCTAAGCCTGATTCCAAGCCCAGATCCAAGAGAACATATCAAACTACAACTAGCAACTTTCAAAACACAAAACACATTAAAGATCACAAAAATATAAGACCTGACATTTGATTGTCAGACATTCAAAACAAAATTTCCAGATTTTGTAGATCTTCAAATCCAAGCCTCTAGATGTTATGGATCTAACATCTAGCAACCCAGATCATCATTATACACCGTATTTAACATGTTTAACACAAAAAAAACAACATCCAACAACAGATTAATGGACAGATTCTTGGGTAGAGTTTTATACCTTCTATTATCAATTGATGATTCTGTGCTTATGCTAAGTTATGGTTGATCGTGGGGCTGGGTTCTTGACTGATATTATGAAATAATTTCGGAGGTTTGGGGCTTGAGAAAAAAGGTTTGAGTGTTGGACAAAAATAAGTGAACAAATGACACTTTCTCTCCCTCAAATCTATATATGTATATGTTAGATTCATGTATGGTTGAGTATGGTGACTTGTTACTGGCATTTTAAGCACATGGGGTGGTTCACCAACTCATCTAAATGTCAAAACCTATTTGTTAGCCAAAATAATGCAACTAGGGGCATAATGGTCATTTGTTAAATCATTTTAATGACAATTTTGTAACTTGTCAAACCCTTAGGGTTTAACCCTTAGGGTTTAGCACATAGCATTTGTAGGATTTAGCAACTAGGGTTTACACAAATTAATATTAAATAAAAATTAAATAACTTTTAGTTTCTAAAATTTTGAAATTTAGGTTTTCTAATTATGATTAATTTCTCTAATTACTTTATCCATGAATATTAGGGTTTAGATCATATAATTATCATTAACCTTGCTAAAATAACAATTAGGGTTTAAGATTTTGATAATTAGGGTTACCGATTTATAATTAAGCTTTTCTAATTATCAAATTAGGGTTTAAAAATTTAGGTTTTCCAAAATTAACAATTGTAATTATAATACTTGTTAATTAATCACATTAACACAATTACAACCAATCTCGAACTCTAATTTAAATTTTAAATTAGGGTTTAACATTATTGCTAGGGTTTGGTTATAATACACCGTAATTGACCAACCATTATCAATACAGACATACAGTACAAATTCATAGCACTAAAAAATCAAAATATATTTAATATTATATTATTATTCTCATACCTTGACAATAATCCAAAATAGGGTTTGGATTCCATATCTGATTTATTCTTCATATTTAACCTTAATAATTAAGGTAAAATAATTCAATTAATAATTCATATAATAAAATAAGTATTGTAATTATTCTAAAAATCACTACATATATATTATTTAAATAATATATGATTATATTTTTATGGAAAATAATTAATAAAACATTTCTACCATAATTTTATTATTAGAATATACTTTATAATAATTAATAATTCTAAAATAAAATTACTTGTAAATATTTATGTAAACAACTATAGTTTTATTTACCACATAAATACATATACACAATATCTTGTACAAATCCTCATCCTTAATAAAAAAAAATTATACGCAAAATTTCTTATTTATTTATGTAGAAAATATCGGGTTGTTACAATTTATGCAAACCTAGAAAATCATATACAGTATCGAGGGACCATGTTTGACCATGATTAATTCCTAACACAAAATGTTTCTGGACATGCTGTTGACCAGATCGGGTTGTACTAATGCACGACTACAAGATACAACCACAAACATGTTCATTCATCACACAACAAAAGAGATTTGAGTCATCAAAGTAGCTGTCAGAGGCTATTCTTCATTTCTGGGTTGCCCAGAAATGAAGAACAGATCGAGCATGCACTTTCGGGCTTCCACAACTTGAAATCCGTATATTGTTTTTATGATCTATAAGCTGAACTGTGTAGTCAGTATGTAAATGAAGAGATCTAACACCAAATATCAATAAAACATCAACAGAATCAATAGATCTGGACCGGTCAATGCATGTCAGAAACTGTGTTCTTAGGTTTTCTGGGTTTTCCAGAAAACCATCTTTGTGCTTGACCCTGCTAGTTTGACCAGTCACTAAATCCAGTGTATTTGATAGCTAGATGTAATATAAGCATATATAGAAAGTGTAAACATACTACAACATGGTTTCAACAAAGAACTTAAAACACCAAAAACCTGACAGATCTAGAGCCCTAAATAACTTGTCAGACACTGAAAACCCATTTCTGGGTTACCCAGAAATGGTCCGGTCATGGTCGGTCAACGACCTTTGACCAAGAATAACTTGCAATCTGTTAAAGCTATGACCTTGATTCCACTTCCAGAGTAAAGATCTCATATCATACTACAATATCCAACACTTAAAACACAAAAACACATAACAGAGAACGATCTACAGGGCCTGACATTTGGTTGTCAGAGATCAAAAATGAAATTTTCAGATTTTGTAAATCTTCAAATCCGAGCCTCTAGATGTTATGGATCTAACATCTATTAACCTAGATCATCCTTAGACACTATAAACAACATATTTAACACAAAAAAAACAACATCTAACACATTGATCAAGATCAGATTTCAAGCTAGGGTTTAATACCTTCTATGATTAATTTCTGATTCTGGTTCCTGATTTGTTAGTGGATTTCGTGGGGCTTGTATATGTGACTGAAATACTTCTATATTTCGTTGGTTTTAGTGAGAGAAGCTCTAGTATAAGTGTTTGTGCAAAATAATCTAACCAATGTTACTTTCTCTCTCCCAATCTATTTATAATACATATGTGCAATGTATATGGCTGATATTTGTCAATTTAAGTCACATGGGGTTAGTAAGATTAGGTCACCCACTTCTCCTATTGTCAAAACCTAGTTGCTAGCCTCAATAATGCATAGAAGGGTATAATGGTCATTTAGCTTGGAATTTTAATGGCATTCTTGTAATCCTTGCAAACCCTTAGGGTTTGACCCTTAGGGTTTAACCCTAAGGTTTTGCACAAAATAAAATTCTAGATTTTTATTTAGGGTTTAAAAATATAATAAAATAAAAATTAGTTTCTAAAAGTTGTAATTAGGGTTTTCTAAATTAGATTAGTTTTCTAATTACTTTATACAAGAACATTAGGGTGTAACATATAATAATTATAGTTAGCCTTGCTATTCTAGCAATTAGGGTTTATAATTAGTAATTAAATTTTATAATTACTAATTGGGGTTACCTAATATAGAAATTAGGGTTTCTTAATAATTATATATCAAAATGTTAATTAGAGTTTTAAAATACTAATTAGATTTTTCATAATTAGCAATAAAACCTACTATACCAGATATTAATCACATAACACAATTACAAAACAATCTTGTTCTCTAATTTGGGTTTCAAATTAGGGTTTAGCAAAGTAAAACTAGGGTTTTCAAATTAACATAGAATCCTATATAACACAACATAAATCAAATAACACCATTACTACACCGTCTTGAACGTGCATTAACTTTTGAACTAGGGTTTAACCAATTAATAATAGGATTTTGAAAATACAAACAATAATTGACCAACCATTATCAATACGTACATACATTACATATTTATAGCACTGAAAAATTAAAATATAATATTATTATATTATTATTCTCATTCCTTGATAAAAATCCAAAATTAGTGTTTAGATTTCATATCTGATTTATTCTCCCACATTTAACCTTAATAATTAAGGTAAAATAATTAACTTAATAATCTGTACAAAAATTCATATAATAAAATCATTATTATAATTATTCTAAAAATCACTCCCTATATTATTTAAATAATATATGATTATATTTTCATGGAAAATAATTAATAAAAATATTTCTGCTATAAAAGTAATTATTATAAGAATATACTTTATAATAATCAATAATTCTAAAATAAAATTATTTGTAAACATTTATGTAATAAATATATTTTTATTTACCACATAAATACATATACACATTATCTTGTACAAATCCTCATTTTTTAAATAAATACAAAATTTATATGCAAAATTTCTTATTTATTTATATAGAAAAATATCGGGTTGTTACAGAAACGGCCAGTAGGTGAAAAAGAGATAAAGTATAGTCTTGATAACGAAAGGTTATTAAGATTTGAAGGAAGAATTTGTGTTCTTAGTGAAACATAATTAAAAGAGGAAGTATTACAAGAGGCTCATAGTTCAAGGTACTCGATTCATCTTGGTAGTAATAAGATGTATCAAGACCTTCGACAGAGTTTTTGGTGGCCAAACATGAAGAGAGAGATAGTAGAATTTGTATGTAGGTGCTTAACTTGTAAAAAAGTTAAGGCCGAACATCAACGACCAAGCGGCTTGTTACAATCATTAGAGATTCCGGAATGGAAGTGGGAACACATCATGATGGATTTTATGGTGGGACTTCCAATTACGCAGAAAGGGTACGACGCTATTTGGGTAATAGTGAACTGGTTGACGAAGTCCGCTCACTTTTTGCCAATAAGAGTCAAGTTTAACTTAGATCAGTTAGCCAAACTTTATGTTAAGGAAATTATTTCCAGACACGGGTTACCAGCTTCGATAGTGTCAGATCGTGATCCACGATTCACATCAAATTTTTGAAGAAGTCTGCAAGAACAGATGGGAACACAGTTGAAGTTAAGTACAACTTATCATCCACAAACAGATGGGCAGAGTGAAAGAACAATTCAAACGTTAAAAGATATGCTACGATCTTGCGTTATGGATTTCAAAGGTAGTTGGGATGATCATCTACCGCTAGTAGAGTTTGCTTATAACAACAGTTATTATGCAAGCATAGGTGTGCCGCCTTATTAAGCTTTATATGGAAGGAAGTGCAGAACACCATTGTGTTGGGATGAAGTGGGAGAACGCCGAATGCTAGGACCTGAATTGGTGCAGCAAATAGCGGATATAGTTAAGTTAATACGAATGCGACTGGTAGCAGCTCAAGATAGACAGAAAAAGTATGCAGATTCGCATCGAATGAGAAGAGAGTTTGAAGTCGGCTCGTATGTGTTTCTAAAGGTATCTCCCTAGAAAGGAAAGATACGGTTTGAGAAGAAGAGAAAGTTAAGTCCAAGGTTTATAGGACCTTTCGAAATATTAAAAAGGGTAGGAGAGGTAGCTTACATGGTATCATTACCTCCAGATTTAGAACGCATACACAATGTGTTTCATGTATATGTGTTACGTCCTTTTAAGTCAGATTATAAGCATGTAATAGAGAATAAGCCTATTCATGTTGAGAAAGACTTGACATATGAAGAAATGTTTGTTCAAATCGTTGATAGAAAAGAGCAAGTTCTGAGGAATAAAGTTATACATTCGGTGAAGGTAGTATGGAGAAACCACGATGCTGAAGAAGCAACGTGAGAACTTGAAGAAAAGATGAAGAAGAATTACCCTCAGTTGTTTAACTAACTTATGGCGAGATTCTGGGGACAGAATCCTTATAAGGGGGGAAGAATGTAACAACTTAGAAAATTGGATTATAACGTAAAATAGATTTATTTGAATAAATAATAAATAAAATTATAATATATGTTATTTATAACGAGTAAGCGTGATGTAGGTTGTTCTATAACTTAAAAGTGGAATAAGATCATAGTATTCTGGCTACATGATAGAATTAAGGTGTTTGAATTTCCAAGACGAAAATAAAAGCTTTCCGAGAAATTCTCCGAAAAACACTATTAGTCCATTTCTGCTCGGGAATTAATTTGGAATTTCTGGGAAATACGTAATGATAGAATGATAAGGAAGGATGGATTATTTAATAACAATTCAGTTATGACAAATGCAGTTTTTCGCCTACGAACTAAGTTCGAGAATGTTAAGGAAAATGAAGATTAGAATAAATGACGATCGTATAATAAGAAAGTTATTATACGAGATAATGAATACGAATACGATACGAAGTATTGTATAAGTATATACGAAAGATGACATAACATATATGATGGATGTTATACGAACGAGTATACGAGAAGAAAATGAGGATTATATGTGATGCCCCAAAAATAGGTATACATCACCCATTCTGAGTCGCCAAATACATGGTACAGAAACAAATACAACTTCATTAATACAATTGTCGCGCAAAATACGACAACACATAAACTGTGAGTTTAAATACAAATATTGTCTAATAGACAGTATTCAAACTCAAAAGGAGTCCTCATTACAGTTATTATCACACTATTTTATAAAATAGTGAGGACTGTTAACATAACTGACAGGAAACATCACTCCATACCCACCTAGTTCCTGCTATATTCCCGCCTCCTAAGAAAAATGGAACAAAAAGGAAAAGGGTGAACTCAACTAGCCCAGTAAAGAATATTATTACTAAGATAATATACAACAAATTATCATTAGTTTTCAACAGGGAAGAATCTGATAGAATATAATAGACAACAAATTTTAGATCAACAACTGCAGCGGAAACAACAATCTATTAGAAGAGTCAAGTAGAGAATAAATTCTACTATCTTCTAAGATATAAAAGTCCATCATCAATATTTTATCTCTGTAACATCATTTAATATACATCTTGAATCAAATATTCGTCTTTGCACTACAGGCCAAAGAAATTCATTTGTATCACCAGTTGGCCATGTCCATCTCAACACCTATTCATCTTTGCACTACGGGCCAAAGATATTCATCAGGTAATCATTCATCTTTGCACTACAGGCCAAAGATATTCAGTTATATCATCATTTAGGACTGAGGATGATGAAAAATATTTTTAAGAAACGAATCCAACGAGACAAAAGAATAAAGATTAGGGATTCGTACTTCGATTTATCCACATTCAAAAACACTCCATAATAAACCATAGTGGAGTAAATTAAAGAATGGAGATCAAAACATGGATACAATCAAAGATAATAACAAAAATAGACATCTTGGACAAAGAAGAGAAAATTCATTTTTTTCCGGTGAATAGTGTTGTATACGTGAATAGTATCGTATACGTGAATAGTAACCCCGACACAAAAAGGTAACAATTTCACAATAAAATTTATACCAATATTTCAGTATAATGATATTGAAAGAATAACATCATTTAAGAAGAAAATAACATCCCTTACCTTAAAAGAACAGTACTTTCGGCTGAAATATCAGGTATAAGGCTGAAAGAAACTTGTACGGAATAGTAACTCTCAAAGTATCTAAATACTCACAAAAAAATGCTCGATAATATAGAGAGAGAAAGCTTATGATTCAAGTGTGATTTTCAATTCTAACTAAGCACCCTATTTATAGGAAAATGCTAGAACGCCAAAGCAGACTAACCTCCTACCTGATGGCTTTACCTGTTACTATTCATGCCCACCACTTTTGAAATAAAATTTCAATACATTTCTCACCAACCAAAAGTGGGGCCCACATATTCTAGAAATTTCTAAAATATTTTAAATTTAAACAATAATCAGCAACTTCAATAATTCATAATAAATAGCCCTTTTATCAGAAAAATTCGTCTCATGTCTATTCCATAGGAAATTTAATTCTCTACAACTTTGTAGAAGAAAGTTTTTCCAAATTCCAATAAAACAATATCCGAAATTCACATACGGATGATTTTTAATACCTCTATTCTGACAAAATACTGATAAAACACCTCAGCATTAATTCCTTCATTTATATCCACATAAAATAAATATTTTCTTATCATATAAATCAATAATTAATTATTCACAAATAATATTACAGAATCACAATTATGACAATCAGGTCGTTCCCAAGAAAGAGGGGACTTTCCGATAAGAATTTCTCCCTATTGGCGCACAATTAGATGACTAAACCTCTACTTAGACAGAACTTCCTTATACATTGCCAATAATGCTATCTAATAATATTATTCAAATAATATAAATTATTGATCTGATAATGGAAATATTGTGCAGTGATAATTATTGAAACAACAATAATATAAAATATCAACATAATAATTATTGAATCAATAAAATAAAATATTGAATAGCAATTACTGTAACAATTATTGAGTAGTGCCTTCTTACGTAAGAATCAATAATCCAACAATACTGTACAATACCGTGCGCTACTGTGCAACCACACGTATTATTGTACTTTAACCACCGGGTATTCCAAAAGTGTTAATGGTAACAACTACGCCGTTATTTATAAAAACTCAAACTTATCGTTTTCTTCATCCGACCGTTTTTTGTTATAGGGCCCACAAATGGTTGCGTCATCGTATGAATATTCCCGATAGCAAGAATATTCCACGGCCAAATGAATATTCCCCGACAACAATGAATATTTTATAACCACTTGCTTATTTTGCAAAATTTGCACATTTCACACATAACCAAAGCATTATATCAAATTAACACATTTATTATTCAAAATAATAATTAGAAGAAATTCAATTTTATTTATAAAAAAGTTGGGGTCTTACATTATATGTTAAAAGTTTAAACTATTCTTAATGGACTAGTATGATATGGTTAGGAATTTGGCAAGCCCAAGTGAATTATTGTTAAGGCCCAAAGATAAGTAATGCAAGCCTAATGTTACGCCCAAAGTTAATTAAGCCTAAGCCCGAACCAAGAACCCAACCCGTGGATCGAATCGATGGGTCACCGGGTAAGAAAAACCAATGGAGCAACCCATGTGGGTCCCCCATGGGGCACATGACCATCTAACTTGGTGGCAAAGCAAGGAACAAAACATAGCTTGCAAGACATGAATAGTAAAGAGGTGGGTGATTTTAACCCTTTTACCCTCACTTTGAAAGTTTATAAATAGAAAGCTTGTTGGTCATTTCTTATTCGTTAAATTCACCAACAACTTAGAACAATTATATTGAGAGAGAAGTGAGAGCTAGTCTTTACTAATCCAAGAAGAAGAAGAAGAAGAATAAAGTTAGAACATCAAAGGTAATGAATTCTTAGATCATTAATCTTCATCTCTTCATTTGTAATTTGATAGAGAAGTGGATATTGGTGGAGCATGTATCATAAGGAGTAACAAGGATGGCTATTAGTGGACTTAAACATTAATAAACCATGTTACAAGTGGAATCATAATCATAGAATTATGAACTAAAGAAGAACACATGAATAGTTACCACATGTTGTTGATGGACAAGTTTAAAACTATCATAGGTAGGATTATATGATATATGTTATGTTAATGGAATGAATCCATTTAGAATGGAGTAAAAAGCTCAAGTAACGAAGTTATAGCGAAATTTACGAGATTAGACGATAATCGTCGAAATTGTAAAATTCTCGGAATGAAAGTCAAAAGTCGCCGTTTAACTCAAAAACCTTAGTTTTTGATGGCGTATAGTAGAACTCTTCATTCAAGAGTTGTGGACTCAAAATGGAAGAATTCTGACTTAAAACGAAGAAATGAGCGATGAACGTTCACGAACGTTTAACGAACGCGTAATAAGGAACTTAAACTGTGAATTCAGTGTTAACGGATTCAAAAATGTAAGGTGTCCTAATGAAATCGTAGTATACATTATATGTGAGATAACGGCTTTTGAACGAGCCAATTCTGACTTATAACGATGGGGTTACGAGCCTGGAAAGGATTGGAATTGGAAAACTTAAAAAATTTCAAAGGCTCGGGGCCGGCACCGCAGCGCCACCCAAGCCTATGAACATGGTGTTGCAGCACCATGCCCGGATCCCAGACACCGGTAAGTCGCACTGCAGCGTGACATATACAAAGTAGACTGGCGCCGCAGCGCCAGTACTAGACAAGAGGCAGTGAAGAATGTTAATAAATATAAAGGAATGGAAGTTGATTGAAGGTGAATTATTTCCTTAATTAATTTAAAGTAACATCATTAAGGATGATTAAAACCTTATGTTTAACAATTAAAAGTCAACAAAAGGTTATGACAATCATAATGAATGTTAACTAAGCTATTGAATGTTAGTTAATCAAATGAATGATTAAACCGATAAGAAGGGGAAGATAGGTTAATGACAATACTTAATGATTGTTTATGACCTAATGTGGTATGTTTATAATTATATATTGTAGAATCTTTAAATACTCAAAAGAGAAGTGAATTAACTGTAGAAGACACTGAAGGCAAGTGTTCTAAACCTTTGTCTATGTTCATTTTGGACAAGTTTTACGATTCATATATCTTACACATGGATTGATGTACAAAAAAGTCGAAGCCAATTCCTTCGGCTAGACTTAATGTGTTTTGTGGATTTTCTTATAATCTATCAAAATATTATCAATGTTGCTATCTTATGTCAATTGTTTTGGTATGGATTTCGAAGAAAGACTGAGTATGAATAAACAAATTTTTTGTCGTCAATCGACAGGCACATGAGGTTGCCAAAACTTAAAAATAGATACGTTTAATGAAGTGTTGTACAACATAGAGTACTATAGGCTGATCACCTAGACGTGCTCGTAAAAAATGCCAGACTTACGGACTTGGTGTCGGGTTGTCATTTTTAAAGAAAGAATGAAATGTTCAAGGTCTTTGATCACAATCAAGGTTTAACAGATGTTGTTCATTGTTAAGCATTTTAAGAAAAGAGAAGTGCTATTTTGAATTATCTATAGTACTTCATAACTATTGATTCAGTTATAGAAGATATAAATTCATATGATACAAACATATTGCTTTAATGAAATTATTATACTTGCTGAGCTAGTTATGCTTACCCTTGCTTGAACCATATGAATGCAGCTAAGAATGAACGGACCGAAGGATCCAGTAAGGATAAAGGAAAGGCTAAGGCGGACAAGTAGTCGTCTTTGTAATAGTATAGTATGCATGTTGTAATTATTTGATACTATAATGAAGAACATATGTAATGGTTACAAAGAACTTGGGAAGAAAAATATTATTTTGTAATATATAGAGGACATATTCACTCTTTTAAGGTATTTCAATTGAATGTATGTGTGAACAGTAGCACCGTGTAGCACCATCTGTCGGGTTGGAACATACCCGAATTTGGGGGCGTCACACTTACTCCACCTACTGATCCAAAAGGATGACAGTATGATCCCAGTAAGAGATGTGCTTATCATTCCAGAGCACTGGGGCATGACACTCAGAACTGTTGGACTTTTGAAATTCAGATAGGCACACTTAGAAGGGGGCTTGAATAAGTGTGGAGAAAATGATACCAAATTTTTTTTATATAAGATTCTGTAAATATTGCAGTCTACCGTATTCACAAATTCAGCTTCTTATATCATAAATCCAGTCTTACTAGATAACCAATATCAGAATAACAATTTACTATTTTGGTTTTGTAAATTTATTTCCTTATACTAATTCACGACCTGAGTTGAAATTGATAATTTACTGATGACGTATATATATTAAAATATTAAGATTATAAATTACAACTCAAATTTAAGCAAGCAATAAACAATTAAAGATAAAACAATCAAGCACATGAACACAATGAATTTTTATGTGGTTCAGTCCCTAACCTCTATTCTAGTGGCCTAATCCACGTCCAATACCAACTAGTATTGGATACTCTTTTTATTAATTAACTTGGTTTAATTAAACCCCTTTACAAGACAAGTTTCCACAATCTTTGAGTACTTATACTCCCCGAGCACATTTGCTCCCTGTGCACCTATGTACCATTAAGCACCTATTCTTCCTTAAACTTTCTTGTAAAACCACTAATCCAACCTGGATTAGAAATATTAGACTAATAACATAGTCTACCAACTGTTTAGAGAACTGATCAAAAATAAAATAATAAAATAAACTATGATCAAAGCAATAATTATATCAATAATTCAAGGCTCAACTAATATGCAATGATCAATGAGAAAGATAAAGATATCATCGATTTAAGCCCAAGGAAGAAAGCAGAAATTAATTGAGAACTTGATGTAGAACAACAACCTTTTTTTAATAATTCTTCACAATAGAAAAATTAAAACAGTTCTTATGAAGTGTTTGTGAAGAGATGAAAAATATCAGAGTATATTTTTTTATTCCTACTCTCTTGTGTCTCTCTATCTATATTAACCAAGGCAACCCCTTTTTATAATGGAGTTATCATCTATCTGTCCGTTGGAATTCAAAGAGAAATTAGCGTGAATATTAAGGCATAAACTTTTTGCTAATTTGATTTCCAAATTATTGGTCCATTGGGAATAGAACATGGATAAGGCTGAAAGACAATAGAATCAATTAAATATAAAATCAGCCAGCCCCACTGCTAATTACCGATTCAGGTAATATGGACAACTCTTAATTTTCAGCCAATCAAGAAGGTAAACCTTTGTATCATATTCTAAATAGATTTTTCCCATTAAGGCAATAAGAATATATAATGGATTTATAGCCAATCATGGTAACGAGTTTCCTTTTTGGTCAAAAATGGTACTCCCTTCGTTCCTAAAAGATTGTTGTTTTAGAAAGTAATTTTTATTCCAAAAAGATTGTCGTTTTGAGTTTATCAATACATGTGACGCCCCCAAAATAGGTATACATCACCCATCTTGGGTCGCCAAATACATGATACAGAATACAAATACAACCTTAATTATACAACAAGAGCTGAGAGTTTTTACACGAATATTATCTCATAGACAATATCCAAACTCAAATTCAATCCTCATTACATTTATTATCACACTAAATAGTGAGAATTACTAAAACAACCATCTCGGACCATCACTCCGTTCCCCGACTAGTCCCGGCTATTTTCTCATTTCCTGAAGAGAATAATGAAAGCAAAAAGGTGAGCTCAACTAGCCCAGTAAGAAATATTATGACTAAGATAATGTAGAATAAGTTATCGTTAGCCTTCAACAATGTTAAACTGATAGAATATAATAGACAACAAGTTTAACTGCAGCGGAACAAACAATCCAGTAGAAGAGTCAGGTAGAGCATGATATCTACTATCCTCTATGATTTAAAAAGGTTTTCATCAACTTTATCGCTGAGACTCAGCTTAATAAATAAACCACATCATCGAATCATTCATGCACTACGGGCCAAGGATATTCATGTAATCATCAATGATCATGATTATACCAAAAAATCTCTGGTCATAATCATACCAACCACTGTCCCTCAGTGCACTACAAGACAATGAGGACTTTTACCACATCATTTGTAACATTACGGGTCATGATTATACCGACTGATCCCTGGTCATAATCATACTAATCAACAGTCCATCTATGCACGTAAGTCAAAGATGACTTTCATCACAATATAAGCATGAGGATGATGACAATGATATAAGAATTCAATTAAATGAAAGCAAAGGTTAAATTTTAAAGATTTATAATTTAATTTATCCAGAATTCAATAATGTCCACATTGTCAACGTGATACTGCTTTGTGGAGTAAAATTCAAGAATAATATCCATGTATAAAAAATAATTTGGACATAAAAGAAATAAATTTTTCGGTGAATAGTACTTCAGGAATAGTACCCCGTGAATAGTATCCAGGCATGAAAAGTGTCCTGAATACCCGAGTGAATAATATTCTAGTGAATAGTGATCGGGTGAATAGTAACCCGTTAATAATAACACGTGAATAGTAACTCAGCATGAAAAGTGACCCGAATACCCGTGTTAATAATTTTCTAGTGAATAGTAACCAGGTGAATAGTAACTCGTGAATAGCACCCTGGGTGAAAATATTGATATTTAATAAGAAAGTTCATATCAATATTCTAATCAAACGATACTGGATGAAGCGCAAAACATTAAGGATATCCCACTAATTTCAGGGATTATAGAAGCAATACTTACCATAGTAAGTTTAGATTTAAGAATATGAAAAGAAATAACATACGAAACTGCAAATGGATTTTCACCTATCATACGGTATGTAATCCGTGTAGACAGATTATTCCGACATATTAAAGGATGAATACGAAAAAAATAGTATTCCTTATGAATACGTAAGAAATAATACCCCTTACCTTAGTAGAAGACTGGATACTATAATAGTAAAGTAGCAGAATACTCTTCTTCTTGCTCTTTATAGTTTCTCTATCTATAGTTTCTCTTGTGAGTCTCAGTGAATTGGTGAGAATGAAAGAAGAATTAAGCTTCTATGTATAGGAGAAATGACTAAATAGTAACTAATTCACGAACGGTCCAAATTGATTTACTATTAGAACGGACGGTCCAGATTGATTACTATTAAAATCACAATCGACAGTCCAGATTGATTTACTTTTAAAACCACCATCGACGGTCCAGATTGATTTACTTTTAAAACAACCACCAACGGTCCAGATTGATTTACTATTAAAACCACCACCGACGGTCCAGATTGATTTACTATTAAAACCACCATCAATGGTCCAGATTGATTTAACTTATTACACTTTAGTACCCATAAAGTTTTCCAAGTTTGCATTATTCCCCTCTAACTTTTGTAATTCGCTTATCTTCAATAAACACATTCTTAATACTTCAACAATTATTCATCATTAATATTATAACTCACAATATTCAACAACCAGATCATTCCCAAGAAAAAGGGGGCTTTCCGATAAGGAATTCTCCCTATTGGCGCGCAATTAGGTGACCAAACCTCTCCTCCACAGAACTTTCTAGACATTGTCAATATTATAAATAATAATATGAATAACTTTATTGTCTCAATTATTGATTTATTAATATAAAATATTATACAGATGATACTGTGACAATAATTGAATAAAAAATATGAGAGATATTATACTGCAATTACTGTAGCAATAATTGAGTATAACTGAGTGACTTCTCATGTAAGAATCAATAATCAATACCGTGTGCTACTATGCAACCATGCGTATTACTGTACTTTTACCGCCGGGTAGTTCAACAGTTAACGGTAAAACTTTCGCCGTTATTTTTATAAAAATATATTTCTGTCATTTTCTAACTCCGACAATAATTTCGCTGTGGGGTCCACCAATGATTGTGCCATCGTACGAATATTTTTTGTTTAAAACGAATATTCCCTAACCAATCGAATATTTTATAACAACTTACATACTTTGCAAAATATATAAATATTACACACAACTATAATATTATATCAAAACCACACCATAATATTCAAAAATATATTTCGAGAAAAATTAATCTTTATTTATGAAAGTTGGGGTCTTACAACCTCCCCTTCTTATGAAATTTCGTCCTCGAAATTAGGGTACATAGTTGGTATGTCAAAGAGGTGAGGATACTTTGATTTCATTTCAAATTCTAACTCCCAGGTCATTTCCTCAACATCGTGGTCTCTCTACAAAACTTTGACTTGAGATATAACCTTGGAGCGTAGAATATGCTCCTTCTTATCCAAGATTTTAATAGGTACCTCTTCATACGTTAAATCTTCGGCTATCCCGTCCAGTTCTAATTCAATAATATGGTTCGGGTCTTCCACATATTTATGTAACATAGATATGTGAAAAACATTATAAACACGAGACATACTTGGCGGTAAGGCGAGTCTATAAGCCACAGTTCCTACTCGATCGAGGATTTCGAATGGCCCAATGAATCGTGGATTGAGCTTTCCTCTCTTTTCAAATCTTGTAACTCCTTTCCATGGAGCAACACGTAACAACACATGTTCTCCAACATTGAATTCCATATCCTTCCGATGAAGATCAACATAACTCTTTTGTCGATCTTGTGAGGTTTTTATACATTGTCGGATCATTTGAATCTTTTCTGTAGTCATACGTACCAACTCTGGTCCTAACAACGTTGCTTCACCCACCTCGTCCCAACATACTGGAGAACGACACTTGCGTCTATACAACGCCTCAAATGGAGCCATGCCAATACTTGCTTGATAACTGTTGTTGTAGGAGAGTTCCACTAATGGCAAGAACTTGTCCCAACTTCCTTTGAAGTCAAGGACACAGAGTCTTAATAAATCCTCAAGAGTTTGAATAGTCCTCTCTGACTGCCCGTCCATTTGAGGATGATATGCCGAACTAAATCGTAAATCCGTACGCATAGCTTTTTGCAATCTAACCCAAAATCGTGAAGTGAATCTTGGGTCTCGATCAGAAACTATGGATACTGGCACGTCATGTAGTCTTACAATCTTATTTATGTACATACGAGCAAGACGTTCAAGTGAATAAGTTTCTCGTATAGGTAAGAAATGAGCAGACTTGGTCAATCTATCAACAATGACCCAAATCGCATCTATGCCTTGAGAAACCTTGGGAAGACCAGTAACGAAATCCATGGTAATGTGCTCCCACTTCCATTTTGGAATTTTAAGTGGTTGCAATGGACCTTTTGGCACTTGATGCTCCGCCTTGACTTGTTGACAAGTTAGACACCTTGAGTTAAACTCCGCTACCTCTCTCTTCATATTACTCCACCAAAATATATGTCGAAGATCACGATACATTTTGGTACTCCCAGGATGGATTGCAAACGGTGTGTTGTGCACCTCCATCATGATCTTATACTTTAAAATAAGGTCGTTTGAAACACAAAGTTTAGAGTTGACTCATAGTATTTCTACTTCATCGATTTTTGCTTCCGAAATAGCACCTTCTTACACTTTCTTCTTCATATGCATCAGCTCCAGGTCCGTAGCTTGAGCAGCTTTAACTTTATCGATTAAAGTCGGTTGTACTCGTATATTTTCCATCATTACGTGGGTTCCTAGAGTCTTTATATCTATCTCCATCCTTTGTAAGTCATACAAAATGGGCCTTTGCGTTTATAATATTGCATTCGCACCTGGATATGATCTTCTACTCAATGCGACAGCTACCACGTTAGCTTTTCAAGGATGGTATTAAATTGTATGATCGTAATCTTTCAATAACTCAAGCCAACGTCGTTGTCGCATGTTGAGTTCCTTTTGGGTGAAGAAATATTTGAGGCTTTTATGATCCGTATAGATCTCCACTTTCTCTCCATACATGTAATGCCTCCAGATCTTTTGTGCAAAAACGATAACTGCCAACTCTAGATCATGAGTAGGGTAATTTCCCTCATATTCTTTGAGTTGTCGTGAGGCATAGGCTATAACTTTCCCATGTTGCGTGAGAACACATCCTAACCCTCTGCCTGAAGCATCGTTGTAGATGACAAATCCCTCTGAACCAGCTGGTATTGTCAGAACAGGTGCTGAAATGAGTATCCTTTTGAGTTCTTGAACACTCTTGTCACATTCCTCGCTCCAACTGAATTTTGTATCTATTCGAGTCAGCTGAGTTATTGGAGTTGCGATTCAAGAAAATCCTTCCACGAATCTCTGATAATAACCAGCTAATCCGAGAAAGCTACGTACTTCAGTCACTTTCTTAGGTTGTTCCCAGCTTTGAATTGCTTCAATCTTTGTCGGGTCAACAGATATTCCATGATTTGATATTACGTACCCAAGGAATGCTACTTCCTCAGGCCAAAACTCGCACTTCTTTAACTTGGCATAAAGCTTATTTTCACGAAGCTTTTGGAGTATCAGCCTCAAGTGTTGCTCATGATCTTCACAGCTTTTGGAATATATGAGGATGTCATCAATAAAGACGACTACAAAATGATCCAAATAATCCTTGAATACTCGGTTCATCATATCCATGAAGGCAGCAGGAGCATTAGTCAATTCAAAAGACATGACTATGAATTCATAATGCCCGTACCGAGTTCTGAAAGCAGTCTTTGGAATGTCATCAGTTTTAATCTTTAACTGATGATATCAAGAACGAAGATCGATCTTTGAAAAGAATTTGGCACCTTGTAACTGGTCAAATAGGTCATCAATGCGAGGCAACGGGTACCTATTTTTGATGGTGACATGATTCAACTCCGGATAATCAATACAAAGTCACATACTCCCATCTTTCTTCTTTACGAATAGAACAGGAGCACCCCAAGGAGACGTACTAGGACGAATAAAACCGATGTATAACAATTCCTGCAGTTGGGTCTTTAACTCCTGAAGTTCAACAGGAGCCATTCGATATGGGGATTTGGAAATGGGTTTTATATCGGGTTCAAGGTCGATACAAAATTTAATTTCACGCTCTGGGGGTAGGCCAGGAAGTTCTTCAGGGAATACGTCAGGAAATTTATTAACAATGGAAATATCATTCAAATATGACGTATTTTTGTTAAAATCTGTGACATGGGCTAAGAAAGCTTGACATCCATTTCTCAGTAAATGAATAGCTTTATGGCTTGATATGACAGTGATTGACTTTAGTGGTTTGGTCTCTTGAATTCTCCTAATAGGTTGGTTAGGAATATGAAAGCTAACAACCTTACGAAAAAAATCAATTTTTGCATGATGCGTATTTAACCAATCAATCCTTATAATCACATCAAATGCAAGTATGTTTAAGGAAATAATATTGACAGGTAACGTGCGGTTACCGATTTGAATCAAACAAGACTTATAAACAGTGGATGTAATAAAGGTTTCTCCTAATGGAGTTTCAACCGATAAGTCAGAGTCTAATTTCTCCGGAGTCAAATTTAAACGTTGACCACAAGTAGGAGAAATAAAAGAATGGGTAGAACCGGTATCAAATAAGGTATAGACTTCGTTAGAGTTTATGATTAGCTTACCCGTGATCACCTCGTTCGGATTCCTCACTTTTTGGGAGGTTACGACAAATGCTCTCCCTTGAACTACCGATTTTGTCTTGTCTGGGACGGCCTTTGATACCTCCATCCCAGCTGGACTTGACTTTGGTTCACGACAAAATCGGGCTAGGTGACCTTCTCTTCCATAATTGTAACATGCTTTGGACTGCTGCGTACAGTTTAGACTGATGTGTCCCTCCCCTCCACATTTGTAACATACGACCGGTGGTCGTTCTCCTTCCTTAACAACAGGTGCTGGTGTTGACGTCTTTCCATCATTATTGAATCTCCTCTTCTTAAATTTTTCACTTCTATTATCTTGGCCATGATTACCACCGGAGTGGTTACCATTTATGGCATGTTGATTTCCTCCACGTTTATTTTCACTGCTTCTATGACTGCTACCACTGGTATTATCGACTTGCCGACTGTTCTCTCTTGGTTGGGTCAACTCATTATCGCGCTCCAATAACTGAGCCCTATTTACAACATCTGAATACAAACACAGTTTATGAGAAATTAGGTATTGACGTATCTCAGGTTTCAAACCTCTTAGAAACATCCACGTCATTTTCTCCTCATTATCAACCAAGTGGGGCGCAAACCGGGACAACTCAGCAAACTTAGCTTCGTACTGCGACACGATCATATTGTTTTGCTCCAACTTGATAAACTCCACCTCCTTCATGTGACGAATACTTTCGGGAAAGTATTTGTCGTTGAATAGCTCTTAGAACTTCTCCCAAGACATTTTGAGTGCGGCAGGCTGAGTACGTTTTACTAATTCTCACCAGTAATCAGCCTCTCCTCTCAACATGAAGGTGGCAAAGGGAACCTTTTGCTCCTCAGAGCATCCCAAGACTTCGAATATCTTGATGATATACTTTATCCACGCCTCTGCCTTAAGTGGTTCTTGTAGCAACCCGATATTTTCTATATAAATAAATAAGAAATTTTGTGAATAAATTTTTTTTTATATTAAGGATGAGGATTTGTACAAGATTATGTGTATATGTATTTATGTGGTAAGTAAAAATATATTTATTACATAATTATTTACAAATGAATTTATTTTAAAATTATTGATTATTAAAAAGTATATAATTATAATAATTAATTTATGGTAGAAATATTTTAATAATTATTTTCCATGAAAATATATAATCATATATTATTTAAATAATATATGGAGTGATTTTTAGAATAAATATAATAATTATTTTATTATATGAATTTTAGTACAGGTTATTAAGTTAAATATTTTATCTTAATTATTAAGGTTAAATAGGAAGAATAAATCAGATATGGAATCTAAACCCTAATTTTGGATTATTGCCAAGGTATGAGAATAATAATATAATATTAATTATATTTTGATTTTTCAGTGCTATGAATATGTACTGCATGTACGTATTGATGATAATTGGTCAATTATTGTGTTTAATTTCAAAATGCTAATATTATTTGGTTAAACCCTAATTTTACTTAGGGAAACTCTAAATTGAAAATCAATTGCGAGCTTAAGACTGTTTTATAACTATGTTATATGTTGTGTATTAAGTGATTAATTAGGTAAACCCTAATTAACATTTTGAAATATTAATTTCTAGAAACCCCAATTTCTATAATTAGTAACCCTAATTAGAAATTATAAAACTTAATTACCATTTGTAAACCCTGATTGCTATTTTAGCAAAGTTAATGATAATTATATGATTTAAACCATAATGTTCCTGTATAAGGTAATTATAAAATTAATCATAATTAGAAAATTCTAATTTCAAAATTTTAGAAACTAAAAGTTATTAAATTTTTATTTTATGTTGAGCAAACCCTAAATTAGAAATCCTAGACTTTTGCTAAAATTGCTCAAACCCTAGAAATTATTTAGGAAACCTTAATGTTTAAAATCTAGTGATTAGAATCTAGATTCAAGTGTCATTGACAAGAATACCCTTAAATTATTTTATTAGTTTACTAAAATACCCCTCATTGGATATTTTCATGAGATAACTTGCAAATCTTTCCATATTTTGAGTTGTTGAACAACCTTACCAACTCCACATGCTCAAAATGACAGCCACAAGCCTCTTGCATCAGCCATTACATGCATCTAGACTAGTATAAGTAGATCTAGGAGAGAGAAAATTCATTTGTTCACTTACATTTTGTCCAACACTCAAACCTTCTCTCTCAAACTTCAAACATCCAAAAATTATAAGCTATATCAGTCCCTAAGAACAGCCCCATGAAAATCCCTAACAAACATCAGAAGCCAGAAATCAAGATTTTGCTCAAGAAGGTATTAACGAACCCTAGAAAAATCTGTCCAAAATTTTGTGTTAGATGTTATGTTTGATTGTTAAAATATGTTGTATAAGGTGTCTAGGGATGATCTGGGTTGCTAGATGTTAGATCCATAACATCTAGAGGCTCGGATTTGAAGATCTTCAAAGTCTGGAAATTTTTTAAAGAGGCGTCTGACAGCGAATGTCAGAGCCTGTAGATCCTTATCGGTTTATGTTTTTGGTTATTTTATGTTTTAAATGTGTAGTCTGTTATGTTTTCTTTGATCTGGTTCAAGAATAAAGCTCATATCTGGTATAGGTTGCAAGATATGGGTGGTCAAACACCGTTGACCAACCATGACTGCCCATGTTCTGGGTAACCCAGAACGAGCCCAGAAAGGTCTGACATGATTTTCATGAGCACGGATCTGACAGTGGTTTGATTGTATGTTCTTGGTTTTGCATCTAAGTTGTATTACATATGTTAGACTACATTTTTGTGTCTTGTTATCACCTAAAAAGTTAACAGGTGAAGCGTAGTCGATGGTCAAACCAAGCCAGAGAAGCACGAAAGCCGTTTTCTGGGTAACCCAGAAAATGCTTGACCGTGTTGTCTGACATGGGTTGACCGGCATAGATCTGCTAACTCAGTTGTTGTTTTGTTGATTTTATGTAATGGATCTCTAGACTTACATGTGTTCTACAAGTTAGACCTCTTAAATCGCTAAAACCTCACCTAGATCACAAGTTGTGGGGGCCCAAAACGAGCCAGTCGAACTGTTCTTCATTTCTGGGTAGCCCAGAAAATGAAGAACAGCTCTGACAGCTTGTTCAACGCTTCGGATCTCGTTAGTTATGCATGGTTTGATGATGTTGTTTGTTGAATCGCGTAGTCTTGTACTTGTACTACATTATCTTATCAACAACATGTTCAGAAACACATTACACTCGGTTTTAAT
Source organism: Panax notoginseng (assembly GCA_016801055.1). Taxonomy (NCBI): domain Eukaryota; kingdom Viridiplantae; phylum Streptophyta; class Magnoliopsida; order Apiales; family Araliaceae; genus Panax; species Panax notoginseng. The sequence continues at coordinate 90,659,655 of CM029022.1, forward strand.
CTTGGTCAAAGTAAGCAACTCGTAAACTGACTATGCATTTCTGGGTTTGGCCAAGAACATGAAGAACACCTATAGCGACGGTTCTGTCGCTATAGGTTGTCTTTAGCGACAGATAATATTCTATTTTTCGGAAATTAATAAAAAATAGAAAAAAATTAGTTTTAAATTATTAAAAATACAAAATAAATTATAAAAAATTATTTTAAATTCCTAAAATTAGTTTTTAACTATTTTAAATATATTTCATAAATATTTAATATTTTTGAAATATTAAAAGTATTTAATTTATTTAATTATAATATTAAATAAATTATTTAAAAATGATTTTAATATTAGAAAAATCATTAAAAATTATATTAGGATATAAGAAAATATTTTAAGTTATTTTTAATGACTTTTAATATTTTATGATAAATTTCATTAATAAATTAATATTAATGGTAATTAATTTATTTACTAAATGAATTAAGTAAATTAATTAAAAATGATTTTATTATATTAAAAATCATTTTAAATGAAAATAAAGTGTTTAAAAATATTTTAAGTTATAAAATATAACTTTTAATATTTAAAGGATAATTTCATTAATAATTTAATATTAATGATTATTAAGTTATTATTATTGATATTAAATTTATTTAATAATTATATTAAATAAATAGTTTATAAATGGTTTTATTACTTTAAAAATCATTTAAAATGGATATAAATGAATTAAAAATATTTTAAGTTATGAATAATGACTTTTAATATTTTGATAAATGAAACATTAATACTTTAATATTAATGATAATTATTTAAAAATAATTTTAAATGTTTTAAAAATCATTTAAGGGTAATATTAATACTTTAAAAGTATTTTGAGTTATTATACATAACTTTAAAATTTTGAAAATGATTTCATTAATAGTTTAATATTAATTAAATATTAATGATAATAGAGTTGATTAGTATTGAAATCATTTAAATATGATTCCGGTGTTTGAAAATTTATGATAAATTATAATAAATGTTTTAAAATTTTATTGAGTCATTTAAAAATAAAATGACTGATACGTACTGATGTTAAGTTATAAAATAGAGTCTTAGACTCGATAATTACCCGATAAAGTTGTCGGTAGACTGACATATTTCAGAAATTGATCTGGACTTAGATAATGTGATTAGATAAGTGATTATTTGTGATTCAATGGTTATTTAACATAGGTGCTAATGTGATTAGGTTATGTGTTGACTGCAATAAGCAGTGTTATGTGTTATAGTATGTTGTTCTAATCAAACGAACTATCTTATTAATGATAGGTCGTGAGATAAGCGATAGATCTTAATTACAAGTTGTAAGCAGCGCTTCAGGCAAGTATCTAACCTTTGCATTTTCTTTATGCAATGGATGTGAGTAAGAATGTTTCTAAACTATATTATTATTGTACAGATTATGAACTTTATATTATATAAGCTCATTGAATATCAACATGTTAGTATATGATAATTCGGATATATATATTCTGTTCGTTAATTTCTAGAAGTGGTTAAACAAGTGTCCCCACTTAGATAATTATTGTATTTAATCACATGTTGATATACCTTTGTCAATTACCCGTATACAGATATATTGAATTATAGATTTCTGTTGAACAAGATAAAGCCTTTGATTTAGAACCCAAACAGGTATGAACATCCCTACATGGGCAAATTTTTATGCGCTCCGGCGGACAAAGGATGAACGATAATATCGTTCTAGCAATGTAGTATTGATCAATGCAGGGCATAACGGGCTGATCACCCCCGTGCCCGTAAGTTATGACGGTTTACAGATGAATTTCTGTTTAACCTTTTCGAAAATGTAAACAATGTTCATGGCATGTCACCATAACCCCAGATATAGTCATTATGTAGTTTCAAAAATTTGAAAGAGAGTTGTTATGTTATTATTATCGGTTCAGAATACTTCACAACTATTGACTTGTTGTAGAAGAATAGTACAAAGAAAATATTTAAATCCTTTCAGCTTATATATATATATATATATATATATATATATATATATATATATATATAAATGCTATTGCTTGCTGGGCACTCAAATGCTCATCCTTGCTTAAATTTAAATGTTTTCAGCTAAGTGCGAACGACCAGAGAACTCTGCTAAGAACAAAGGAAAAGGGAAGGTTGCTGAATGAACGAATTACTATGTTATGTAATAGTTTAATGTTATTAAGACAATTATGATATATATTATCTATCATGGGTTGTAATGAATGTTTAAAGGTTTCGTACTTGGGAGTTAGACTCTGATAATTATGTAAATTAATTTGATCTTTTATATTATTGTTATTATTATTAGTATTATTCCGCTCATAGAAATGGTATCGTGAAGAACCGAGTTCGGGTTTCAAGTATCCGAGTTTGGGGTCCTCACAGTTCTGGCATTCCCCAAAACACCAATGGTCTCAGCTCCTTGAATTGCTTAGCGGTGACCATCCGTGAGTTTCCAGTGTTTCCACCTATATTTTGAACACGAGCCGCTCCCGCCTGATGTTGCATGAATTGCATAAAGCCTTTGAACATCCCATCGTTCATCATTTGATCGGTGTTATTGTTTACCTGAGGATTATTGTCTTCCTATTGTACATTATCTTGGGTATTGATCGTTGGTGGCTCAACGGTCTCATGTGCTTCATTATTGATCTCAACATTTTTAGATGTCATTTTCAAACACTGCCACAAAACAAGGGTTAATTGACATGTCACATATTATCCCTATACTCTGACCAACCAATTAAATACCAAATAAACTTAGCTAGGTCATACTAGCGAAGGAATTCCCCGTCTCTCCCCTCCTAGTTCCTGTCTCACATCTCAGCTAGGGATCATATCCCTAAGCTTTGATACCAACTGCGACTCCCCCAAAATAGGTATACATCACCCATCTTGGGTCGCCAAATACATTGTACAGAATACAAATACAACCTTAATTATACAACAAGAGCTGAGAGTTTTTACACGAATATTATCTTATAGACAATATTCAAACTCAAATTCAATCCTCATTACATTTATTATTACACTAAATAGTGGGGATTACTAAAACAACCATCTCGGACCATCACTCCGTTCCCCGACTAGTCTCGGTTATGTTCTCATTTCCTGAAGAGAATAATGAAAGCAAAAGGGTGAGCTCAACTAGCCTAGTAATAAATATTATGACTAAGATAATGCAGAATAAGTTATCGTTAGCCTTCAACAATGTCAAACTGATAGAATATAATAAACAACAAGTTTAACTACAGCGGAACAAGCAATCCATTAGAAGAGTCAAGTAGAGCATGACATCTACTATCTTCTATGATTTAAAAAGGTTTTCATTAAGTTTATCGCTGAGACTTGGCTTAATAAATAAACTACATCATCGAATCATCCATGCACTACGAGCCAAGGATATTCATGTAATCATCAATAGTCATGATTATACCGAATAATCCCTGGTCAAAATCATACCAACCACTGTCCCTCAGTGCACTACAGACCAATGAGGACTTTTATCACATCATTTGTAACATTACGGGTCATGATTATACCGAATGATCCCTGGTCATAATCATACTAATCAACAGTCCATCTATGCACGTAAGCCAAAGATGACTTTCATCGCAATATAAGCATGAGGATGATGACAATGATATAAGAATTCAATTAAATGAAAGCAAATGTTAAATTTTAAAGATTTATAATTTAATTTATTCAGAATTCAATAATGTCCAAATTGCCAACGTATACTGCTTTGTGGAGTAAAATTCAAGAATAATATCCATGTATCAAAAATAATTTGGACAGAAAAGAAATAAATTTTTCGGTGAATAGTACTTCCTGTGAATGGTACTTCGGGAATAGTACCCCGTAAATAGTACCCCGACATGAAAAGTGTCCCGAATACCCGAGTGAATAATATTCTAGTGAATAGTAATCGGGTGAATAGTAACTCGGCATGAAAAGTGCTCCGAATACCCGAGTGAATAATATTCTATTAAATAGTACCCCAGGTGAAAATATTTATATTTAATAAGAAAGTTCATATCAATATTCCAATGAAACAATATTGGATGAAGCGCAAAATTTCAAGGACATCCCACTAATTTTAGGGATTATAGAAGCAATACTTACCATAGTAAGTTTAGATTTAAGAATATGAAAATAAATAACATACGAAACTGCAAATGGATTTTCACTTGTCATATGGTATATAATCCGCGTAGACAGGTTGTTCCGACATATTAAAGGATGAATACGAAAAAATAGTATTCCTTATGAATACGAAAGAAATAATACCCCTTACCTTAGTAGAAGACTGTAATAGTGAAGTAGCAGAATACTCTTCTTCTTGCTCTCTATAGTTTCTCTCTCTCTATAGTTTCTCTTGTGAGTCTCAGAGAATTGGTGAGAATAAAAGAAGAATTAAGCTTCTATTTATAGGAAAAATGACTAAATAGTAACTAATTCAATAACGACCCAAATTGATTTACTATTCGAACGGACGGTCCTGATTAATTACTATTAAAACGATAATCGACGGTCCAGATTGATTTACTTTTAAAACCACCACCGACGGTTCAGATTAATTTACTATTAAAATTACCACTGACGGTCCAAATTAATTTACTATTAAAACCACCATCAATGGTCTAGATTGATTTAACTTATTACACTTTAGTACCCATAAAGTTTTCTAAGTTTGCATTATTCCCCTCTAACTTTTGTAATTCACTTATCTTCAATAAACACATTCTTAATACTTCAACAATTATTCATTATTAATATTATAACTCACAATATTTAACAACCAGATCATTCCAAGGAAAGAGGGGACTTCCGATAAGGATTTTTCCCTATTGGCGCGCAATTAGGTGACCAAACCTCTCCTCGACAGAACTTTCTAGACATCGTCAATATTGCAAATAATAATATGAATAACTTTATTGTCTAAATTATTGATTTAAAAATATAAAATATTAAGCAAATGATACTGTGACAATAATTGAATAAAAAATATGAGAGATATTGTGCAGCAATTACTGTAGTAATAATTGAATATAACTGAGTGACTTCTCACGTAAGCATCAATAATCAATACCGTGTGTTACTATGCAACCACGCGTATTATTGTACTTTTACCACCTGGTAGTTCAACAGTTGATAGTAAAACTTTCGCCGTTATTTTTATAAAAAGATATTTCTGTCATTTTCTAACTCCGACAATAATTTCGTTGTGGGGTCCACCAATGATTGTGCCGTCGTACGAATATTTTCTGTTTAAAACGAATATTCCCCGACCAATCGAATATTTTATAACAACTTGAATACTTTGTAAAATTTATAAATATTACCTACAACTATAACATTATATTAAAACCACACCATAATATTCAAAAATATTTTTTGAAAAAAATAATCTTTATTTATGAAAGTTGGGGTTTTACAATACACATTAGCTATTTTTTTCCTACTTTACCTTTATTTAAAGTTTTCTCCTATTTAAAATTTTATTCCCTTCCCAATGATTCTTATTCAATTCAATACTATAATCCAAGTAGTAATTGGTTGAATAAGAAGTAATTGGTTGAATTGAATAAAAAATATTGGGAAGAAAATGATTAGTTGAGACAATTAATAAGGATAGTATAGTATTTTCGCTAGGTATTAATTATATTTTTTAATCTATGTGCATTAACTTTAAACGATAATTTTTTATGAACAGAGGGAGTATCATGCTAAAAAGTAAGTTCACTACTTTAAGATTCATAAATACTTTCATATGGAAGGAAATCATTCAATTTAGTATTCCTTTTAACATTTAGGCACCACGGAAATTAAATTTCAGCATTCGAATCATTTCCATATTAATTTATTCCATAATTAATTTATTCCATAATTAATTATAAAAAACCCAATAATGAAAAACTCATATCCCAAGATTTATAAAAAACAATATTGGTTAGAGATAAAAAAATATAATGGCTTTTAAAAACTTACTTACTAACCAACTCCATCAATTTTGGAAAATACTAAAAATCAACATTTAAGATTAATTTCCCAATAATTAAAACTATAACTGTTTGGGAATAAAATTAAATAAGAAGGATTTTTTCCAGAATGACCGTTTGAATTAATCAGGAGAAAGTAAGGTAGAATTGATTTATTGTGTATATCCTTTTGGAGTATACAAACAATTAGGAAAGATATAAAATAATGTTTTAATAGCTTAATTGTTTGTTAGTCCAAATCATGTTACCTTCAAAATTGATTTCGGCTAGGAAACTAATATGGAATCATGTTTAACTAATTAACTCCTGTTACATGCATCTAACCAATCATGATACATAATGAATGTTATTTAAGATTGGTAAATGACGTTAGCAGCTTGGTGTGGAAACTATAAGATTTAATAATACTCATTCCGTTCCTAAAAGATTATCATTTTAGGAAATAATTTTTGTTCCTAAAAAGATTGTCGTTTTGAGTTTATCAATATACATTAGCTATTTTTTCCCTACTTTACCCTTATTTAAAGTTTTCTCCTATTTAAAGTTTTCTTCTCTTCCCAATGATTCTTATTCAATTCAATACTATAATCAAAGTAGTAATTGGTTGAATAAGAAGTAATTGGTTGAATTGAATAAGAAACATTGGGAAGAGAATAATTAGTTAAGACAATTAATAAGGGTAGTATAATATTTTCGCTATGTATTAATTAAATTCCTTAATCTGTGTGCATTAACCTTAAACGACAATCTTTTAGGAACAGAGGGAGTAATTAGCTTCATTTATGGGAGAAGGTCTACCTGATTATTTCATTTAATAATCGGATTGGGCAACTTTAATATGAAATCAATTATGGATGGATTTAATTTGACCAACTATCAATTGGACTATGCATATTGTTCAACATCTAAAAATATTTCCAATTAATTATAACAACCCAATTTATTTATATTTATCCTTACTAATTGGCTTTTCAAAATTTAACTCCAATTATATGATCCTTATTAATTTTGAAAGCTTAATTAATTAACCACTTTAATTTATTCCAAAATTAATTACTTCCAAAATTAATTACTTCCATAAATATATTCATGATGCAATACAAATCCTAGAGCCTTGATCGAGAAATAATTAAAGCTAGGATCTTACATTTATTTCCTAATAACTCAAGCAATTCTTCAAGCCTTCATGTCTTCAATCTTTAAGTAAATCAAAGCTTCAAGAATTCTTTTAATATCATGTAAATGCATGAGTAAATATTTTAGTACAATTGCAAAGTCATCATCAAAACCTAAGGTTGGAATATGACCAAATCAACAACTTTAAAGCATAAGATTTAGAATACGATTGATAGTGGAGAAATTGTGGTGAAAACACCAGAGCAGCCAAATGTTAATAACAACCCCATACCTCAGCATAATGCAGAGGGAGTCAACATGATCGAAGTAGGAAGTCGAGAAAACTGCAAATATTTGAGGAAATTGAGAGAAGCTCCCGCTATGATTTATCCTTCACTATGGGGTTACCCGGAGGAAAGATATATGGTAAAACAAAGCTTGGCCTCAATCAAGGCACAAGTGGGCTAATTAGCAGATCTAATCGTATACCAGAATCAGGTGACCCGATAGATGATCGACCAAGTCCTCCAAGGGCAGATTAACACTGCATCTCCTAAGGTTGTCCCAATTCCAAAGACAGATTAGATTCGTCTCCAAGAACAGAGCAGATGGACATAAAAGATGGCAATGGAATCTAGATTTCACCTTCGATGGGAATTTGCAGTCAAACAAAAGTTTACCCCACTGGGGCTGTCTAGGGAAGATATCCTACGGATGTTGATCAATGAAGGAATGATCAAGGAGTTCTCACCACCCCCGGATCCTTGATCAAAATATTTTGACCCTAGTAAAACATGCTTGTATCACTCAAACACCCCTGGACATGTCATAGAGGAATGTTGGTCCCTACGTCATCTAATTCAGAATATGATCGAATCTGGCGAATTGGAAATGAGTCTTTGTTGGTCGAAATCTAATTACGCTCACATTCAAGTACACGTGGTCAACAAGTAATATAATGATAACTTAAGTATCGTTCCCACAGAGAGTAGTATGAAATTAATCTAACAATTACCAGCTTTATAATAATTCAAATTTTATTAAACTATCCAAATCAATGATTATAACTATTAAAAACTAAAAACATAAAAATACCAAGCAATTAACACAACTAAAAACCTGTAATTTCAAGTAAATAATGGAGAATTAGTGTGACGCCCCCAAAACAGGTATACACAACCCATTCTGAGTCGCCAGATACACGGTACAGAAAATAACTACAACTTCATTATTATAATTGTCGTGCAAACTACGACAACACATATACTGTGAGTTTTAATACAAATATATGTAACTCTCATGGTGCCTCGACCACAACACCTTACAATGGTACCTTACATAAAGGTACAATCAATAATTATTTTAGAAATTAAAATCTTTGAAAAATGCTCAAGGAAACCTTCGTACATAGGAGGCCATGCATCTAAGTTATAATAGATATCATATGACTTGAGAATTATCCTTGGTTGACCCAATAGACCCCAAAGAAAAATGAGAAGAATACTATCATATTCTTTCCAATGGTGAGTCTTCTCTTGACATATAATTATATCTATTGTCTCAAATTGAGAATTATATTTCAACCAAACTCCAAGATTTTATAGGTAGTGCTCGTAGATATACTCAGCAAGTGGATGTGCACAACCCTGTCTTATGATAACATGAGGTCATATGTCATTAGACATCTTGTATGATATTGGCAAAAAACTCTTCCAAAGTTGGGTTCACCTCACCCTATTCGGTTCACCAAAATCAATGGTTAAATGATGTATAAAATACGACACACTTATCTTACATTCTCAATAAAGTTATTTACATACTCTTTTAGGGGAAACCTCAATAGCTATAGACCACCGTTCTATTTCTCTGTTACCCCCGCTCGACCCAGCTACACTCTTATTACCTGAAAGGAATTGTGAAGCAAAAGGGTGAGCACAAATAGCCAAATAAAGAATATCATGACTAAAGATAATTAAATTATCAATAGCCTTCGTCAGTAATAAATCAAAGATTTAGAACATATGGTAGATGATAAAACTTTTCAACCATAGTTGTAGCGGAACGAACAATCCATTAGAAGAGTCAAATAGACCATAAAGTCTATTATCTTCCCCATGTTAAAAGTCCACCAACAATGTTTTATCCCGATAACTTCAATCAACAGATCCTGTCCACAATCATGTGAATAACTCATAATCATAATTGTGGTTCTAAAGTCCTCTTTGCACCCAGGACGAAGATAATTTTCATCATCTATCTTTACCTGAAACATCAAAGATCATGGTTATACCAAATAACAGTTCATTTTTATAATCATACTAATAAATTCATCTTTGCACTATGGGTCAAAGATATTCGTCAACAGTTCATCTTTGCACTACGGGCCAAAGATATTCAACAACAGATCATCTTTCCACTACACACCAAAGATATTCAACAATAGGTCATCTTTGCACTACAGGCCAAAGATATTCAACAACAGGTCATCTTTGCACTATATGCCAAAAAAATCAACAACAGGTCATCTTTGCACTACAGGCCAAAGATATTAATATCTCAAAGAAATATATAATCATTTCAGAATTTATATAAACAATAATTATAACCATGTTGATCAATTCACCTTTTCACTTAAGCTAAAGACATTCAATTGTAAATTCAATGGTCATGATCATACCAGTCAACAATTCATCATTGCACTACTAGCCAAAGAGAACCTATAGTCACGTTCATACTAATAATCTATCCATCTTTACACTCAAGTAAAAGAGAAATTTCATCACCAGGATTATAAAAATGTTTTATATGATAATAAAAATAATATGATCAAAATATGGATTTATCTCTGTGACATCAATCAATATACATCTTGAATCAAATATTCATCTTTGTACTACGGGCCAAAGATATTCATTCGTATCACCAGTTGGTTATGTTCATCTCAACACCTATCCATCTTTGCACTATGGGCCAAAGATATTCATCAGGTAATCATTCATCTTTGCACTAAAGGCGAAATATATTCAGTTATATCATCATTTAGGACTGAGGATGATGAAAAATATCTTTAAAAAATAATTCTAGTGAGATATAAGGACAAATATTAGGGATTTATACTTTAGTTTATCCAAGTTCAAAAATACTCCATAATAAACAATTATGGAACAAAATTCAAGAATGAAGATCAAAACATAGATATAATCAAAGACAGTAACCAAACTCAACTTGGACAAAGAAAAGAAAATTTAATTTTTCAGTGAATAGTGTCGTATTCGTGAATAGTGCCGTATACGTGAATAATGTCGTATACGTGAATAGTAACCCCGACACAAAAAGGTAAAAATTCCATAAGAAAAATCATACTTCATGATAGTACCGTATTCGTGAATATTGCCGTATACGTGAATAGTGCCGTATACGTGAATAGTAACCTCGACATAAAAAGGTAAAAATTTCATAATAAAATTCATACCAATATTTTGGCATAATGATATTGAATGAAATAACATCATTTACGAAAAAAAATAACATCCCTTACCTCAAAAGAATAATACTTCTAACTGGAATATCGGATAGAATGCTGAAGAAAACTTGCACAGCTTATCAACTCTCAAAGTATTTAAATACTCACAAAAATACGCTCGATATTCTAGAGAGAAAATTTTTGATTCTAGTGTGATTTTCAATTCTAACTTAAATACCCTATTTATCGAAAAATGCTAGAACGCCAAAGCAGACTTAACCTGCTACCTGATGGCTTTACCTGCTGCTATTCACGCACACCACCATTGAAAAAAATCTCAGCACACCAACAAGGACAAGAGTGGGGCCCACCCATTCTAGAAAATTTCTAAAAATATTTTAAATTTAAACAATATTCAGAAACTTCAATAATTCTTAATAAATAGCCCTTTTATCAGAAAAATACGAATTTTATGTTCATTCCATAGGAAATTTAATTCTCTATAACTTTGTAGAAGAAAGTTTTTCCAAATTCTAAAAAGAAAATGACCGAAATCCACATACGAATGATTTTTAATACCTCAATTCCGACAAAATACTGATAAAACACCACATCATTAATTTCTTCATTATTATCCACATAAAATAAATATTTCTTTATCATATAAATCAATAATTAATTATTCATCAATAATATTACAGAATTATAATAATGACAACCAGGTCGTTCCCAAGAAAGAGGGGGCTTTCCGATAAGGATTTCTCCTTACTGGCGAGCAATTAGGTGACCAAATCCCTTTTCTAGACAGAACTTCCTTAGACATTGACAATAATACTATCTAATAATATTATTCAAATAATATCAATTATTGATCTGATAATGGAAAATATTGTGCAGTGACAATTATTGAAACAACAATATTATAAAATATCAACGAAGCAATTATTGAATCATTAAAATAAAATATTGAACAGTAATTACTGTAATAATTATTGAGTAGTGCCTTCTTACGTAAGAATCAATAATCCATAAATACTGTACAATACCGTGTGCTACTATACAACCACGCGTATTACTGTACGTTAACCACCAGGTATTCCAGCAGTGTTAACGGTAACAACTACGCCGTTATTTATAAAAAAACTCATACTTGTCATTTTTTTCATCCGATAATTTTTCGTTACGGGGCTCACAAATGGCTGCGCCGTCGTACGAATATTTCCCGACAATAAGAATATTTCCCGACAACAATGAATATTTTATAACCACTTGCTTATTTTTAAAAATTTACATATTTCACCCTTAACTTTAAACTTTTATCAATTTAACTATTTACTAAATAGAAAGATTGAATACTTTTATTTCATAAAATTTGGGGTCTTACAATTAGGCTTACAACTTCACTTTAAGTCTTACTCTGATTATTACACCTTAATTCAGTCAATTCACTATCCCAATTTATTAATCAAGAAAACTTAAGTAGAATTAGTCATTTCTCAATGCAGTAATACCATATTAACTTAAATCCACAAATAAGATATAATTAAGCCAAACACCCTAATCAACTAATTCATTATAGCTCTATGTGAATTACAATCAAATAAGATTTAAGTTTAAGTTCTGTACCTGATTACATGTGATGTTAAGCATATCTCTACCCTAACATTCATTAAGATTCCATTCAATCACAGAATTCAAGAACACATGCTAACGTGATTAAGTCTAGATTCATATATCATCTCTCGAGTGCATACAAATCCACACAGAATTGGTAATCAAGAAATTCATAAATTAAAACACAAAGCCCAATAAATAAACTGAATGGATAGAATATCAAACTGAATTTAAGACTATATAATCATCGTTTAACCATAAAGATCCATCATAAGCCTAATAAGTAAATTAGTTCATCACAAATGAAATAAACACTAAAATCATAAAAGAATCCATCATCTAAATTATAATAATTGAATTAAAGAAATAAAATGAATACAGAACCACCCTTCTTCTTCTTTCCAAATTGTAATTTTTGTGACTTTGACCTTCAGTCCTTCTTCCAATGCAATTTACTCGAATTAGGGTTTAGAAAATTATTAATTGATTCAATCTTGTTATCTCCCCTGTTCTCTATGTTATTCCTTAGCACAAGACACATATTTAGTCCACAAACTGACGTCAATCGGAGTCCCAAGCCATGCCAACTTCCTTCCTAGACATTGCTGCAGAACTCTAATGAAAACAAAATTCTTACTCCTGGCCCGTACCCATGCCCTGACGGGGGGGGGGGGTCCTTCTGTTCTTGCTTAAGTACCCCCGCCCCAGTGGGGGTTTTGCTTGTTAATAGCCCACCCCGGTGAGGGGGGGTCTTTCTGCAGATGCACACTTTTGCTTATTTTATGCTAAGTTCCAGTCACAATGCCACCTTTTAAGCCACACATGCTATGCCACCATACCTAAGCATAAAACAACAATAAACAAGTAAAAACGAACACAAATATACAGAATTTGCATAGTTTAAGTTTGAATTAGAGGCCGATTCGTAGGTATAAAACCCACACATCAAACTCCCCCCAACTTAAACTCGTGCTAGTCCTCGAGCACAAAACAAAACAAAAATGCTATGTAATGCACTATATTGGAATGGAATGAAATGCAACTAATCTAAATGCCTACGAATCCAGCAGTAGTGATAGAAACAAATCTGTTCAACCGGCCTCAAAGAAATCAAGCAAACATGACAATACTTCATATCAAAACCAATCCGCAAATTCCTCATCAATCATCAAATCTTAAATTATTATCACTAATATAGTTCGTGTGTGCTCAACAACTACGCTAACTGGTATATAATCAAATTTAACACATAATAGGTCTCTTTGAAGGCATCATATAGTGTAAACTCATGAAATCCAAAAATAATCAAGATCCAACTAAAATCAAACAATTACCAATATCAAGGGTCAAAATAGGGTACTTATGCTTTATTTTTCATCTACGGGGGCTTTTTGCTTTTATTTCCCATTTTATTCATTTTTTTAGACACATGGCTATGCAGTGTCTTATTCCCTTAGGCTTTTCAATGCTATCTTAACGAGTTTTCAACCAACGACTCCCAAACCATTAAGACCTTAGGGCACTAGGTGTAAAGACAATCCCCTCGGGCTTACTTACTCAAGTAACAAAGGCCATAAAACTAGACAAACATGCCAAGGTGTTTAGTCTCTTTTTTTTAATAAGCTTATATACCTCAATTTTCCCCCAAACTTAGGTTCTTGTTTAACTTTAGCCTTCGCTGCCTATCCTTGTCATTCTTTCATTTGAACTAGCATTATCCTTTAGAGGTCCATTATGTATCAATTTGACTTTAATCAGTCAACATAGTTATTAATACTGTGCAAACCTTGTTATATCAGTTTCAAACAGGAAAAGATTCAATTCATAATAGAAAATTCCATCAAAGTTCTAATAGTTAGTACTATACTTGCTTACTCAAAGTCAGTCTCATCATTGGCCAAAATAATAGTTGGACTTATGCAAGATAACGCAGTACTTGACTAAATTTTTTGTGATATATATATATATATATATATATATATATATATATATATATATATATATATATATATAGATACATGAAATAAAAAGAAATAGACATTAATAAAAACTATTTACAACTACACTATTATGCAATTACACTACATGAATGCAACATATAATGAACCTGAAACTAAACATGAAAACTTATGCAAAAACTATAATAACTAAATTAGACATGTAATAAAACTAAACTAAACTCCCCCAAACTTGACAATTACAATGTCCTCATTGTAAATATATATATTGAAATAAAAGAACCGAGGACTTCCCTGTAATCATCTAAGATTGAGGTGGTGGCTGTTGTGGTTCATCACATTGGCGCTCTTCATTATCAAAATCAGAAGTGGAAATTGTGGCATTGGCCCGGGCTGCTGGTATGGAAACTGAGCATTTGGGTTTAGACTCTGGAGGGTCGCATTCAAAGAGGCAAAGGACGTGTTCATGGCATTGAACATGTGGTCCTGCCTGGCCGTCAGTCTCCTCTTCTGTCTATTGGCTTTTTTGTTATGCCCATCAATTTATCTCTGGAGGCTACGAAACTGAGAGCTAAACATATATCTGCCGGTTCGCTACGTCTCCTCAGTCTCCTGCTCTCCAGTAATCTCATTAGCTTGGAACTCATTATAGTTAGAGGTGTCCTCAGCATCAGCCTCCTCCTCAGAGGCTGGTGGAAATATAAACCCGAATCCTCTCGGATGCGACTCTCCCCCGGGCCAAACTGTGTAGCGTGCAATCATCCATGAGTCCAGAAGCTGGAGTGGCTACTGGGTAGGCTCATCACCAGACCATCTAACGCCAGCATGCCTGCATAACCCACAGATGAGGGATGGGTGTGGCAAGCCGCCAGAAAATGGTCCGCGCAGACATCTTCGTATCGAGAAATTGATAATGGCACCCACGTTGATGTTGAAGTCTTGCGCAACGGCATACAGTAGAAGCACCTTCTCCTTTGTCACCTCAGTAGTATGTGTAAACGAGAATAATTTGACGCACAAGAACGCCTACCATATTTTTCCATAATGGCTCAAGTCCTTGCTGAGGAAGATTGTGCCACCCATCCGTCCCTTGACCCATGTGGTTCCCGGCTTAGTTATTTATGTTAAAATCGCCTCTTTGTTGGGGTCATTGTCGCGCAAATAGGCATACTTGCATTCTACAAGAGTCCGTAGGCTGTAATACTTGTTGATAGCTTTAGGACTGAAATGAAACTGTTTCCCCCGTACGAATTCAATGAATAGGGGGCCCTGTCATATGTATTTGCATAAAACTACTTTACCAAATTGACGATTGCTGGCTCTGGTTCATCAATAAATTTGTCCCATCCTTTTTCATAAATTTGCCACTTCATGTGCCCATCTACGTTGTTTGGTGCCAATTCCCGTTCTGGAATGAGTGCCTTAGACACTAGATAATCATATCTATCGGCGGCGTTGGCACTCACAAATTTTCACTAGTCAAAGGCCCGGGCAGGTGGTATAGACCTTGAGCCCTCGCCTCTCTGTCTCTTAGATGCTGGTTTTGGTGCCACAGAATTAACTCAAGCCAAAATCCCCCAAACTTCTCTTTCCCAATTTATCGAAATGTGGTGTATACGACTCACAATACTCCCAAATTTGACTAATATAACCCAACTATGATCAATAAATGAGAATAACAACTAGCACAAAAAATTACCCCAATTGATTATTTTGATTGCACTGATTACTCCTTCAATGATGATATTAATGTAGTGGATGATGCCAATTGAAGTACTTCCCTTCCTTGTTGCAAACCTTAACTTTCTTATGGCTTGAATTTCTAATTTGGTATGCAAGTAATAGAGTTAGGGATTGGGTTTAAATAGAGAGGGAAAGTGTGTGTAAATTTCGTGGGTTCATAGAAAGGAGTAGTGGAGAATGTGTGGGATGATGGATGAGAGGTTAGTAGTTCGTGGGGTTGATGTATGAGAGAGTGGATATTTCAGTTAGAGGAGAAGAAAAGAAGTGGAGATGAGGTTTGAATTGGTATAACAGCCAAATTAAAAATCGTTCAGTTCCCGTACCCCCACCTCGATGGGGGGTATTCTGTTTCTGGTCCAAGACCCCCGCCCCGATGGGGGGTATCCTTCATGAAATGTCCGCCCCGGCGTGGGGTCCTTCTGCATCTAACTTTACTTTTTCCACTTCTTTGCATCAAACACATATCCATGAGCTTCCCAAGTACCTGAAACATATTGAAATTGTTAGTATTAGAAAACTTCATGAACACTGCACATGTAAGGTTGACTTAACTAGAAATCATGACTAAACTAACTTCCTAATGTACCGAAATAACTTACTAAATACTAAACTAATACTCTAAACTACACATTGACTAGCATACTTAAAAATACTGTAAATGAAAGTAACATTGGGTTGCCTACCAATTAGCGCTTATTTTTAAGTCTTACAGCCTGACTACTCCCTATTTGTGGCGCGTCGACAAGTGTGATTGCGGTGACTTCATTGTCGACGTCGCCACCTCAGTAACGCTTCAACCGATGACTGTTGACTTTAAATGTCTCCAATGGATTCGTACTATATAATTCAACGGCGCCATATGGGAAAACCCTCTTAATCGTGAATGGCCCCGACCATTGGGATTTGAGCTTTCCTGGGAACAACCGTAGTCCTGAGTTGAACAATAGCACTGATTGTCCTGGTTTAAACTTTCTCTGCATGAACTTTTGGTCATGCCATTTCTTAACTTTCTCCTTATACAGCTCTGAATTCTCATATGCTTGCAGTCAAAACTCGTCGAGTTCGTTCAATTGGAGCAATCTTTTCTCTCCTGTAGCTGATTGGTCAAAATTGAGTTTCTGAATGGCCCAGTATGCCTTATGCTGTAGTTCCACCGGGAGGTGACATTCTTTACTATAGACTAATTGATACGGAGACATCCCAATTGGTGTTTTGTATGCTGTCCTATACGCCCATAATGCGTCGTCCAATTTTAGAGACCAATCTTTTCTGCTTGGATTTACTACTTTCTCTAAAATCTTCTTCACCTCTCTATTGGAAACCTCAGCTTGACCACTTATTTGGGGGTGATATGTCGTAGCCACCCTATGATTGACCCCATACTTTGCCAAAAGAACTATAAACAATTTGTTGCAAAAGTGACTACCCTCATCACTAATAATTGCTCTTGGCATGCCAAATCTTGTAAAGATATTCTTATGTAAGAACTTGAGAACCACCTTGGAATCGTTTGCAGGGAGTGCTACGGCCTTAACCCATTTCGATACATAATCTACAGCTAGCAAGATATATATGTTGTTGAAAGATGGAGGAAACGGTCCCATAAAATCTATCCCCCATACATAAAAAATTTCCACTTCCATGATAGTTTGTAGCGGCATTTCATTCCTCTTTGAAATATTGCCCACCCTTTGGCATCTGTTGCAGTTTTTCACAAACTGGTGAGCATCCTTGAACACAGTAGGCCAGTAAAATCCTGTTTGTAATACTTTGGTTGATGTCCGCTCACTACCATAATGTCCCCCATATGCAGATGAATGACATTCGTGTAGAATATTCTTCACTTCACTGTACGGCCCACACCTTCGAATCATCTTGTCAGCGCACTGTCTGAATAAGTACAACTCATCCCACATGTACCACTTGACGTCATGTAGGAATTTCTTTTTCTGTTGTTGCATCAGATCAGGGGGAAGGATGTTGCTCACCAAGTAATTAACAAAATCCGCATACCATGAAAATTCTGAGTTAACTCCAAAGATTTGTTCATCAGGGAACGACTGATTGATTATATACTTATCCGCTCCATCTTTATCTGAATTTTCCAATCTCAAAAGATGATATGCTACTTGATTTTCTGTCCCCTTCCTATCCTTTATTTCCAAATCGAATTCCTGAAGGAGAAGGATCCATCTGATTAGTTTAGGCTTAACATCCTTTTTCGAAATCAAATAGCGAATCGCCAAGTGATCCGTGTTAACCACCACCTTTATCCCAATCAAATATGCTCTGAATTTGTCAAAGGCATATACTACTGCAAGTAACTCCTTCTCGGTGGCTGTGTAGTTCAATTCGGCATCCGTAAGGGCTTTACTTGCATAGTATATGGCGTGGAATATTTTCTCTCGGCGTTGACCCAAAACAGCTCCTACTACGTAGTCGTTCGCATCGCACATTAGTTCAAAGGGCATAGTCCAATCCGATGCGACGATCACTGGGGCTGTAGTCAACTTCTTTTTCAACTGCTCAAATGCTGTTTTACACTCCTCATTAAAACTGAATACTGCATCCTTCTGTAAAAGACTGCACAATGGTTTCGCAATATGAGAGAAATCCTTTATGAAACTTCTGTAGAACCCGACGCGTCCAAGAAAACTGCAGATTCCCTTTACTGAATTCGGCAATGGAAGATTCTTGATCGTGTTTAACTTTGCCTTATCAACCTCTAAACCTTTAGCAGAGACCTTGTGCCCTAGAATTATCCCTTCATTAACCATAAAGTGGCACTTCTCCCAGTTGAGCACCAAATTAGTTTCCACACAACACTTTAAGACCATGACCAGATTCTCTAGACACTTATCAAAAGTGTTTCCATAGACTGAAAAGTCATCCATGAAAACTTCCCCATTCTTCTCCACCATGTCCAAGAAGATGGCCATCATATATCGTTGGAACGTCGCTGGTGCATTACATAACCTAAAGGACATCCTTCTAAATGCAAAGGTGCCATATAGGCATGTAAAGGTGGTCTTCTCTTGGTCCTCGGGAGCTATGACAATTTGGTTGTACCCCGAGTATCCATCTAGTAGGCAGTAGTATTCGTGTCCAGCTAGTCGGTCCAACATCTGATCAATGAAGGGTAGAGAAAAGTGATCCTTTCGGGTTGACTTATTTCGCTTTCTGTAATCCATGCTCCGGTCACTTTTCTCATCAAAATCAGCTCATTATCTTCATTCGTAACCACTGTCAGTCCACCCTTTTTCGGTACGCATTGTACTGGATTGACCCATGCACTGTCTAAAATTTAGTAAATAATTTTTGCATCCAACCACTTTAGTATTTCTTTCTTTACCACTTCTTTCATGATTGAATTTAGAATTCTCTGTTGTTCCACTATTGGCTTCACATCATCTTCCATGAGAATTTTGTGCATGCAAAAGGAGGGGCTGATCCCCTTTATATCGGAAATGGTCCAGCCTATTGCAGACTTGTATTCTCTCAAAATCCTTAGCAATTTACTTTCCTGTAATTCGTTAAGTGCAGATGCAATAATAACAGGTGAAGTATTTGAATCACCCAAATAAGCATACCTGAGGTGTTTAGGAAGCGGTTTGAGCTCAAGAGTGGGTGGCTCCTCAAGGGATGGTTTAATTTGAGCTGAAGTTTTTTCTTCTATGTGAAGTGGTTCGAACGACATCTTGAATCTACTAACTTGAGGCAAAGCATCCAGCATGTGCAAGTAATCCACAAACTCTGGATCATCCAAATCTGCCAATAGTGTAGTTTCCAATGGATCACTGACCAAACTTTTTACCATATCATTAGTAACTATCCGGTTGATGACATCCACCTAGAAGCACTCCTCTTCATCAGTAGGGAACTTTATGGCTTTAAATACATTGAATGTGACTTCTTGATCTTGAACCCTCATGGTTAATTCCCCTTTTTGAACGTCAATGAGAGTCCTACCTGTAGCCAAAAATGTTCTCCCTAAGATGATGAGGATGTTCTTGTCTTCTTCATAGTCCATGATTATGAAATCTGCTGGAAAAATAAACATATCCACCTTAACCAAAATATCTTCCGCAATTCATCTTGGATAAGTTACCGATCTGTCTGCTAATTGTAACGAAATGTTTGTAGGCTTTGGAGCTGGTAAACCCAATTCGGTATAAATGGATAATGGCATGAGGTTTACACTTGCCCCCAAGTCACACAAACACTTTTTAAAGGCCATGTTACCGATCGTGCAAGGTATAATGAAACTCCCTGGATCCTTCAACTTTGGAGGTAACTTTCTCTGTAAAAATGAGCTATATTCTTCCATCAAAGCCAAAGTTTTGTAATCTTCTAACTTTTTCTTCCTTAACAGAATCCCCTTCATGAATTTGGCATACCTAGGCATTTGATCTAGGGCTTCTGCGAAGGGAATATTAATTTGATGTTTCTTAAAAACTTCCAAAAATTTTGCGAATTGTATGTCTAATTTCTATTTTTGTACCCTCTGCTAAAACGGTGGTAGAGGATACACAACTGGCTTAACGTCCGACTTGCTCTTGTCCCCTTGCTTTTCCTCATCCTATTTCTCTGCAACCACTTTGTCTTCATTCTCTTTGACATCTTTCTTAGCTAAATTTTTTGCACTTTTCCTTTCAAGATGCTTTCCATTCCTCAAAGTGATTGCTTGACACAGCTCATGATTTCCCTTCGAATTTTTTTTGTGTCACTAGGTAGAGTCCCTTGCGACCTATTATTAAACGCTAAGGCAAGCTGTCCCATCTGATTTCTATGTTTTTGATGGCCACTACTTGTGTTTTCATTGCCACCTCATTTCCCGATATATATTTCAACAAATGCTCTTCTAAGTCTGTCTTTCTCTTGTTGCGGAGCTACTTGTTGATGATGATTTTGAAACCACGGGGGATAAGAAGGTCGTGGAGCCTGTTGATTTTGATTGTTACTCCATGAAAAGTTGGGATGGTTCCTATTCCCTAGGTTGTTGTCATTTTGATACATGTTCTGTAGAATCGTATTGTAGCTGCCCATAAACTGAATCGATGTTGGGTTGATGGCACACTGTTCTGTAGGATGTTCTCCTGCACATAACTCACAAACTTATGCCACATGGTGTGGTTGTGCACCTGGCAGAGTATCCATTTTCTTTGATAAGGCTGAAATCTGTTCCGCCAACGCTGTTACCCCGTCTACCTCTATTACCCCAGCTACCTTGGGTTGTGTCATCCTCACTGTAGGCCACTGGTAGTTATTAGCTGCCATTGTTTCTATTAACTCATAAGCCTCCTCATAACTCTTAGCCATAAAAGTTCCACCCTAAGCTGCATCATGCTTGTCCTGAGATTCCCAATTAACCCGTTGTAGAACGTATTCATCTGTAGCCATTTAGGTAGTCCATGACGAGGGCACTTTCTGAGTAATTCCTTGTACCGTTCCCATGCCTCATATAAAGACTCCCCTTGTTGCTGCTCAAGCATGGCGATCTCATTTCTCATCTTCGTAGTTTTGGCTGATGGAAAGAATTTAGCCAAGAACTTCTGAGCAAGGTCATCACAAATAGTTATCGATCCCGACGGTAGAGAATTTAACCAACTCTTCGCTTTGTCCTGCAAGGTGAATGGGAACAAGCGAAGTCTGACTGCATTATCTGACACCCCATTGTATCTAAAGGTGTCACATATCTCCAAAAAGTTGATCAAGTGTTCATTCGAATTGTCGTTGGCTAATCCCCCAAACTGAACTGAGTTTTGTATCATCTGAATAGGCCCAGGCTTGATCTCAAAAGTATTTGCAGTAATCGCCGGCCTGGTGATGCTCGACTGAAGCTCAGTCACCTTGGGAGTAGCATAATCCCTCAACACTTTTTGGTCTTCTGCAGCCATTATTTCTTCCTTCTCAGAGTTCTCAAAGTTTTCCCTTATGTCTTTAATCCACTTATTCAGCCTTTAAAACCGTTTCTCAATATCGCCCTCGAAAGGAAGCAAGTCTGGATTCTTAGACTGAGTTTGCATAAACTAACTAAAAGAACCTAAAATAGGAAAGAACAAAACAAAAGAAAAATTGTTTAAGTAAAACTAGACTAATCAAACTGATATTGAAAAATATTAAAATCTGTACTAACTCCCCGGTAACTTTGCCAAAAACTTGTTGGTTGAAATCTAATTACGCTCAAACGCAAGTGCATGTGGTCAACAAGTAATATAATGATAAGTTGAGTATCGTTCCCACAAAGAGTAGTATGGAATTAATCTAACAATTACCAGCTTTATATTAATCCAAATTTTATTAAACTATCCAAATCAATGATTATAACTATTAAAAACTAAAAATATAAAAATACTAAGAAATTAACACAACTAAAAACCTGTAATTTAAAGCAAATAATGGAGAATTAGGTTTACAACTTCACTTTAAGTCTCAGTCTGATTATTACACTTTAATTCAGTCAATTCACTATCCCAGTTTATTAATCAAGAACACTTAAGTAGAATTAGCCATTTTTCAATGTAGTAATACCGTATTAACTTAAATTCACAAATCAGATAGAGTTAAGCCAAACACCCTAATCAACTATTTCACTATATCTCTATGTGAATTACAATTAAATAAGGTTTAAGTTCAAGTTCTCTACCCGATTACATGCGATGTTAAGCATATCTCTACCCTAACATTCATCAAGATTCTATTTAATCATAGATTTCAAGAACACATGCCAAAGTGATTAAGTCTAGATTCATATATCATCTCTCGAGTCTATACAAATCCACATAGAATTGGTGATCAAGTAATTCATCAATTAAAACACAAATCACAATAGATAAACTAAATGGATAGATTATCAAACTGAATTTAAGACTACATAATCATCTTTTAACCATAAAGATCCATCATAAGCCTAATAAGTAAATTAGTTCATCACAAATGAAATAAACACTAAAATCATAAAAGAATCCATCATCCAAATTACAATAATTGTATTAAAGAAGTCAAATGAATACAAAACCACCCTTCTTCTTCTTTTCAAATTGCAATTTTCGTGACTCTGACCTTCAATCCTTCCTCCAATGCAATTTACTTGAATTAGGGTTTAGAAAATTGTTAATTGATTCAATCTTGTTATCTCCCCTGTTCTCTATGTTAATCCTCAGCACAAGACACATATTTAGTCCACAAACTGACGTCAATCGGAGTCCCAAGCCATGCCAACTTCCTTCCTAGACATTGCTATAGAACTTTAATGAAAATAGAATTCTTACTCCTGGCCCGTACCCCCGCCCTGGCGGGGGTTTTTCTTTTTTATATGCCCACCCCGGCGGGGGGTCCTTCTGTTCTTGCTTAAGTATCCCCACCCTAGCGGGGGGTTTTCTTGTTAATAGCCCGCCCCGGCACGGGGGGGGGGGGGGTTTCTGCTGATGCACACTTTTGCTCATTTTATGCTAAGTTCCCATCACAATGCCACCTTTTAAGCCACACATGCTATACCACCATACCTAAACATAAAATAACAATAGACAAGTAAAAACGAACATAAATATACAAAATTAACACAGTTTAAGCTTGAATTAGAGGTCGATTTGTAGGTATAAAACCCACTCATTAGTCTTCCCCGATGAAGAGATAATATACCATCGAAGGATGATAAGTTCAGAAGAAATGGTGGCAGTTATCACTTGCATCGAAGAAACTTCTATGGTGCCCACAATTGTCCAAGGATTATCTGATGAGGGAGAAAGAATTCCATTAGAAATAGATGCTCCAAGGCCGTTGATATTAACTCCTCAGCCACAGATCCCCATCTGTAGTCTGAAAAAGATCCCGTGGAATTATGGAGAAGGTATAAGGTCAAAGACCAATTGTACTGCAGTCCTGCCAAAAGATAATCCATTGTACCTCCCGGGGCAGATAATGAAGTCGATGACCAAAATGATTGGAAAAGTTCCCATAGGAAAGGTTGTGGATTTCCTTACCAAGGTGGGACACAACAAAGTGAGAATGGTGAAGCAGCTAAAAAAGGCACCACCCCAAATCTCTAACCTAGGCCTGGTGTTAGCCTCCGAGGACCACTGCCAAATTCAAATCCAGGTGTTAGAGGAGGCCTACCTGCCCAAAACCATTAATACTGAGAAGTTCTGACATCTGATTAGCCATATACTAGACAGTAACGTGATATCCTTTACCGATGACGATATACCAGCCGAAGGAACTGGGCATCACAGACCATTACATTTCGCTGTTATATTACCAGGGTATGTAATAAGAGGAGTACTTATCAATGGGGGATTGGCCTTAAACACTACCCTTATGATACTCTGAAGAGGATGAATATCAACCAAAGTAGGATCTGAGATTCGATCATTTGACGAGTCACAGAGGGATACAGTGGGGGCAATTGAACTTCACATGGAGATTGGTCCATTCACCTTCAACATATCCTTCCAAGTATTGAATATTACTATTGGGTATAACTTGCTGCTGGGGCGACCATAGATTCATATGGGTGGAGCTGTTCTGACCACTCTTCAGCATCAATTAAAGTATATTATCTATGACAACTTGGTCATCGTCAGTGCCAAAGTCAAGTATCTGATCCATATTCTAAGAGACATGCCTATGATCATCTTGAACGAAGGCATTGAGCGTGCAAGCTTCCCAGACTTCGAAGTAAGCACTCCTCAAAACCACTCTATGGGTTCGCTAATATTTATACCCCGAATATCCCCAGAAGTGATGGCAGTCGATCAAGAGATGCTCACCCGAGGACATCAAATAGGTTAAGGGCTAGGTCATAATAGCTAGGGGATCAAAAACTTGATTCGTATACCGACACAATTAGGGAAAGATAGACTAGGCTACCTTGATGGTTTCAAACATCGTAATCCCTATAAGTAGATGCCTGCCCACCTGATGGCTTCCCTCAGGCCGAACATCATTGAAGCAGGATTCAAAGAGCCATTAAAAAAGGTCCCCGCGAATGTCTCGAATCTTCTGATACCCAAGGTCAATCGGAGTGGAGATGAGGAAACCAATGAGAAAAACCTCTCGAAGATGTGACAATAAAGGCCAGGAATAAGAAGTTTATAAAGGAAATTCAGCTGCGATTTTCTTATAAATTTTTCCTAGCCGAAGGTGCCCTGAAGGATTCACATGGGACGGATCCACTCAATGATCATCCTAACCTCCCTTCCATTAATTGGACGACGGTAGGCATCCCAAAGGAAGATCCCAGGTCTAGTTTTGAGTCAGTCATGGTCATTGTCAAAGACAGCGATAACTCTGGTAACGCCTCTATCTCGGCAATCCCCGAATATCAGACTACCAACAATTGGACGATCACCCCTCAGATTGTTCGGAAAGGGTAAAAACAGGAAAATGATATGTTAACAGGGAGAGCTTAGCCTTTTCATTTTAGTCTGCTTTATTTTATATGTAACTTGTTATTGCCTTTTATCATATTAACTGCTAAATCTTTTTGTAATTGACAACAGTTCTCTCTCTCTCTCTCTATATATATATATATATATATATATATATATATATATAAGTAATCAAGTTTTCTTCTCAGGTTCCCAAATTTGAGTTTTTCTAGCCCTGTCTATAACTTGCCAAATTCAAATAATGACTACGATTTTGATATAGAGTTGGACTTTGACTTGATGGGATTTAACAAGAAGAAGTGGATGATGAAGAGGTACCCGAGGAAATTAAAGGATGGGTCAAAGACAAACCCAAACCCAACCTTGAGAAAACCATCACCATAAACATTGGAACCTCTGACCATCCCAAAGAGCTTTAGATCAGAACCAACCTCCCCTCTAGCCAAGAAAAAGAACTAATCAAACTTCTAACCCAATTTTAGGATGTTTTTGCTTGGTCTCATGGAGATACGATCGACTTATCCATAAATATAGTCGTGCATCGGTTGCCAGTTAAAGAAGGGTTCAAACCAGAGAAGCAGAAGTTAAGACGGTTAAAACTAGAATGGAGCCTGAAGGTCAAAGAAGAAATCATCAAACAATTCAAAGTGGGTATTATTATGATATCAACCTACCTTGAGTGGTTATCCAATGTGGTCCAAGTTCCGAAGCCTGGTGGAAAGGTGCAAGTCTTCGTAAATTATCGAGATCTCAACAAAGTCAGCCTTAAAGATGACTTTCCAGTTTCGTTCATCCATGTGTTGATAGACAACACAACACAGTACGAGATGTATTCATTTGCCGATTACTTTTCTGGATACCACCATATCATGGTTGCTAAAGAGGAAAGGAAAAAGACCACCTTTATCACCCCATGGGGCACTTTCTACTATAGGAGATTGGCTTTTGGCCTCACCAACGCTGGTGCCACCTATCAGAGGGCTATTTCCACTATATGATGAATAAAGAGATTAAAGTATATGTGGATGATATCATTTTAAAATCCAAGAAAGAAGATGACCACATTACCCATCACCAGAAGTTGTTCGATCGCCTACACAAATATGACTTGAAGCTGAACCTAGTAAAGTGCGCCTTTGGCATAAAGTCTGGTAAGCTTCTAGGATTCCTTGTGAACAATCGAGGCATCGAACTGGATCCAACCAAGATAAAAGCCATCAGTGAGATGCCATAGCCGAGAATTGAGAAGTAAATATGAGGTTTCTTGGGGAGGATAAACTTTATCAGCCGACTCATATTACAGTTGATAGCCACCTGTGAACCCATTTTCAAGTTGTTGAGAAAGAAATCTTCCAAAAAATGGAATGAAGATTTTCAGAAAGCTTTTTACACTATTCAAAAGCAATTGATTGAAGCACCTATCTTGGTACCCCCAAGGGATGGAGTCCCATTGTTCATATATATATCAATTAACTCCAATGCCATGGGATGCTTGCTGGGCCAAAAAGATGATATGGGCAAGGAAAGGGCCATTTATTACCTCAGCAAGAAATTTAGTAGTGGAGAGCAAAAGTACACACTGATAGAAAGGACCTGTTGTGCGTTAGCCTGGGTCGCCATGAGGTTACATCATTACCTGCACGACCATACAACTTATCTCATATCTCGTATGGATCTTTTGGAGTATATTTTTAGCAAACTGATGTTGAACTGCCGATTATCCAAGTGGTAGCTAATCCTTTAACAGTTTGACATTGTCTATGTGACCCAAAAATCTATTGAATGATAGGGAATCGTGGACCATCTATCAACACCACCGACATGAGGTTATAAGCCTCTTGAAACATACTTCCCTGACGATGAGGTGATGGCGATTCAGCAAGCCAATGGAGAAGATATGGGTCAATTTTGGAAATTATACTTTAATAGTGCAACAAACGTGGAAGGCACCAGGGCAGGGGCAACTCTCGTCTCTATCACTGGGGATAAGTACCCTGTAGTGACTAAGTTGTAATTCAACAATTCCAACAATACGTCAGAATATAAAGGATGCCTTGTGGGGTAAAAATTGGCTCAATCCATGGGGGACAGACGGTTGGAAATATTTAGAGATTCGGAGCTAGTCATCAGACAATCCACTAGGGCCTACAGTACCAATCAATTACATCTATTTCCATACCACCGCCACGTTGTCAAAATTATAGGAGAGTTTGAAAATATTACCTTTATGCATATCCCTCATAATAGAAATGATTTAGTCGACGCATTGGCCACACTTGCCTCATTGGTTAGCATATCAGCAAGAAAGGGTATGCCTGTTGTCTCCTTCATATTGCAAAATGCACTATCTTACGGAAACAACATAGGGGAAATATCTGATGAAATAGCTGATTAACCTTGGTACCAAGATATCAAAGAATATATGCGAGACAGATATGCCCCTCAAAGCTGATTAGGGCGATCACGTCAAGCGATGTTATCAATGTCAAATCCATGCCAACATTATTCATGCACCTCCGAACCAACTACATTGTATGACATCACCATGGCCATATTTTATGTGGGGAATGAACGTGATCGGGCATGTTGAACCCGAAGATAGTAACGAACACAAATTCATCTTCACTATGATTGATTACTTTACCATGTGGGTAGTGTAGTAACCCCCAGATCATGGTCCTAATCACCAAGGATCTGGTATAATAATTCTATAAATGTTGTGAAAGATATAAACATAATTTATTTATACATTAAACCTACACATTATCCCCAAGGTCGAGAACCTTCACGTAATACCTGTATTACATATCTATCCGATATACAATGTCACTGGCTTCTCTTGTATCCGACATATTCATCTTAATCTACAATGTTTATCATGATATTGAAAGTAGTATGCAGACAAGCCAATCATGTTTGATGATAAAGCATATACTTTGTAACAATCTTATTCATTTATTAATAAAAGGTATTATTTATTAAAGGCTTTTAATTATCTACATGATGCTGTTTTATAATATGTGATAAACCCATAGTTTTAAGCAATGCTTTTAGAATAATGATGATGTTCATTCTAATGAGATCTAAATTCTTAGAAAGCTTAAAACTAAAATAGTTCCCAATCGTTGGATTACTAAATTGGGGATTAGTGAATCCGGATAGATTGGTACATACGTTGCTTGCTCATTGGATGAGGATGATTGATCTCATGATCATTTGTGTGGAGACACTAAAGCAAGTATGTAGGTGCTTATTAGAGAATAAGTTCACTGAACGTGGCTCGCTAAGGAATACCTAATGGAGTTTTACTTGCCTGTCAATAGGAATTCCTGTAGTGATAGTAGTACAAATGATCCTTGAACTTGAGATCATCATAGTATCTTGTGTATGATGAGTTATACTTTGACTTATTCCTTAAGACCCTTAGGGTATATCAAAGGGTATGCTTGGGTATAATAAGTTATACATGGAGATAATGTATGATCAATAAAGAATCTACCGCTTCTAGTAAAAGAAGAGAAATGTCCTATGTGATTCGATAAATGACAACCCAGTAGTCCTTGGCCAAGGCAGAATGAAATTAGAAAGAAGTTTCTAATTTATATTATTTAGAGTTGTGCATTTAAGAGTCGAAATACATATAATTAAATAAAATAAGACTTGACAGTAATTCCATGTCTTATATTTAATTGGGACATTGAATGGTGGAAGGATTGAATTGTACAGTAACTATTTACTCAAAGGTTCTTTTATGATTAATGTTGAAATCTATATTATCTGGAAAGTCGTTGATCGCTAGGGAGGCTTATCCCTATTGTAGAATAAATATTATTTATTTAAATAAATTAATTGTTTAATTTATTTATTTAAATAAGATTAGAATTGTTCTAATTGATTTATTCACAACCGGTTTAATATGGAGAACCTAAAGGGTCACACCATAAAAGGAAGAATAATTATTTAAGAAGTTAATGGCATAATCGTAATAATATGTTAAGTATATTTAATTTAATCTATGGTGATAGAATAAATTAAATAGCTTAATATTTATTATTTAATATTTTAGAAATATTAAATATAAATTAATAAGAAGAGTCTTATTAATATTATTATAATTATTATTATTTTAATTTCTAAAAGAGTTTAGGAATTAATTTAATATAAGTACTCTCATTTATTCCTAATAGGATTAGGAGGAAAAATTAGTTAAAGGAGTTTAATTAATTATCCCTAATAAGATTAGGGAGCTCATTTAATTAAAAGAGTTTAATTAAATAATACCTTATTTTAATAGGGTTACTTGATATCTTTATAAGAGGAGTCTTATATCAGATATCATACATACGTTATTCCAATGGTTGGAGAGTACGCTCTTTTCTATGGAGATAGAAAAAATTAGGTTTTTGCCAAACACCCATCTTCTTGGATCTTTCTTCTTCCTTGGTGGATCACCTCTAGAGGCCAAACACTTGGGTGGCTAACGTTGATCAAAGGAAGGAACCAAACCCGGTGGATTCAAGTTGGACGCGAAAAGGATTGGAGGTGAACTTGTACCTGAGGAAGCTCGGATCTTCAAGGGTATGATTCTTGTTCTTTCTTTTTCGTTTAATTAATAATTGGACATAAAGGGTGATCCGGGTATATGGTTTGTAAAATTTTAAACTCTGATTTTTCCACGTTTCCGGTATTTTGTGCAATTTGATTGCGTTCATGAATATTACAAACCTAACAGTGGCATCAGAGCCAAACCTTTATGCGAATTATTAATTATTTTAATTTGATATGTATATTGATATGTGTTTAGAACAATTTAATTGGGCATAATTTTATTGAATAAAATTATATAAAAAAAAAACGAAATCACAGTATTTTTTTTTAAAGTTCGCGAATCATATTATATATATATAGATATGACGTTGCTGGATGGTCATATGATTCACGTGGCAAGGATAAGGAAATTCGTGAGTCACCTGAGAATCATGATATCCAGAATGTTACTTAAGTTAATATCTTATATTACTTAAGTTAATGTCATATGATATCTATATATTATATATAACGGTTTAGTTATATATATATATATATATATATATATATATATATATATATATATATATATATATATATATATATATATATATATTATTCTTATGTATTTTATAATTAAAATAAAAGATTATTTTAATTTTAAAATAAAAAGTTTATTTTAATATTAAAATAAAAGGTTTATTTTAATTTTAAAATTAGAATTTCATGCTAACTAATTAGAGTTGGAATTAGATTCCATGATAACTAATTGGAGTTGAAATTGGATTCTATGTTTCCTTAAATAAAAGAGTTTATTTAGATATGAAATAAGATTTCATATTATTCAAAATAATGGAGTTTATTTGTGAATAGGAAAAAGAATCCGTATTTCCTTAAATAAAAGAGTTTATTTAAATATGAAATAAGATTTCATAATATTCAAAATAAAGGAGTTTATTTGTGAATAGGAAAGAGAATCCGTATTTCCTTTAATAAAGTTTTTTTTTACATGGAATTAGATTCCATAATTAATTAAAATAAAGGAGTTTATTTTGATTAAAGATTTTGATTAAAATAAAATAGTTTATTTTATTCAAAATTGGATAAATTAAAATAAAATAGTTTTATTTTGATTTAAATTTGGATTAAAATAAAGGAGTTTATTTTGATTCAAAAATAGATTTTATGCTAACTAAATTTGCCCATTAAATGATATCAATATATATATTGAATGTTTATTATTCATAAGATGAATGTTATTTATTGATGCATATTGTGATGTGTATGATAATAAATGGGATTGATTATAGACTATTGACCAATGTGATTGGATTTTATTTTAGTTGGATGCATGAATGTATGTGTTTTATTAAATGGGGTCTGCGTACCTCGCCTTCTCTAATTTTTCTTAATGTAAATTATATCTCCCTCCTATGTACTTCCCCTTGACTGCTGATCAAGGTTTCTATTTATTTAAATAGTTTTGTAACATGAATAGTTAGAATTAATTTTGAAGAATTAGAGATCAAGGAGCAAGGAGCGCGTGAAGACCCGTTTGTAATGGAGCCCGAGTTTAAATGTAATAGTTATATTTAAATATTAATTCTTGCACCCCTAGGGTTTGACCTTTTTGGTTCACTTGGTGGCTCTAGTGAACCAAACTAGAATAAAAGTCCATAATCAATCCGGGTAGAATATAGTATTCTATATGTGCATGCTTATACTATATATATTATATATTATGCAAACATGCTTCGCATGTTAATTAATATGACGCGTATTATATATATATATATATATATATATATATATATATATATATATATATATATATATATATATATATATATATATATATATATGTGCATGCGTGCTAAACAAGATGAGACAAATTAATAACAAACCCCTCAAATTTTTTATATTAAGTCCTAAGCGTTCAAAGATATTTAGAATATCGAACGTCGCCTTCTAGCATGATAAAATTAATAGAGTATTAAATATTTAATATGAGTTTGTTGTGTCACCACAAGGCAAGTATTAAGTATTTAAGATATTAATTTATCACATTTGATGCTTATAAAGAAAATTGAACAATATTATTTTGTTGTGTCACCACAAGGACAATATTTTTTTTTTTGAATATATGGAGTGCTAGGTTGGACTTAACTTGGATAATTTTGATTTGGATGTGCCACCACTTGATCAAAATAATCTAAGAGGCAAAATACAAGGAGCTGCATAGTTGATGTAATTGACAAGAGTTGTCTACCTATTTATTTATATATAGTTTGTTGTGTCACCACAAGGCTATATACATTTGAAATGGGATCCATATTCTCACTAGCAAATCTTTAATTAGATTTTGCCGAACTATATAAGTGAGGGTAATATAGTTTGATGAAAATAGTGGGAGATACCAATTTAAAACAAGACCTAAATTATTTTGGTAATTAATAAAAGAATGTATGCTAAAATGTTGTTAATTACAAATTCATTTACAGAATTTTACAATGTCTAAAATTACTATCACTGCGTAGCATATTAGATGCTAAATTAACCGGACCGAATTAAATGGATTCATTAAGAAATTTGAGAATAGTTCTCATGGCTGAAAAGCTATCTTATGTCCTTAATACGCCTATCCCTGCAATGGTTGCAGACAATGCCTCTGAGGAAGAGATTACTACTTTTAGAAAGTGGCAAGATGATGCACAGTTGGCTCAATGCATCATGCTCGCATCCATGAGTAACGAGCTTCAGCGTCAGCATGAAACCATGGATGCTCTTACTATATTCCTACACATCAAGTAGTTGATGGTGAGGAAAGTAGGACTGATAGATATTAGATATCTAAGGAGCTCTTTCGATCTAGAATGACCAATGACACTACAGTACAGATAAAAGTTCTTAATATAATCAATTTGATTGATCAATTAGGACAACTGGTTTTGTCATGGATAGAGAGTTGAGCCAAGATTTGATCTTGCACTCACTCCCGGACTCCTTTCACAATTGTTGTGAATTTTTCATATGACCAAGCTAGATATCAGCCTCGCTGATTTGCTTAATATGTTGAAAAATGTTGAGAGTCACTTTCCAACCAAGAAAGACCAAGTCTTACTGGTAGGGGCCAAATGATCTTCTGAAAAGAAGAACGATTCAAAGAAGGTAAATAGAAAGGCAAAAATAAAGGATAATAAGAATAAAACTGATATGGATAGCAAAGGAGTTTACTTCCACTGCAATAAGCCTGGACACTGGAAAGAAACTGCGAGAAGTATCTTGCAGAGGCTAACCAAAGAATCTTAGTGAAGCTTCGATTACAAATACAAATTTGTTCATGATTTAAAATAAAAATTTTCTTTAAGTCAAGGTTCTACTCGGGTATTGGATACCGACTTTGGTTATCATAAATATAGATTTATGAATGGACCAAGTAGAAGTAGAAATCTAAACAAAGATAAGTAATTTTATGTGTGGTAAATGAAGCAAAGGTTACTATATTAGCCATAGAAACTTATAGTTTAGCATTGCCTACGGGCAAATCTATTAAGTCAATAAGTTGTTATTATATTTCAGTTCTTGTTAGAAACATTATTTCTATTTTATTGTTGGACAATAAGATTTTTGGTATTATAATTAAGAACAATTGTTGTTCTATTTATAATAATAATGTTTTGTATAGAACTGGAATATTACTTAATGGATTTTGTATACTTGACTTACGTAAAAAAATTATTTTATAAATTGAACAAACTAGTATAAGAAAAGGAGATGATCATTCAAAGAGTTGAATATGTGTATTTGATGAAATACAATTGTGAATTGTTTGAAAGGTTCGAAGAATTTAGAAGTGAAACAAATTGGCAAAGTATTAAGACTCTTTGATTAGATCAAGGAATAAATACTTGTGCAATAAGTTTTTAGATCATCTCAAATGGTTTTCTCACAATGGACGCCTCCTGATACGCAATAATTGATTGATGTATCTGAAAGGAAAAATCGTATCTTGTTGGACATGGTGCGGTCCATAATGATTTTACTGACATTCCAGTATCCTTCTGGGGTTATGCCCTAGAAATGGCTGCATATCTACGAAAAGGTAACCTCAAAATCTGGCCCCAAGACTCCATAAAAGTTATGAACAGGGAGGATTCCTAATCTTAAGTATGTTAAGATAAGGGGTTGTCCAACTTATGTGAAAAAGGTTTCAAAGGATAAGCTTGGGACAAGATTTGTGGTACATCCTAAAGTAAGTTTAGGGCATATGTTCTATAATCCTACTTAGCAAAAGGTGTTTGTTGCGAAACACACTACCTTCTAAGATAAAGGTGTTTATCATTGAAGGAGCTAGTGGGAGGATAATAGATCTTGAAGAGTTCAAGAACCACAAATCACTATAAGTCAAATAAGAGGAACTTGTAGATAGACCTATTGTACCACAACCGAATCGTAAATCTGGAATAGTACTGATGATACCTGAGAGGTATGGAATCATCATGGATGATGATGATGAGGTACACATCATAGAAGATAATGATCCAGAGTTACATACGATGAGGTAAGAGTTCTGGTGTGTAAAAAAAAAGGGTCAGTGGGAGCGTCGTGAACTTTCTAATATTATATGTTGATATACTACGGATGAGGAATAACATACCAATGCTACAATTAGTAAAGATAAAGTCGTCTAAATATTCCTCCATGAATGATTTGGAAGAGTATCTTAACTGGGGATACAAATCTATATAGATAGATTTAAGAGGATGCTCGACATAACCCAAGGAATGTATATTCATTTGATGCTAAAGTCGTTTAGCATGGCAAACTCCAAGAAATGTCTCATGTTGATGAGCCATGGAGTGTATCTCTCTTAATAGTCCCCATAGACTCATAAAAGAGAGATCGCATGAGTAACTATCATGTATACAATGAAATGTACGAGACCTGATGTTGATCGGTCATATTCTGGAGAAGATCACTGTAAGACATTTAAAAATATCTTAAAGTACTTAACTGGCACTAAGGATGTGATTATATTTATGGTGGGTCTGAATTAAAACTAGAGAGCTTAACAGACTCAAGTTTTTCAAACAGACCAAGACGACAAAAAATCCACTTTAAGGTAAAGCGTTACCTTGAACGGTGGTGCAGTGAAATTGGAAAGGTTCCAAACAGCAAAGAGTTGTTGGTTTAGTGATAAAGACAAAGTAAATAGCTATAAATGAAGCTGCAAGTTGATTGTTTGGATGAAAAGTTTATTACAGAACTAGGAATAGTTCCTAAGTCTCATCTTGGATCTAAACATGTGTTGTGGCACTTTCATTTGATTATAGGAATCATTGAAAGATGGGAAATCACTATAGAGATAGTGGACTCTTAAGAACAACATTACATATCCATTAACTAAAGCTTATCCAACAGCAAGATAATCGCCACTTAGAGAAGAAGAGTATGAGATACCATGACGATTGGCTTTAGTGCAAGTGGGAGATTGAAAGTAGTATACAGACAAGCCAATCATGTTTGATGATAAAGCATTTGTAACAATCTTATTCATTTATTAATAAAAAGTATTATTTATTAAAGGCTTTTAATTATCTACATGATGCTGTTTTATAATATGTGATAAACCCATAGTTTTAAGCAATGCTTTTAGAATAATGATGATGCTCATTCTAATGAGATCTAAATTCTTAGAAAGCTTAAAACTAAAATAGTTCCCAATCGTTGGATTACTAAATTGGGGATTAGTGAATCCGGATAGATTGGTACATACGTTGCTTGCTCATTGGATGATGATGATTGATCTCATGATCATTTGTGTGGAGACACTAAAGCAAGTATGTAGGTGCTTATTAGAGAATAAGTTCACTGAACGTGGCTCGCTAAGGAATACCTAATGGAGTTTTACTTGCCTGTCAATAGGAATTTCTGTAGTGATAGTAGTACAAGTGATCCTTGAACTTGAGATCATCATAGTATCTTGTGTATGATGAGTTATACTTTGACTTATTCCTTAAGACCCTTAGGGTATATCAAAGGGTATGCTTGGGTATAATAAGTTATACATAGAGATAATGTATGATCAATAAAGAATCTACCGCATCTAGTAAAAGAAGAGAAATGTCCTATGTGATTCGATAAATGACAACCCAGTAGTCCTTGGCCAAGGCAGAATGAAATTAGAAAGAAGTTTCTAATTTGTATTATTTGGAGTTGTGCATTTAAGAGTCGAAATACATATAATTAAATAAAATAAGACTTGACAGTAATCCCATGTCTTATATTTAATTGGGACATTGAATGGTGGAAGGATTGAATTGTACGGTAACTATTTACTCAAAGGTTCTTTTATGATTAATGTTGAAATCTATATTATCTGGAAAGTCGTTGATCGCTAGGGAGGCTTATCCCTATTGTAGAATAAATATTATTTATTTAAATAAATTAATTGTTTAATTTATTTATTTAAATAAGATTAGAATTGTTCTAATTGATTTATTCACAACCGGTTTAATATGGAGAACCTAAAGGGTCACACCATAAAAGGAAGAATAATTATTTAAGAAGTTAATGGCATAATCGTAATAATATGTTAAGTATATTTAATTTAATCTATGGTGATAGAATAAATTAAATAGCTTAATATTTATTATTTAATATTTTAGAAATATTAAATATAAATTAATAAGAAGAGTCTTATTAATATTATTATAATTATTATTATTTTAATTTCTAAAAGAGTTTAGGAATTAATCTAATATAAGTACTCTCATTTATTCCTAATAGGATTAGGAGGAAAAATTAGTTAAAGGAGTTTAATTAATTATCCCTAATAAGATTAGGGAGCTCATTTAATTAAAAGAGTTTAATTAAATAATACCTTATTTTAATAGGGTTACTTGATATCTTTATAAGAGGAGTCTTATATCAGATATCATACATACGTTATTCCAATGGTTGGAGAGTACGCTCTTTTCTATAGAGATAGAAAAAATTAGGGTTTTGCCAAACACCCATCTTCTTGGATCTTTCTTCTTCCTTGGTGGATCACATCTAGAGGCCAAACACTTGGGTGGCTAACGTTGATCAAAGGAAGGAACCAAACCCGGTGGATTCAAGTTGGACGCGAAAAGGATTGGAGGTGAACTTGTACCTGAGGAAGCTCGGATCTCAAGGGTATGATTCTTGTTCTTTCTTTTTCGTTTAATTAATAATTGGACATAAAAGGTGATCCGGGTATATGGTTTGTAAAATTTTAAACTCTAATTTTTCCACATTTCCAATATTTTGTGCAATTTGATTGCGTTCATGAATATTACAAACCTAACAGATATAGCAAGGGTGAGCAATAAGTTTACCTAGCAAGTTTAAGTTTAATTAAGGATATATCATGATTGAAAGAATTGAACATTAAGTTGGCTAGCATTCAACAATATAAATATTATGAACTAGTATGAACAAATCTTCATAGCTGAACGAACATTGAACATGAACAAGTCAACTGAACCGATGGTAATGAAGGTGATCAGCCTTTCATACCTGATGAACACATGCAATATGCACAGAGTGTGAATCAATAAATCATAGACATGATAATCAGCAATGATTAACCATAAGCATATTTGAATGAAACAACTCGAGTTCGAGTTAGAGAACTTGTCTTTATCGCCGACTACTGCTACACAATCTATTTAGCTTTGTCTGAATACCTAATATTAATAATATCGATATACAAATTAGAATAATATCATCACAGTTATTACTATTAAATATAATTATAAAATAACCTAAACACATTAGTACATAATCCTAACAGTCAACAAAACACTTAAGACTTAATCTCAAGTCAAACTATTTCAGACTGAGTTGAGTTCGGTACAATTTCGACATCCTAACTGCCTAGTAGGATAATTATCGAGCCTATTATCAATAAACTCTATTTAAACTGGTTCACAATTATTATAGATAATTTATTTAATGGTCAAAATATTTTTCAATAACTCATAATAATTTTCAAGTAATTATTACCATTTATCATGATTTTTCAATCATTAATATCATATTTATATGATTTAAATATCACTTAATTCCATTATCAATAATAATTATTTAATTTCAAATATTAATAAAATACATCACATAAAATTATAAATTATTTATAATATCTCAAAGTATTTTTAATACCTTAATATTACATTTAAATGATTTTTAAACATTTAAATCTATTATCTAATAACTGCCATTAATATTAAAATATTAATGTAATTCATGACAAAATATCAAAGGTTGTATTTTATATCTTAAAATATTTTTATAACCCTTAAATAATTTTATATGATTTTTAAAGCAATAAAACCATTTTTAACTTATTTATTTAATATAATAATTAAATAAATCTAATATCATTACTATTAAATTATCAATGAAATTTCCCCAAAAATATTAAAAGTTACATTTTATAACTCAAAAAATTTTTAAAGACTTTATTTTTATTTAAAATGATTTTTATAATATTAAAATTATTTTTCTCTAATTTATTTAATATACTAATTAAATAAATTAAATATCATTAATATTCAAATAAATATAAATATTAATGAAAAATATTCCAAATTATCAAAAGTTATTTTTCATAACTTAAAATAATTTTTAAAATCATTTTTGTAATTTTTTTAGAATTTATTTTCTATTTTTAATCATTTTCCAGAAATTAGAAAACTAAATTAATTAAATCTGTCCTTAAAGTCTTTAGCGAAGCTTTCTGTCACTGTTGGTGTTCTTGAGCTCAAGAACACTAACAGACAGTGCTCAAGGGGTCTACTTTAACCACCTTTGATTCTCTTCTCAATGTGTTTCTAGGCAAGCTAAGAGACTTATTTTGTAGTGTTTATGTAACACTACAAATAGCAACAACAATCTAGGTCATACAACATCATATGATCAAGATATGATGCTCTAAAGTCACTGTTAGAGGCTTTCTGGGTTGCCCAGAATCCCAGACAACTTCGAGGGTCCATATTGAGGCTCGATTAATTTGGTGTTCTGGTTATCAAATAGGTGTGTTCTTGGTCCAAACATATAGTCCTCATGTCAAAGAACATTTATACAACACTAGATCAAACCAACTACATCATACACACGAGATTTGAACCTGTCAAACCCTGTCAGAAAGTTTGTTCATAAGATTTCTAGGAATTCCAGAAAACCTAAACCGTGACCGGATAACCACTTTGACCATCCACTACATCGATCCTGTTTGTGATATAAGGGATCTAAAGGCATGGATTTAAAGTCCATCTAACAGGTTACAACCTAGATACAATAACACCAACAAATCTCATAACACCTGACAAATGTTCGCCCTTGAAAACTTATCAGACACCATCTGGGCAGTTTCTGGGTTACCCCGAATTGCTCAGTCATGCTCGGTCAACTAACTTTGACCAACAATATCTTGTAATTTGGACATGGAATGACTATGATTCCACTTCCAGATTACAGTACTCAAGGCATACTACAAATCTAAAGCATAAAACACCACAACTCATTAACAGGGAAGGATCTGTGGCCTCTGACATATGCTTGTGAGACAACTTTTTAGGGTTCATGGCAATTTTCAAAAGCTTTGATTTTAACCCACTTTGATGCTATAGATCTATGATATAACATCATAGATCATCATATAACATCTAATAACACTTAAATAAACACATAAACAACATTTTTATCTTAGCATACAAGATCAAAATATTAGTTAGGGTTTTACCTGCTCTTGAATATGCTTTGATCTTGGCTCTACCACACTGATTTTGGTGTGTTAGGAAGTTATTTAGGGACTGAAATACTTTGATATTTGGTGGCTAAGGAGAGAGAAGGAGATGTTTGAGAGTTGGATAGAAAATGAGCGCGAAATATGTGAACTTTCTCTCTCTTTGATCTTTCTAATATTTGATACTATGTATCTATAGGTTGCAAGGTGGCAATATGGATCAGATTTAGCAAGATTTCCAGCACATGTGATAAGCCATAAGTGATGAGTCATGCAATTCTAGAAAATTCTCTTAACTTAAGTTCTTAAGTAAAGGGTATTTTAGTCTTTACACCCCTAAAAGGGTATTTTCGTAATTTCCCGCACATATTTAAGGGTATTCTAGTCAATTGACATAACTTCTTTTAATTCTCACCATTAGGGTTTTGTAATCTCAATTAGGGTTTAGGGTTCCAAAATTTAAAATTAGGGTTTTCCAGCATTCGATTAGGGTTCCTAACTGTGCGTTAGGGTTTCTTAATATGAGATTAGGGTTTCTAATCCCTTATTAGGGTTTACTAAGTTTATACCCTATCCAATCAATCATTGATCCTAAAGCACAATTTTGTACACATAGAATCACATATACAGATTCGTATACACTTAATACTGTAAATCTTCACCAAAAGATTTTAAATCCACCAAAAGCCTTTATAGAAATCTCAAATCCATACACTTATTTCATGTCTAGGTCTATTATTTAACCTTTATTCAATCATTTAAGATTTTAATAATTTTTTAAATTCTCGGGTTGTCACATTCATCCATTCTTCAAAAATTTTGTCCCAGAAATTAACCTTACACCTTACACCATATATACACAGCATCACATGCTACCCACAACATCACTCACAGGAGTTAAACTTTTTAAATCGTGCTGAGGATTCATATAGACTACGAAACTTTCATTTTCGAAAAGCTTTAACCAGAAATTTATCTGCAAACCGCTTTTGTCCTACGGACACAGTGGGTAATTAGCCCGTTATGCCCTGTACTTATTAAGTATTGTTGGTCGAAACAATTTTTCCTATTCCTCTTATCCGCCTTAGGCGCACAAAAATTTGCTTACCTCAGTCTTTATAGGATTCCGCACCAAAATAATTTGGTCTGGGAAAATTTTCAAAGAACGCTTAAAATTTTTATAAACGTTGGTCTAGCTGAAACAAATAGCTAAGACTCATACCAATAATTCAACTTCAATTGAGATATTAATGTATAGCCAAACCCCGTTGGCAATTTATTATTTTGAAAATAATTTTATTAGGTTATGATATCGTACTGCGTTAACTGCCCGTTTGAGGATTCCGTCATCGAGTGACTTTGTCATAACACATCATATAAAGTGGGACAATGATTTTTAGATCAAATTCAACACTAAGTATTACTGTATTTACAACTCCATCATTTTTTTATCATCTATGTACCACGTTACATGATACATTTGTGATAAATAAAAATATATTTTGATATTTCAAATCATTTTTGTCTAGCCAAAACAAGTAGCATAGACTATACTTTAAACCATTCAAAAATCTTTGCAAATCAGTTTTATCATCTCAATAAGTAACGATGTGTCAGTGGCCCGAAATCTACATATACACAATGGTCACCAGAAGTTGAGAATAAAAATTCATTTTCAAAAGCACATAGTGCGTATTTAGCTTGATATCAAAAATTTCGAAGTCTTGCATAGCTAGAAGATTTGGAAAACATATGTCTCCACTAATGATTCATTACTTAATCAGTCTATCTATTCCTATTATCCTCAATTCTCCATTCACAGATAACTATACCCAGTTCATCAAACTTACCAAACTTATGAGTTCAAAAACTTTCCACAATCATACGAGTTTAAGAACTTATCCTAATCAGACCTTTGGCGTCCATTCGTTGAGGGGTCCAAAAACATTTCATATAATTATGAGTCACAAACTTACCATAAGTATGAGTTTGAAGAACTCGGAATTAACCTTATATTCTCTACATATCTGGTATACACATGAGAAAAGAATTACCTTCTCAACACGCATATAGCAAATAGCGCGACACAAACATTTCAACAATTATCATTATCAGAAACTAAGTGGTCGTCAAACCAAACTCGACCACTAATAAATATAGAAAGCTAAGCAGACAATTCCCCGCCCATACAAAGAATTGTTTAACTTAACCACTATATCGACCAGGAAGCTAAGCGGTTCTAAAATCAAGTACAAATTCCCTACCCATAGAAGGAATCCTACAACTCAGCTGCTGACATGAGTCCTCAATTGAAATCCTACATAATCCTAGCCCACACTTTCTCCATACGAATTTTATTCAATCCGTATTGCCTTATCCCAACCCTTTTTTTGAGTCGGCATCGTACCAATTTATAGTACAACTGACATACAACAATTTGCTATACAATTTTCAATCATTTGATTGATTCTTCCTGCTATAACTGTTAGGTTTGTAATATTCATGAACGCAATCAAATTACACAAAATAGCGGAAACGTGTAAAAATCAGAGTTTATAATTTTACAAACCATATACCCGGATCATCCTTTATGCACAATTATTAATTAAACGAAAAATAAAGGACGAGAATCATACCCTTGAAGATCCGAGCTTCCTCAGGTACAAGTTCACCTCCAAATCCTTTTCGTGTCCAACTTGAATCCACCGGGTTTGGTTTCTTCCTTTGATCAACGTTAGCCACCCAAGTGTTTGACCTCTAGAGGTGATCCACCAAGAAAGAAGAAAGATCCAAGAAGATGGGTGTTTGGCAAAATTCTAGTTTTTTCTATCTCTATAGAAAAGGAGCGTACTCTCCAACAATTGGAATAACGTATTTTTAATATCTGATATAAGACTCCTCTTATAAAGATATCAAGTAACCCTATTAAAAATAAGGTATTATTTATTTAATTAAACTCTTTTAATTAAATGGGCTCCCTAATCTTATTAGGGATAATTAATTAAACTCCTTTAACTAATTTTCCCTCCTAATCTTATTAGGAATAAATGAGAGTACATATATTAAATTAATTCCTAAACTCTTTTAGAAATTAAAATAATAATAATCATAATAATATTAATAAGACTCCTCTTATTAATTTATATTTAATATTTCTAAAATATTAAATAATAAATATTAAGCTATTTAATTTATTCTATCACCATAGATTAAATTAAATATACTTAACATATTATTACGATTATGCCATTAACTTCTTAAATAATTATTCTTCCTTTTATGGTGTGACCCTTTAGGTTCTCCATATTAAATCGGTTGTGAATAAATCAATTAGAACAATTCTAATCTTATTTAAATAAATAAATTAAACTATTAATTTATTTAAATAAATAATATTTATTCTACAATAGGGATAAGCCTCCCAAGCGATCAACGACTTTTCAGATAATATAGATTTCAACATTAATCATAAAAGAACCTTTGAGTAAATAGTTATCATATAATTCAATCCTTCCACCATACAATGTCCCAATTAAATATAAGATATGGAATTACTGTCAAGTCTTATTTTATTTAATTATATGTATTTCGACTCTTAAATGCACAACCCCAAATAATACAAATTAGAAACTCTTTTCTAATTTCATTCTGCCTTGGACAAGGACTACTGGGTTGTCATTTATCGAATCACATAGGACATTTCTCTTCTTTTACTAGAAGTGGTAGATTCTTTATTGATCATACATTATCTCCATGTACAACTTATTATACCCAAGCATACCCTTTGATATTCCCTAAGGGTCTTAAGGAATAAGTCAACGTATAACTCATCATACACAAGATACTATGATGATCTCAAGTTCAAGGATCACTTGTACTACTATCACTACAGGAATTCCTATTGACAGGCAAGTAAAATTCCATTAGGTATTCCTTAGCGACCACGTTCAGTAAACTTATTCT
Source organism: Panax notoginseng (assembly GCA_016801055.1). Taxonomy (NCBI): domain Eukaryota; kingdom Viridiplantae; phylum Streptophyta; class Magnoliopsida; order Apiales; family Araliaceae; genus Panax; species Panax notoginseng. The sequence goes on from CM029022.1 coordinate 90,703,238, forward strand.
CTAATAAGCACCTACATACTTTCTTTAGTGTCTCCACACAAATGATCATGAGATCAATCATCCTCATCCAATGAGCAAGCAACGTATGTATCAATCTATCCGGATTCACTAATCCTCAATTTAGTAATCCAACGATTGGGAACTATTTTAGTTTTAAGCTTTCTAAGAATTTAGATCTCATTAGAATGATCATCATCATTATTCTAAAAGCATTACTTAAAAACTAAGGGTTTATCACATATTATAAAACAGCATCATGTAGATAATTAAAAGCCTTTAATAAATTAATACCTTTTATTAATAAATGAATAAGATTGTTACAAAGTATATGCTTTATCATCAAACATGATTGGCTTGTATGCATACTACTTTCAATCTCCCACTTGCACTAAAGCCAATCGTCATGGTATCTCATACTCTTCTTGTGACACCCCCAAATCTCGGTACTTCATTTCCTCAGGATTTGGTGTTCACGTAATCAAAACATTCATTTCTAACTACCCAATTATAATAAAATTGAATAACAAAACCTGCCCATACAGGATTAAACTTAAATAAATCTCCCAGGTTAACTAACCTTTAAAAACAATCATTCATGCGGAAAATTAAAATAAACTTCATTACAATCTTTAAACCAAGTCTGAAAATAAACTATTCAAGTATTACAAGTCTTCAGCATTGTTTCGTCTTTCCTTTCCCTTTACTGGTACTAGGTACATCACCAGTTTCAACCTTAGCTGTAAGAAATTTTACAGGCAAGAGTGAGCAAACAAGGCCCACTTGAAATAACAATAATTAAATCATTAAACTTTTACATCATTTGTCAACATTAAGCTCAATAGAATTTAACAATATATTCTATTAACTTTTGGAAAGCTTTAACCTTTACTGAGGGTCTAATGACTGCGAATCATGTCCACAGTTATAAGTAATTTTTCAACTTAAACTTTAACAGTCATAAGACTATAAGGACTTCACGTACTTAGGGGGATCAACCCTTCGTACAATGTATTGTGCACAATCATTTCAACGCTAAGCGTAACCTCTTATAAAAGAGTTGTTCTTCTCAGTATTTAGAATACAAGTCCGTACCAAAGTGAGTTTGGTTTGGATACATCATGGGGTAATTTAGAGTTCAACAGTAATCAACTAAGGTTTAGTTGATTACAAACGACATAACTGTATACTATGGAATAATCATAGTTTAATTGATGTCTATAAATTAACATCATGCTTTAGGAATAATCTAATAGCATACAATTTGAATAATTATAACCTACCTTGCTTGAACAATAATAAGACAAGGTTAATTGAATAATAAACATCCACAACATGTATATAATTGTACATGCTAAACCACAAGTTAAGTACAAGAATAACTTGCTCCAAATAAATTTACACTATTATATGATAATCGAAATTGAAACAATAATTAGTTCAACAACACCAATGATTAGAAAACTTATACAATAAAGAACTTGCTAAACATCAAAAGTTAAGGCTTAGAAACTTGCTCAATGTAAAAGGTAGGTTTAGGAAACTTGCCTTTAGCACAAGCTACACTTTTACCACTTGAATTGATACCCTAAACATATGTCATATTGACATAATTAGTCCTAACCAACATTGTACATTTATATAAATAATTACATTCATCATATGGGTTGAATTACCCATTCACCTAATCAATTATTTTTCAAGTAGATAATACTTAATAACATGATAGTTCATAGTCTAATCATACTGAAATTATCATTTAACATTATTATGATAAACACATAACATTTATTTTCCAATTTTGTACATTTAAACAAAACTGTCAGACAGTTCTGCCAAGCCGCGCCGCGGCGCCGCAGTTTGTACTGTGGCTCGCGCTGCGGCGCTGAGTCGGCGCTGCGGCGCAGTGATTGTGCAACAGGACGCTTACGTCATGGTGATGGCGCTGCGGCGCCAGCAATGAACTGTTGGGCCGCGCCGCGGCGCGAACTGTCAGCGTCGACTGATAGCTTTGGCAACCATGAAAGAAAAAGCCAAATTGGCCAAAAAGCTCGAATCTAATAGACTAATTATCATGAAAATTGCATATAGACATCATATAAACATATTGTGAGTACTCCTAACATGTTTCTATCCATCAATTAGCACAAACATCTATTATACAACACCCAATTTTAATGTTTTTGGCAAAAACACCACTTTTTGATATTTTCCATGAAATTCAACACTGTGATTTTGTTATTCAATCAAAACAGAAATTTCCAAGCATCATGATTATGATTTTTCATACTCTAGCAATTCTTATAATCAATTTATCAATTTAACAACAATTAAAACCTTAATTTCTATTTTAAAATAGCCATACTCATATATATATTTCATATGAACACTGTGATATATTTCTTCCACAAAACACATATATACATGAATTAAAATCTCTATAATCATGCATAAACTCATAAAATAACTATATAATCAAGTACCATACCAAGTTATACAAGTATATCAACAATTCATCCTACAAAATATTTTACAGAGAACTTTTTGGGAAGAAGAAAAACATGAAACTTTTAGAGAAAGAGATTGAGCTCCTACCTTGGATTAGGAAGATGATAACTATCTTTTTCTCTAAATTCTTTTCTACAACACCTGTTAAAATCACTCTCAAATTCTCTCTATGTTCTTTTCCTTCTTCTCTCTTCTTCCTCTGAGTTTTTCTTTCTTTCTCTCCAACCTCTCTCCTCTATCTTACGTATTATAATATAACGTATAAGATATAGTGTATATATTAAATATATAATATAACTCTCACATAACTGACATTAGTTATTTTTATTTTGAAAATCAAAAGCCATAAGGCTTGTTTGGTTAAGCTTAATAAAATAACCTATTAATCCTTACTCCTTGTTTGGTAAATTGAATTAAAATATAATAGATTAATCCTTATACCTTGTTTGCTAAAATCCTAATAGATTAAAGACTTATTACGCATTAAGCCTTATTTGACAAAACTAAATTAAACCATTTTTTTTAATTTTTTTTAATAACTCCTTTATAGCAAGGTTATTAGTCACACATTTATTAAATTAAAAAATCAATTAAACATTAATCTACTAAATTACTTTAACACATAAACAATTATAATTCTTTTTACAATTATAATTTCATTTAATCAACTAATATTTCAAACTACAATTTCTCATTTAAATATTATTATTTATTTAAAATCATTATAAGCTCTCTAGCTTATTAAATTAAACTCCATTATTATAAAATCTCATAATAATTAATTTATTTAGCTCCTTAATTATTTACTCAACAAATAATTAATTAAATCACATCAATTCAACTTGCCATATAATTCAATAAATATTTAATATTGTCAATAAATATTTAATATTTAATATTTAATTATTTATTCAATAAATAATTAAATAAACCACATCACTCAAATTGAACAATTATTTATTCAACAATAACATATCCATTAAATACTTAAATAAATCAATAAATATTTAATATCACACTTTAAAATTATAGAATGTTACATCAATCCCTCCTTACAAGGATTCTGTCCTCAGAATCACAATTCAAACAAATCATTCATTACATTCTTCCCTACTTACAAAGATTCTGTTCCCAGAATCGAAGACACGGATTAAACAAATAACTCAGGGTATTCCTTCAATATTTTCTCTTCGAGTTCCCACGTAGCTTCTTCAGCGTTGTGGTTTCTCCATATCACCTTCACAAAAGGTATTACTTTATTCCTGAGCACTTGTTCTTTCCTGTCGACTATCTGGATAGGGACCTCTTCATAAGTCAAATCTTTTTCGAACTGCAAAGTTTCATACTCGATCACATACTTGTAGTCGGGTTTATAAGGTCATAACACCGAAATGTGAAAAATATTATGAATATTTTCCAACACTGGAGGTAGAGCTACCTCGTAAGCCATTTCTCCCACTCTTCGCAGCACTTCAAAGGGTCCAATAAACCTCGGACTTAGCTTTCCCTTTTTACCGAAATGAATTTTCCCCTTCCAAGGAGAAACTTTTAAGAATACAAAAGTTCCTACGTCAAATATACGATCTTGTCTGTGTTGATCAGCATACTTTTTATGTCTGTCTTGAGCTGCGACCAGTCTTGTCCTGATGAGTTTGACAACATCAGCAGTTTGTTGTACCAGTTCTGGTCCTAACAGTTGGCATTCACCGACTTCATCCCAACACAGTGGGGTTCTGCACTTTCTGCCTTACAATACCTCGTAAGGTGGCATGCCGATGCTCGCGTGATAACTGTTGTTGTAAGAAAATTCCACCAATGGTAGTTGATCTTCCCAGCTTCCTTTAAAGTCCATGACACATGCTCTCAGCATATCTTCCAATGTCTGAATTGTTCGTTCGCTTTGGCCATCTGTTTGTGGATGATAAGCCGTACTCATTCGCAACTGTGTTCCCATACATTCTTGTAGTCTCTTCCAGAAATTCGATGTAAACCGCGGATCTCTATCAGACACAATTGATACTGGCACTCCGTGCCTCGAAACGATCTCCTTAATGTACAATCTTGCCAACTGATCAAGATTGAATCTAATCTTTATTGGTAAAAAGTGCGCTGATTTCGTCAGTCTGTCCACTATTACCCAAATCGCATCGCATCCTCTCTGAGTAGTTAGAAGACCCACCACAAAATCCATCGTGATGTGTTCCCACTTTCATTCTGGTATTTCTAACGGTTGGAGTAATACGCTGGGTGTTTGATGTTCGGCTTTTACTCTCTGACATGTTAAGCATTTCGCTACGCATTCAGCAACATCTCTTTTCATATTTGGCCACCAAAAATGTCGGCGTAAATCCTGATACATTTTCGTGCTTCCTGGATGAATTGAATACTTTGAGCTATGAGCTTCAGTCAGAATTTCTTCTTTCAGCTCTAGCACTGCTGGAACCCAAATTCGTCCATCGAACCGTAGTAAACCTTCGGTATCGACCTTGTATTTTACATCTCCGCCTTCACCCAAATTCTCTTTGATTTTTCTGCACTCTCCATCTTGTAATTGAGCAATTTTCACTTTGTTCACTAAAGTTAGATCAGCTTCTATCTGGAATAGTTGTTTGTCAGATTCTTTTGGAAATTTGATTTCCAACTCCAATTTTGTCATTGCTGAAATGAGCTCCTTTTGAGTTGTTATCAACATCAACTTCTCCCGACCTTTCCTGCTTAAAGCATCTGTAACTACATTCGCTTTACCAGGATGATAAAAGATCTCACAATCGTAATCTTTTATTAATTCCATCCACCTTCTTTGACGTATGTTCAAATCCTTCTGAGTGAAAATATACTTCAGACTTTTGTGGTCTGTGTAGATCTCACATTTCTCTCCATAAAGATAGTATCTCCATATTTTTAGAGCAAACACCACTGCAGCCAATTCCAAATCATGAGTCGGATACCCCTTCTCATAATCCTTCAATTGTCTTGATGCATAGGCAATAACTTTGTCATTCTGCATAAGAACACAACCCAACCCTTTATGTGAGGCATCACTATATACCACAAAATTTTCTGTATTATCTGGCAAAGTCAATACAGGTGCCACACTTAACTTCTTCTTCAAATCTTGGAAACTCTCTTCGCACTTCTCCGTCCAAACGAATTTTACAATTTTTCTTGTCAAATTTGTTAGCGGAGTGGCTATCTTAGAAAAATCTTGAATAAATCTTCTATAATAACCAGCCAGTCCCAAGAAACTCCTCACTTCCGACGGTGTTTTTGGTTGTTCCCAATTGATTACTGCTTCCACTTTTGACGGATCCACTGAGATCCCATCTTTGTCAATCACATGCCCCAAAAATTGTACACGGTCGAGCCAAAATTCGCACTTAGAGAACTTCGCGTATAATTTTTCCTTTCTTAGTGTCTCTAATGTCAGACGTAAGTGTTCCACGTGTTCTTCTTGAGTTTTGGAATACACTAGAATGTCATCAATGAATACCACTACAAATTTGTCTAGGAATGGTTTAAACACCCTGTTCATCAAATCCATGAACGCAGCAGGTGCATTGGTTAAACCAAAAGACATCACCAGAAACTCGTAATGTCCATACCGAGTTCTGAATGCCGTTCGTGGTATATCCTCCTTTCTTACCTTCAATTGGTGATAACCACTTCTCAAATCTATTTTCGAAAAGTACTTAGCACCCTTCAGTTGATCAAACAAGTCATCTATTCTTGGCAACAGGTATTTGTTTTTAATAGTGACTTTGTTTAACTCCCTATAATCAATGCAAAGACGCATTGACCCGTCCTTCTTCTTCACAAATAAAACTGGCGCTCTCCACGGCGATACGCTTGGTTGAATATATTTCTTGTCCAGCAGCTCTTGCAACTGAACCATTAGTTCCTTCATTTCTACCGGAGCCATTCTGTACGGGGCCTTCGATATCGGTGCTGTTCCCGGTACTAAGTCGATCACGAACTCAATTTCTCTGTCAGGCGGAAGTCCTGGCAAATCCTCTGGAAAAACGTCTTCGAATTCCCTCACTACTGGTATTTCTTCCAGCTTTACCCCCTTCTTTTGAGTATCGACTATGTAAGCTAAATAGCCCACACAACCTTGACTCAACAATTTCTTGGCCTGCATAGTCGTCAGACATTTTATTTGTCTAGGCGACTTGCTACCATAAAATACTACCTTTGACGGAGTCATAAGGTTTACACACTTCTTTTGGCAGTCAATTACCGCTCCGCATTTGAACAACCAATCCATTCCCAAAATTACATCAAATTCCCCCAGTCTAATCGGAATCAAATCTACCAACAAGACATTCTCCTTAATGTTCACCCTACAGTTCTTGTATACGAATCTAACATGGATTATTTCCTTATTCGTAATTTCTATGTTCAAAGAAAAATTCAGTTCTTCTCTAGGCAATTCTAACCTCTTAGCAAATTCATCAGATATAAACGAGCAAATAGCACCCGAATCAAATAATACATATGCATCAATATCATTGATTGGGATAATACCTGAAACTACATCCTTTGATTGCACAGCATCTTGCACAGTCATGTTAAAGGTTCTGGCTGTGGGTTTGATTGATGCTGCAGGTCCTGTAATAGCCCACGCACCCCCATTGTTATCTCCTTTGCTTCTGGTTGTCACTCCCTCCTTCTTCTTAGGACATTCACAAGCAAAGTGATCCTTGGATCCGCACGTGAAGCACGCATTCTTCTTTGATTGAGTGCAATTTGGGGCGATGTGACCCTCCTGGCCACAATTGTAGCAAACTCGTTTTCCCATCAAGCACGCACCCTTGTGAAACTTTCCACATGTCGTACATGCTTCAAACTTTTTGTTCTGCTGGTTACCTTGCTGGTTTCCAGTACCCATACTCCCATTCCACTTCCTCTTGTTGTTGTTGTTATTCTTGTTGTTTCCACTGCTACTACCACCATTCTTCACCTCATTCTCATTCTTCTTCTTTTTTTGTTCCTGGTTAAATTTTGTCATCGCCTCGCCTCCACCTTCAGCGAGTACTGCTTTCTCCATCACTGCTGCAAATGTCTTCAATTGGAACAGGGAAACCCTACTGTACAACCATGGCTTCAGTCCCTGCTCAAACCTCTTCACCTTACGCTCATCTATGCTAACCTGATATGGCGCAAACCTCGCCAATTCATTGAATTTTGCGGCATACTCAGATACCGTCATCATCCCTTGCTTCAGTTCTAGAAACTGTACTTCCAGCTGACTCTTCGAACTCTCCGAGAAATAGGTCTCGAAAAACAACTCCTTGAACCTATCCCAAGTCATCACTCCTGGCCCTTCACGAGTTTTATTAGCCTGCCACCAATAACTAGCTTCTGCTTTCAACATGAACGTTGCGAAAGCAGTCTTCTGATCATCCCCTACCCTAGCGACATCGAACACCTTCTCTATCTCCATAATCCAGGTTTGTGCTTCGACTGGATTCATGGACCCACGGAATTCAGGTGGTCCAACCGCCTTAAACTCCTTAAACGTTGTACCTTGGTTTTGAGGTTGATTCTGCAACGCTCCTGTCAGTAGTGTTACTAGTTGTTGAACGGGATTCGCATCAACATTGTCGTTATTGTTAGTTCCTTCAGTGGTTCTCTATCGTGTTGGCTGACGTCTGGGAGGCATTTTCTGTTAAAATAAAACATATATTAGACCATTACTCAACTTCTTTAAGTATTTCTAATTAACTTGCCTCTATAAAAGAAATACCCACATAGCACATAACACTTTGAACAAAATAATAACATTTATTTATTCATAAACTTTCTGAAAACATAACACAATAGCATCTCTGCTATCAACATTCCTTTCCTGAACTACAAAAGTTTCAGGATAACATCATTATTATCATATCCCATGGTTACTTAACACTAGGGACTTACACATTATTTAATACTTATTACGTACATTACCGACACATTTTCTACGATGATCTATTAAGGTACTTCGTAGCCCTATCACGTTCTTCCTCCATGACTCGAAACATTGTTCAGCGATCTAACACGAATGATGGCAGCGTCTCGAACTGAATCGGATATCCCATGACCTGATCTTGAGCTCGATTAATTGGGGTGTTAAATACTTTATCCATCTCTTCCATCTTCATCCTCTTTGCCTGCGCGTCTCTCGCTGCTCTTCCAGTTCGTTGATAAGCTTCCTCGTATGCATCTTCAGCTCTTTCCCTCTTAGCAGCTTCTTCTCTCAGCTTGCTCTCCAGTTCAGCAACCATCTCGATCAATTGTTCTTTCTCTCCTTCAGTCTGTATTAATTTCTCCTCGGCGTTAGTCAGTCGTTCTTCACGATCTAGGATCTCATCGTCCTTCTGTGTCATTGCAGTCTGTTGTTCAGCTACTATCTCTTGCAATTCCTCAACTGTATCCTGAAGTTCCACGTTGCGGTCATGCACCTCATCGTAAATACGGCCTGTTATCGAGTTAAGTGGAATCCTTTCTTCCTCATCCTCCTCATCTGTCTCCACATCATCCTCCTCATCTTCAACTACTGTGACCAACGGGGCTAACTCCCGTGGCAGTAGTTGTTCCCAAACTACCTAAATGTCGCGAGGCTCCTCTTCTATAGCCATTTGAGGTCCCTCCTCCCTAGCCTGACTGGATTCTCCGACATTAGTCATCCTGACAACAAAATTTTTAAAGTTTTAGTTATTAATCATTCTACTCGACACTCGCGAGCACATAAGTTATAAACACATAAGCACATAAGTGTTTTATTACTTCTTTCTTAAAGCTCGATAAGAGTTATCTCCACTATCTTTTCAAAGGTTACTTCCTATGGTTTTTTTTCCCCCACCTAAGGTTCATAACCTAAAGCTTTAATACCAACCTGTGACACCCCCAAATCCCGGTACTTCATTTCCTCAGGATTTGGTGTTCACGTAATCAAAACATTCATTTCTAACTACCCAATTATAATAAAATTGAATAACAAAACCTGCCCATACAGGATTAAACTTAAATAAATCTCCCAGGTTAACTAACCTTTACAAACAATCATTCATGCGGAAAATTAAAATAAACTTCATTACAATCTTTAAACCAAGTCTGAAAATAAACTATTCAACTATTACAAGTCTTCAGCATTGTTTCGTCTTTCCTTTCCCTTTACTGGTACTAGGTACATCACCAGTTTCAACCTTAGCTGTAAGAAATTTTACAGGCAAGAGTGAGCAAACAAGGCCCACTTGAAATAACAATAATTAAATCATTAAACTTTTACATCATTTGTCAACATTCAGCTCAATAGAATTTAACAATATATTCTATTAACTTTTGGAAAGCTTTAACCTTTACTGAGGGTCTAATGACCGCGAATCATGTCCACAGTTATAAGTAATTTTTCAACTTAAACTTTAACAGTCATAAGACTATAAGGACTTCACGTACTTAGGGGGATCAACCCTTCGTACAATGTATTGTGCACAATCATTTCAACGCTAAGCGTAACCTCTTATAAAAGAGTTGTTCTTCTCAGTATTTAGAATACAAGTCCGTACCAAAGTGAGTTTGGTTTGGATACATCATGGGGTAATTTAGAGTTCAGCGGTAATCAACTAAGGTTTAGTTGATTACAAACGACATAACTGTATACTATGGAATAATCATAGTTTAATTGATGTTTATAAATTGACATCATGCTTTAGGAATAATCTAATAGCATATAATTTGAATAATTATAACCTACCTTGCTTGAACAATAATAAGATAAGGTTAATTGAATAATAAACATCCACAACATGTATATAATTGTACATGCTAAACCATAAGTTAAGTACAAGAATAACTTGCTCCAAATAAATTTACACTATTATATGATAATCAAAATTGAAACAATAATTAGTTCAACAACACCAATGATTAGAAAACTTATACAATAAAGAACTTGCTAAATATCAAAAGTTAAGGCTTAGAAACTTGCTCAATGTAAAAGGTAGGTTTAGGAAACTTGCCTTTAGCACAAGCTACACTTTTACCACTTGAATTGATACCCTAAACATATGTCATATTAACATAATTAGTCCTAACCAACATTGTACATTAATATAAACAATTACATTCATCATATGGGTTGAATTACCCATTCACCTAATCAATTATTTTTCAAGTAGATAATACTTAATAACATGATAGTTCATAGTCTAATCATACTGAAATTATCATTTAACATTATTATGATAAACACATAACATTTATTTTCCAATTTTGTACATTTAAACAAAACTGTCAGACAGTTCTGCCAAGCCGCGCCGCGGCGCCGCAGTTTGTACTGTGGCTCGCGCTGCGGCGCTGAGTCGGCACTGCGGCGCAGTGATTGTGCAACAGGACGCTTACGTCATGGTGATGGCGCTGCGGCGCCAGCAATGAACTGCTGGGCCGCGCCGCGGCGCGAACTGTCAGCGTCGACTGACAGCTTCGGCAACCATGAAAGAAAAAGCCAAATTGGCCAAAAAGCTCGAATCTAATAGACTAATTATCATGAAAATTGCATATAGACATCATATAAACATATTGTGAGTACTCCTAACATGTTTCTATCCATCAATTAGCACAAACATCTATTTTACAACACCGAATTTTAATGTTTTTGGCAAAAACACCACTTTTTGATATTTTCCATGAAATTCAACACTGTGATTTTGTTATTCAATCAAAACAGAAATTTCCAAGCATCATGATTATGATTTTTCATACTCTAGCAATTCTTATAATCAATTTATCAATTTAACAACAATTAAAACCTTAATTTCTATTTTAAAATAGCCATACTCATATATATATATATATATATATATATATATATATATATATATATATATATATATTTCATATGAACACTGTGATATATTTCTTCCACAAACACATATATACATGAATTAAAATCTCTATAATCATGCATAAACTCATAAAATAACTATATAATCAAGTACCATACCAAGTTATACAAGTATATCAACAATTCATCCTACAAAATATTTTACAGAGAACTTTTTGGGAAGAAGAAAAACATGAAACTTTTAGAGAAAGAGATTGAGCTCCTACCTTGGATTAGGAAGATGATAACTATCTTTTTCTCTAAATTCTTTTCTACAACACCTGTTAAAATCACTCTCAAATTCTCTCTATGTTCTTTTCCTTCTTCTCTCTTCTTCCTCTGAGTTTTTCTTTCTTTCTCTCCAACCTCTCTCCTCTATCTTACGTATTATAATATAACGTATAAGATATAGTGTATATATTAAATATATAATATAACTCTCACATAACTGACATCAGTTATTTTTATTTTGAAAATCAAAAGCCATAAGGCTTGTTTGGTTAAGCTTAATAAAATAACCTATTAATCCTTACTCCTTGTTTGGTAAATTGAATTAAAATATAATAGATTAATCCTTATACCTTGTTTGCTAAAATCCTAATAGATTAAAGACTTATTACGCATTAAGCCTTATTTGACAAAACTAAATTAAACCATTTTTTTTAATTTATTTTAATAACTCCTTTATAGCAAGGTTATTAGTCACACATTTATTAAATTAAAAAATCAATTAAACATTAATCTACTAAATTACTTTAACACATAAACAATTATAATTCTTTTTACAATTATAATTTCATTTAATCAACTAATATTTCAAACTACAATTTCTCATTTAAATATTATTATTTATTTAAAATCATTATAAGCTCTCTAGCTTATTAAATTAAACTCCATTATTATAAAATCTCATAATAATTAATTTATTTAGCTCCATAATTATTTACTCAACAAATAATTAATTAAATCACATCAATTCAACTTGTCATATAATTCAATAAATATTTAATATTGCCAATAAATATTTAATATTTAATATTTAATTATTTATTCAACAAATAATTAAATAAACCACATCACTCAAATTGAACAATTATTTATTCAACAATAACATATCCATTAAATACTTAAATAAATCAATAAATATTTAATATCACACTTTAAAATTATGGAATGTTACACTTCTTCTCTAAGTGACGATTATCCTGCTGTTGGATAAGCTTCAGCAAATGGAAATGTAATGTTGTTCTTGAGAGTCCACTATCTCTATAATGATTTCTCATCTTTCAATTATTCCTATAATCAAATGAAAGTGCCACAACACATGTTTAGATCCAAGATGAGACTTAGGAACTATTCCTAGTTCTGTAATGAACTTTTATCCAAACAATCAACTTACAGCTTCATTTATAGCTACTTACTTTGTCTTTATCACTAAACCAGTAACTCTTTGCTGTTTGGAACCTTTCCAATTCACTGCACCACTGTTCAAGGTAACCCTTTACCTTAAAGTGGATATTCTATCGTCTTGGTCTGTCTGAAAAACTTGAGTCTGTTAAGCCCTCTAGTTTTAATTAAGACTCACCATAAATCTGATCACATCCTTAGTGCCAGTTAAGTACTTTAAGATATTTTTCACTGACTCATAGTGAACTTCTCCAGAATATGACCGATCATCATCAGGTCTCGTATATTTAATTACATATATGATTGTCACTCATGCGATCTCTCTTTTATGAGTTTATGGGGACTATTAAGAGAGATACACTCCATGGCTCATCAACATGAGAATTTCAATGGAGTTTGCCATGCTAAACGACTTTAGCATCAAATGAATATACGTTTATTGGGTTAAGTCGAGCATCCTTTTAGATCTATTTATATTGATTTGTATCCCCAATTAAGATACTCTTCCGAAATCATTCATGGAGGAATGTTTAGACAACTTTATCTTTACTTATTGTAGTATTGGCAAGTCATTCCTTATCCGTAGTATATCAACATATAATACTAGAAATTTCATAACGCTCCCACTGACCCTTTTGTACACACTTGAACTCTTACCTCATCGTATGTAACTCTGGATCATCATCTTCTATGATGCGTACCTCATCATCATCATCCATGATGAATCCATACCTCCTAGGTATCTTCGGTACTATTCCAGATTTACGATTCGGTTGTGGTACAATAGGTCTATCTACAGGTTCCTCTTATTTGACTTATAGTGATTTGTGGTTCTTGAACTCTTCAAGATCTATTATCCTCCCACTAGCCCCTTCAATGATAAACATCTTTATCTTAGAAGGCAACATGTTTCTCAATAAACACCTTTTACTAAGTAGGATTATAGAACATATACCCTAAACTTACTTTAGGATGTCCCACAAATCTGTACTTGTCAAATTTTGTCCCAAGCTTATCCTTTGAAACCTTTTCACATAAGTTGGACAACCCTTTATCTTAACATACTTAAGATTAGGAATCCTCCTTGTCCATAACTTTTTATGGAGTCTTGGGGCCGGATTTTGAGGTTACCTTTTCGTAGATATGCAGCCATTTCTAGGACATGATCCTAGAAGGATACTGGAATGTCGATAAAATCATTATGGACCGCACCATGTCCAACAAGGTATAATTTTTTCATTCAGATACATCAATCAATTATTGCGTATCAGGAGGCGTCCATTATGAGAAAACCATTTAAGATGATCTAGAAACTTATTGCACAAGTATTTATTCCTTTATCTAATCAAAGAATCTTAATGCTTTATCAATTTGTTTCACTTCTGAATTCTTTGAACCTTTCAAATAATTCACACTTGTATTTTAACAAATACATTTAACTCTTTGAATGATCATCTCCTTTTCTTATACTAGTTTGTTCAATTTGCAAAATTATTTTCACGTAAGTCAAGTATATAAAATCAATTAAGTAATATTCCAGTTCTATATAAATTATTATTATTATTATAAATAGAACAACAATTGTTCTTAAATATAATACCAAAGATTTCATTGTCCAACAATAAAATGAAAGTAATATTTTTAACAAGAACTGGAATATAATAACAACTTATTGACTTAATAGATTTGCCCGTAGGCATTGTTAAACTATAAGTTTCTATGGCTAATGTGACAACCTTTGCTTCATTTCCCACACATAGGATTACTTATATTTGTTTAGCTTTCTAGTTCTGCTTGGTCCCTTCATAAATCTATATTTATGATAACAAAAGTCGGTATCTAATACCCAAGTAGAACCTTGACTTAAAGAAAAATTTATTTTAAATCATGAACAAATTTGTATTTGTAATCGAAACTTCACTAAGCTTCTTTGGTTAGCCTCTGCAAGATGCTTCTCGCAGTTTCCTTTCCAGTGTCCAGGCTTATTGCAGTGGAAGCAGACTCCTTTGCTATCCGTATCAGTTTTGTTCTTATTATCCTTTATTTTTGCCTTTCTATTTACCTTTTTTGAATCGTTCTTCTTTTTAGAAGATCCTTTGACCCCTACCAGTAAGACAAGGTCTTTCTTGGTTGGAAAGTGACTCTCAACATTTTTCAACATGTTAAGCAAATCAGCGAGGCTGATATCTAGCTTGTTCATATGAAAAATTCACAACAATTGTGAAAGGTGTCCGGGAGTGAGTGCAAGATCAAATCTTGACTCAACTCTCCATCCATGACAAAACCTGTTGTCCTAATTGATCAATCAAATTGATTACGTTTAGGACTTGTGTCTCTACTGTAGTGTCATCGATTATTCTAGATTGGAAGAGCTCCTTAGATATCTGATATCTATTAGTCCTACTTTCCTCACCATCAACTACTTGATGTGCAGGAATATAGTAGGAGCATCCATAGTTTCATGCTGACACTGAAGCTCGTTACTCATGGATGCGAGCATGATGCATTGAGCCAACTGTGCATCATCTTGCCACTTTCTAAAAGTAGTAATCTCTTCCTCAGAGGCATTGTCTGCAACCATTGCAGGGATAGGCGTATTAAGGACATAAGATAGCTTTTCAGCCGTGAGAACTATTCTCAAATTCCTTAACCAATCTGAGTATTTTAGTCCGATTAATTTAGCATCTAATATGCTACGCAATGATAGTAATTTAGACATTGTAAAATTCTGTAAATAAATTTGTAATTAACAACATTTTAGCATACATTCTTTTATTAATTATCAAAATAATTTAGGTCCTGTTTTAAATTGGTATCTCTCACTATTTTCTTCAAACTATATTACCCTCACTTATATAGTTCAGCAAAATCTAATTAAAGATTTGCTAGTGAGAAGAAAGATCTCATTTCAAATGTATATAGACTTGTGGTGACACAACAAACTATATATAAATAAATAGGTAGACAACTCTTGTCAATTACATCAACTATATAACTCCTTGTATTTTGCCTCTTAGATTATTTTGATCAAGTGGTGGCACATCCGAATCAAAATTATCCAAGTTAAGTCCAACCTAGCACTCCATATATTCAAAAAAGAAAAATATTGTCCTTGTGGTGACACAACAAAATAACATTGTTCAATTTTCTTTATAAGCATCAAATGTGATAAAATTAACATTTTAAAGAATTAAGATAAGCCTTGTGGTGACACAACAAACTTATAATAATTAATTGATACTCTATTATTTTTATCATGCTAGAAGGCGACGTTCGATATTCCAAATATCTTTGAACGTTTAGGACTTAATATAAAAAGAATTTGAGGGATTTGTTATTAATTTGTCTCATCTTGTTTAGCGCGCATGCACACACACACACACACACACACACACACACACACACACACACACACACACACACATATATATATATATATATATATATATATATATTATGCAAACATGCTTCGCATACTCATTAATATGACGCGTATTTTTTTTTATATATATATATAGTATAAGCATGCACATATAGAATACTATATTCTACCCGGATTGATTATGGACTTTTATTCTAGTTTGGTTCACTAGAGCCACCAAGTGAACCAAAAGGTCAAACTCTAGGGGTGCAAGAATTAATATTTAAATATAACTATTACATTTAAACCCGAGCTCCATTACAAACGGGTCTTCACGCGCTCCTTGTTCCTTGATCTCCAATTCTTCAAAATTAATTCTAATTAATCCTATTACAAAACTATTTAAAAATAAATAGAAACCTTGATCAACAGTCAAGGGGAAGTACATAGGAGGAAGATAGAATTTACATTAAAAAAAATTAGAGAAGATGAGGTACGCAGACCCCATTTAATAAAACTCATACATTCATGCATCCAACTAAAATAAAATCCAATCACATTGGTCAATAGTCCATAATCAATCTCATTTATTATCATACACATCACCATATGCATCAATAAATAATATTCATCTCATGAATAATAAACATTCAATATATATATATTGATATCATTTAATGGGCAAATTTAGTTAGTATAAAATCTAATTTTGAATTAAAATAAACTCCTTTATTTTAATCCAAAATTAAATTAAAATAAAACTATTTTATTTTAATTTATCTAATTTTGAATAAAACAAACTATTTTATTTTAATCAAAATCATTAATCAAAATAAACTCCTTTATTTTAATTAATTATGGAATCCAATTCCAAGTAAAAAAAACACCTTTATTAAAGGAAACACAGATTCTCTTTCCTATTCACAAATAAACTCCTTTATTTTGAATAATATGAAATCTTATTCCATATCTAAATAAACTCCTTTATTTAAGGAAATTAGGATTCTCTTTCCTATTCACAAATAAACTCTTTCATCTTGAATAATATGAAATCTTATTTCATATCTAAATAAACTCCTTTATTTAAGAAAACATAGAATTCAATTTCAACTCCAATTAGTTATCATGGAATTCAATTCCAACTCTAATTAGTTAGCATGAAATTTAATTTTAAAATTAAAATAAACTCTTTATTTTAAAATTAAAATAAACCTTTTTATTTTAAAATTAAAATAAACTTTTTATTTTAAGATTAAAATAATTTTTTTTAATTATAAAATTATTATTATTATATATATATATATATATATATATATATATATATATATATATATATATATATATATATATATATATATTACGATAATATATTATATATATAATATAAATAATCATAAGAATACATCTCAAAAAAGATCACGTGAATCCTGGTAAGTAATTATTACATATAAATATATAACTAGTATAATTATATAAAAAATACTAACAAGTTATCACAGTAACGTTTTTCCAAAAAAAAGAGCTATTCAAATGATGATCGCTTATAAGTAATAATATCTCCAGGGTCAAACGTGGTCCTGCTAACGTTTTGAAAGATACTTATGATTACCAACACGAACCAACATCCCTTAACCGCGAATCACAGCGAAAAAGAAATGAAATTCAGTTCTCGGTATATTAATGCTTTCCATTTTTTTAATAAATTTTATACACTAAAATTATGCCCAATTAAATTATTCAAAATACATATCAATATAAATATCAAATTAAAATAATTAATAATTTGCATAAAGGTTTGGCTCTGATACCACTGCTAGGTTTGTAATATTCATGAACGCAATCAAATTGCACAAAATAGCGAAAACGTGTAAAAATCAGAGTTTAAAATTTTACAAACCATATACCCGGATCATCCTTTATGTACAATTATTAATTAAACGAAAAATAAAGGACGAGAATCATACCCTTGAAGATCCGAGCTTCCTCAGGTACAAGTTCACTTCCAAATCCTTTTCGTGTCCAACTTGAATCCACCGGGTTTAATTTCTTCTTTTGATCAACGTTAGCCACCCAAGTGTTTGACCTCTAGAGGTTGTAAGACCCCAACTTATTAATGAATAAAATCAAATTTTCTCTAAATATTATTGTGAATAATAAGGGGTTAATTTGATATAATACTTTGGTTATGGGTGAAATGTGCAAATTTTGCAAAATAAGCAAGTGGTTATAAAATATTTATTTTTGGTCGGTGAATATTCGGTTGGTCGTGGAATATTCTTGCTGTCGGGGAATATTCGTACGACGACGCAGCCTTGTGTGGGCCCCATAACGGAAAGCGATTGGATGAAGAAAACGACAAGTATAAGTTGTTTATAAATAACGGCGTAGTTGTTACCGTTAATACTGTTGGAATACCCGGTGGTTAAAATACAGTAGCACACGGTATTGCACCAATTATTGATTCTTACGTAAGAAGGCACTACTCAATAATTGTTACAGTAGTTATTATTCAATATTTTATTTTATTGATTCAATAATTGCTGCGTTGATATTTTATATTATTGTTGTTTCAATAATTGTTGCTGCACAGTATTTTCATTTATCAGATCAATAATTCATATTATTTGAATAATATTATTAGATAACATTATTGGCAATGTCTAGAAAGTTCTGTCTAAGGAGAGGTTTGGTCATCTAATTGCGCGCCAGTAAGGAGAAATCCTTATTGGAAAGCCCCCTCTTTCCTGGGAACGGCCTGGTTGTCATAAATGTGATTCTGTAATATTATTTGTGAATAATTAATTATTGATTCATATGATAAGGAAATATTTATTTTATGTGGATATAAATGAGGGATATATTTTTGTGGTTAAAAATGAAGGAGTTAATGTTGAGGTTTTTATCAGTATTTTTGTCGGAATGGAGGTATTAAAAATCAAATCAGGGTTTTTGAGAAATATTGCGGGTGTTATAATTTTTAATCCGACCGTTGGATCGTGGTAATTTTTGGATATGTTATACATATATAAGTTGAGTATATGTCCACAAATTTTGAACCGTTAAAAATGAACGTATGATTTATTATGAATTTTACAAGATGACTGGTTCAGAAATTGTTGAATTTTCGGAGTTTATCATTTTGGTGGAAAATTCTAGAATTGGTGGGCCCCACTTGTGGTTGGTGAAGAAATGTGCTGAATTATATTTCAAATGTGGTAGGTGGGAATAGTAGCAGGTAAAGCCATCAGGTTGCAGGTCAAACCTACCAAAATTTTCCTATAAATAGAGGGCTAAGTTAGAATTGAAAATTACACCAGAAACAAGTTTTCTCTCTTTCTCTCTCTAGATTATTGAGTGTATTTTGTGAGTATTTAGATACTTTGAGAGTTTCTATTCATCAGAGCAAGTTTCTTTCAGCCTTATACCGGTATTCCGACCAGAAGTACTGATATTTTGAGGTAAGGGATATTATTTTCTTCTTAATGATATTATTTTCTTCAATATCATTATGCTGAAATATTGATATGAGTTTTTATCAAATTTGGAACTTTTTATGTCGGGGGTTACTATTCACGTATACGGTACTATTCACGTATACGGCACTATTCACGAATACGGCACTATTCACCGAAAAATAAAATTTTCCCTTTTTGTCCAAGATGTCTATTATGGTTACTATCTTTGATTGTATCCATGTTTTGATCTTTATTTTTGAATTCTGCTTCACAATTGATTATTATGAAGTATTATTGATCTTGGATAAACTGTTATACGAATCCCTACTATTTGTCCTTCTGTCTCATTGGATTCGTTCTCTTTAAGATATTTTTCATCATCCTCAGTCCTAAATGATGATATTACTGAATATCTTTGGCCTGTAGTGCAAAGATGTATAATTACTTGATGAATATCTTTGGCCTGTAGTGCAAAGATGAACAGGTGTTGAGATGAACATGACCGACTGATGATACAAATGAATATCTTTGGCCTGTAGTGCAAAGATGAATATTTGGTTAAAGATGATTATTAATTGATGTTACAGGGATAAAATATTGATGATGGACTTTTAAATCTTAGAAGATAGTAGAATTCTTTCTCTACTTGACTCTTCTAATGGTTTGCTGTTTCCGCTGCAGTTGTTGATCTAAAACTTGTTGTCGATTATATTTTATCAGATTTTTCCCTGTTGAAGACTAACGATAATTTGTTGTATATTATCTTAGTCATAATATTCTTTACTGGGCTAGTTGAGCTCACCCTTTTCCTTTTTGTTCCATTTTTCTTCTCAGGAGGTGAGAACATAGCAGGATCTAGTCGGGGTATGGAGTGATGGTTCTAGAAAGATGTATTAGCAGTCCTCACTATTTCTGTAAAATAGTGTTTGAATAATTGTAATGAGGATTTATTTGAGTGTGGATATTGTCTAGAAGACAATATTTGTATTTAAACTCACAGTATGTGTTGTCGTATTTTGCACGACAATTGTATTATTGAAGTTGTAGTTTGCTTTCTGTACCATGTATTTGGCGACTCAGAATGGGTGTTGTATACCTATTCTGGGGGCGTCACAGTTGGTATCAGAGCTTAGGGATATGATCCCTGGCTGAGATGTGAGACAAGAACTAGGAGGGGAGAGACGGGGAATTCCTTCGCTAGTATGACCTGACTAAGTTTATTTGGTGTTTATTTGGTCGGTCAGAGTATAGGGATAATATATGACATGACTATTAACCCTTGTTTTATGGCAGTATTTAAGAATGGCAGCTGAGAACGTTAATAATGGAGTAAATCAGACCGTGGAGACACCTTTGATCACTACCCAGGGGAACGTGCAACAGGAAGGCAATATTCCTCCTGTAAACAACGTTACCGAGCAAACGATGAATGATGGAATGTTTAGGAGCTTTTTGCAGTTCATGCAAAATCAGACGAGGGAGACTCGTGTGCAGAATACGGGTGGAAATGATAACAACGCGCGGTTTGTCACAGCTAAGCAGTTCAAAGAATTGGGACCACCAGAATTTAAGGGAAAGCCGGATCCGATCATGGCGGAAACGTGGGTCAAGCAAATTACCAAGATATTTGATGTCTTGGGATGCACGGAGGAACAGAAGGTTCCATTCGCCACATTTATGTTCCGCGGTGAGGCAGACTACTGGTGGGAGTCTGTGAAGCGTACCCAGCCTGACGCACTCAACATGTCCTGGGAAACATTTCAAAAACTGTTCAATGACAAGTACTTTCCTGAAAGTATTCGTCATATGAAGGAGGTTGAGTTTATTAGACTGGAACAAAACAACATGACGGTGTCCCAGTACGAGGCGAAGCTTGCAGAGTTATCAAGGTTTGCACCTCATTTGGTCGAAAATGAGGAACGAATGACGCGGATGTTTCTGAGAGGTTTAAAACCCGAGATTCGTCAATATCTTATCTCTCATAAATTTTCTTTATATTCAGATGTTGTCAACAGGGCCAATTATTAGAGAGAGATAATGAGTATGTGCAACCGAGGGACCACAACCAGGGTCATACCGGTGGCGGCAGTCATCGAAGCAATGAAAACCAGCAGGGAGGAAAACATTCGGACAAAAGCGGTAACCACTCTGGTGGTAATCGTGGTCGTGATAATAGAAGGAGCGAGTCGGGAGGAGATTTCAAGAAGAGAAGGTACAACAATGATAACGTGAAGACGTCAGCACAAACATCAACTGTTTCTAGGGGAGGAGAACGACCACGGTCGTATGTTACAAATGTGGAAAGAGGGACATATCAGCCCAAACTGCCCACAACAATCCAAGGTATGTTATAACTGTGGAAAGGAAGGTCATATAGCTCGAGAGTGTTCTGTAGCAAAACCAAGTTCAGCGGGGATGGTGACTCCAAAAGTTATCCCGGATAAGTCGAAATCAGCGGTTCCTGGAAGGGCGTTTGTCGTTACTGGCCAAAACGCGAGAAACCCGAACGAGGTGATCACGGGTAAGCTAATCTTGAATTCTTGCGAAGTTTATACTTTACTAGATACCGGTTCTACCCATTCTTTTATCTCTCCTGCTTGTGCTCAACGTTTAAACTTGACTCCGGAGAAATTGGACTTTAACTTATCTGTTGAAACTCCGTTGGGTGAAACCTTCGTTACATCTACAGTTTATAAATCTTGCATGATCCAAGTTGGCACTATCACATTACCTGTTGATCTTATCTCTTTAAAGATACTTGCTTTTGATGTGATTTTAGGAATTGATTGGTTAACCACTCATCATGCTAAAATTGATTGTTTTCGTAAGGTTGTTAGTTTTCATATTCCTAACCAACCTGTCATACGAATTCAAACTACTAAACCACTAAAATCAGTCACTGTCATATCAAGCCACAAAGCTATTCGTTTATTGAAAAACGGATGTCAAGCTTTCTTAGCCCATGTTATGGATTTGAACAAAGACAAGTCAGATTTGAATAATATTTCTATTGTTAGAGAATTTCCCGATGTATTTCCTGAAGAACTTCCCGGTCTACCCCCGGAACGAGAAATTGAATTCTTTATTGACCTTGAACCCGGTACAAAGCCCATTTCTAAAACCCCATATCGAATGGCTCCTATTGAACTTCAGGAGTTAAAAGTCCAACTACAGGAGTTGTTGGACATCGGTTTTATTCGTCCTAGTACGTCTCCTTGGGGTGCTCCTGTTTTATTCGTAAAGAAGAAAGACGGGAGTATGCGACTTTGTATTGACTATCGAGAATTGAACCATGTCACCATCAAGAATAGGTATCCGCTACCTCGCATTGATGACCTGTTTGACCAGTTGCAAGGAGCACAATTCTTTTCAAAGATCGATCTTCGTTCTGGATATCATCAGCTGAAGATTAAAACTGAGGATATTCCAAAGACTGCCTTCAGAACTCGGTACGGGCATTATGAATTCTTAGTAATGTCTTTTGGATTGACTAATGCTCCTGCTGCCTTCATGGATATGATGAACCGTGTATTCAAAGAATATTTGGATCAGTTCGTTGTTGTCTTTATTGATGACATCCTCATCTATTCCAAAAGCCGTGAAGATCATGAGCGCCATTTGAAGCTGGTACTGCAAAGGCTTCGTGAAAACAAGCTATATGCCAAACTGAAGAAATGCGAGTTCTGGCTTGAGGAAGTAGCATTCCTTGGGCACGTGGTGTCAAAACATGGAGTATCTGTCGACCCGGCGAAGATTGAAGCCATACAAAGTTGGGAGCAACCGAAGTCGGTAACCGAAGTACGTAGCTTTCTGGGCTTAGCTGGTTATTATCGGAGATTTGTGGAAGGATTTTCTCGAATCGCTACTCCGTTAACTCAGCTGACTCGAAAAGATACAAAATTCGTATGGAGTGAGGAATGCGAGAAGAGTTTCCAAGAACTCAAGAGGAGACTCATTTCGGCACCTGTTCTGACAATACCATCTGGTTCGGATGGATTTGTTATCTACAGCGATGCTTCAGGCAAAGGGTTAGGATGTGTTCTCATGCAACATGGGAAAGTCATAGCCTATGCCTCACGACAACTCAAAGAATATGAGAGGAATTATCCTACTCATGATTTGGAGTTGGCAGCAGTCGTTTTTGCGTTGAAGATCTGGAGACACTACCTGTATGGGGAGAAAGTGGAGATCTATACAGATCATAAAAGCCTCAAATATTTCTTCACCCAAAAGGAACTCAACATGCGGCAACGACGTTGGCTTGAGCTGTTGAAAGATTACGATCATACCATCCAATACCATCCTGGAAAAGCAAACGTAGTAGCTGACGCATTGAGTAGAAGATCATATGCGGGTACGAGTGCAATGTTTTTAACACAAAGGCCCATTTTGTATGACTTGCAAAGGATGGAGATAGAGATGAAGGCTCCAAGTACCCACATGATGATATCAAATATACGAGTAGAACCGACTTTAATCGATAAAGTTAAAGCTGCTCAAGCTACGGATATAGAGCTGATGCGTATGAAGAAGAAAGTGCAAGAAGGTGCTATTCCAGAAGCAAGAATCGATGAAGAAGGAATACTTCGAGTCAACTCCAGACTTTGTGTTCCTAACGATTTTGACTTGAAGCATAGAATAATGATGGAGGCACACAACACACCGTTTGCAATCCATCCTGGGAGTACCAAAATGTATCACGATCTTCGACATACATTTTGGTGGAGCAATATGAAAAGAGAGATCGCGGAGTTTATCTCGAGATGTTTAACTTGTCAACGTGTAAAAGCGGAGCATCAAGTACCAAAGGGTCCATTGCAACCACTTGAGATTCCGAAATGGAAGTGGGAACACATTACTATGGATTTTGTTACAGGTCTTCCCAAGGTTTCTCAAGGCATAGATGCGATTTGGGTTATTGTTGATAGATTAACCAAGTCCGCTCATTTCTTGCCGATACGTGAGACTTATTCCCTTGAACGTCTTGCTAGTATGTACGTGAACGAGATTGTGAGATTGCATGGCATGCCAGTATCCATAGTTTCGGATCGTGACCCAAGATTCACTTCACGATTTTGGGTTAGCTTGCAGAAAGCTATGGGCACGGATTTACGATTCAGTTCAGCATACCATCCTCAAACGGACGGACAATCAGAGAGGACTATTCAAACTCTTGAAGATCTATTAAGACTTTGTGTCTTAGATCTCAAAGGGAGTTGGGATAAGTACCTACCATTGGTGGAATTCTCCTACAACAACAGTTATCAGGCGAGCATAGGTATGGCTCCATTTGAGGCGTTGTATGGAAGAAAATGTCGTTCTCCAGTATGCTGGGACGAGGTGGGTGAAGCAACATTGTTGGGACCAGAGTTGGTACGCATTACTACAGAGAAGATCCAAACGATTCGACAACGTATACAAACGGCACAGGATCGACAAAAGAGTTATGCGGATCTTCATCGGAAGGACGTGGAATTTAATATTGGGGATCATGTATTGTTACGTGTTGCACCATGGAAGGGAGTTACAAGATTTGGGAAGAGAGGAAAGCTCAATCCAAGATTTGTTGGTCCATTTGAGATTCTTGAGCGAATAGGAAATGTGGCATATAGACTCGCATTACCTCCAAGCATGTCTCGTGTTCATAATGTTTTTCACATATCTATGCTTCGTAAATATGTTAAAGACCCGAACCACATTATTGAGTTAGAACCAGACGAGATAGCTGAAGATTTAACGTACGAGGAGGTACCTGTTAAGATCTTGGATAGGAAAGAGCATGTCCTACGCACGAAGGTTATACCACAAGTTAAGGTTTTGTGGAGAAACCATGCTATTGAAGAAATGACCTGGGAGTTGGAATCAGAAATGAAAGCGAGGTATCCTCACCTTTTTGAAACATCAGGTACGTACGTCAATTTCGAGGACGAAATTTCATAAGGAGGGGAGGTTGTAAGACCCCAACTTATTAATGAATAAAATCAAATTTTCTCTAAATATTATTGTGAATAATAAGGGGTTAATTTGATATAATACTTTGGTTATGGGTGAAATGTGCAAATTTTGCAAAATAAGCAAGTGGTTATAAAATATTTATTTTTGGTCGGTGAATATTCGGTTGGTCGTGGAATATTCTTGCTGTCGGGGAATATTCGTACGACGACGCAGCCTTGTGTGGGCCCCATAACGGAAAGCGATTGGATGAAGAAAACGACAAGTATAAGTTGTTTATAAATAACGGCGTAGTTGTTACCGTTAATACTGTTGGAATACCCGGTGGTTAAAATACAGTAGCACACGGTATTGCACCAATTATTGATTCTTACGTAAGAAGGCACTACTCAATAATTGTTACAGTAGTTATTATTCAATATTTTATTTTATTGATTCAATAATTGCTGCGTTGATATTTTATATTATTGTTGTTTCAATAATTGTTGCTGCACAGTATTTTCATTTATCAGATCAATAATTCATATTATTTGAATAATATTATTAGATAACATTATTGGCAATGTCTAGAAAGTTCTGTCTAAGGAGAGGTTTGGTCATCTAATTGCGCGCCAGTAAGGAGAAATCCTTATTGGAAAGCCCCCTCTTTCCTGGGAACGGCCTGGTTGTCATAAATGTGATTCTGTAATATTATTTGTGAATAATTAATTATTGATTCATATGATAAGGAAATATTTATTTTATGTGGATATAAATGAGGGATATATTTTTGTGGTTAAAAATGAAGGAGTTAATGTTGAGGTGTTTTATCAGTATTTTTGTCGGAATGGAGGTATTAAAAATCAATCAGGGTTTTTGAGATATATTGCGGGTGTTATAATTTTTAATCCGACCGTTGGATCGTGGTAATTTTTGGATATGTTATACATATATAAGTTGAGTATATGTCCACAAATTTTGAACCGTTAAAAATGAACGTATGATTTATTATGAATTTTACAAGATGACTGGTTCAGAAATTGTTGAATTTTCGGAGTTTATCATTTTGGTGGAAAATTCTAGAATTGGTGGGCCCCACTTGTGGTTGGTGAAGAAATGTGCTGAATTATATTTCAAATGTGGTAGGTGGGAATAGTAGCAGGTAAAGCCATCAGGTTGCAGGTCAAACCTACCAAAATTTTCCTATAAATAGAGGGCTAAGTTAGAATTGAAAATTACACCAGAAACAAGTTTTCTCTCTTTCTCTCTCTAGATTATTGAGTGTATTTTGTGAGTATTTAGATACTTTGAGAGTTTCTATTCATCAGAGCAAGTTTCTTTCAGCCTTATACCGGTATTCCGACCAGAAGTACTGATATTTTGAGGTAAGGGATATTATTTTCTTCTTAATGATATTATTTTCTTCAATATCATTATGCTGAAATATTGATATGAGTTTTTATCAAATTTGGAACTTTTTGTGTCGGGGGTTACTATTCACGTATACGGTACTATTCACGTATACGGCACTATTCACGAATACGGCACTATTCACCGAAAAATAAAATTTTCCCTTTTTGTCCAAGATGTCTATTATGGTTACTATCTTTGATTGTATCCATGTTTTGATCTTTATTTTTGAATTCTGCTTCACAATTGATTATTATGAAGTATTATTGATCTTGGATAAACTGTTATACGAATCCCTACTATTTGTCCTTCTGTCTCATTGGATTCGTTCTCTTTAAGATATTTTTCATCATCCTCAGTCCTAAATGATGATATTACTGAATATCTTTGGCCTGTAGTGCAAAGATGTATAATTACTTGATGAATATCTTTGGCCTGTAGTGCAAAGATGAACAGGTGTTGAGATGAACATGACCGACTGATGATACAAATGAATATCTTTGGCCTGTAGTGCAAAGATGAATATTTGGTTAAAGATGATTATTAATTGATGTTACAGGGATAAAATATTGATGATGGACTTTTAAATCTTAGAAGATAGTAGAATTCTTTCTCTACTTGACTCTTCTAATGGTTTGCTGTTTCCGCTGCAGTTGTTGATCTAAAACTTGTTGTCGATTATATTTTATCAGATTTTTCCCTGTTG
The DNA here is from genome assembly GCA_016801055.1 of Panax notoginseng. NCBI lineage: Eukaryota > Viridiplantae > Streptophyta > Magnoliopsida > Apiales > Araliaceae > Panax > Panax notoginseng. The sequence goes on from CM029022.1 coordinate 90,730,876, forward strand.
AAGACTAACGATAATTTGTTGTATATTATCTTAGTCATAATATTCTTTACTGGGCTAGTTGAGCTCACCCTTTTCCTTTTTGTTCCATTTTTCTTCTCAGGAGGTGAGAACATAGCAGGATCTAGTCGGGGTATGGAGTAATGGTTCTAGAAAGATGTATTAGCAGTCCTCACTATTTCTGTAAAATAGTGTTTGAATAATTGTAATGAAGATTTATTTGAGTGTGGATATTGTCTAGAAGACAATATTTGTATTTAAACTCACAGTATGTGTTGTCGTATTTTGCACGACAATTGTATTATTGAAGTTGTAGTTTGCTTTCTGTACCATGTATTTGGCGACTCAGAATGGGTGTTGTATACCTATTCTGGGGGCGTCACAGAGGTGATCCACCAAGAAAGAAGAAAGATCCAAGAAGATGGGTGTTTGGCAAAACCCTAGTTTTTTCTATCTCTATAGAAAATGAGCATACTCTCCAACAATTGGAATAACGTATGTTTAATATCTGATATAAGACTCCTCTTATAAAGATATCAAGTAACCCTATTAAAAATAAGGTATTATTTATTTAATTAAACTCTTTTAATTAAATGGGCTCCCTAATCTTATTAGGGATAATTAATTAAACTCCTTTAACTAATTTTCCCTCCTAATCCTATTAGGAATAAAAGAGAGTGCATATATTAAATTAATTCCTAAACTCTTTTAGAAATTAAAATAATAATAATAATATTATTAATAAGACTCCTCTTATTAATTTATATTTAATATTTCTAAAATATTAAATAATAAATATTAAGCTATTTAATTTATTCTATCACCATAGATTAAATTAAATATACTTAACAAATTATTACGATTATGCCATTAACTTTTTAAATAATTATTCTTCCTTTTATGGTGTGACCCTTTAGGTTCTCCATATTAAATCGGTTGTGAATAAATCAATTAGAACAATTCTAATCTTATTTAAATAAATAAATTAAACTATTAATTTATTTAAATAAATAATATTTATTCTACAATAGGGATAAGCCTCCCTAGCGATCAACGACTTTCCAGATAATATAGATTTCAACATTAATCATAAAAGAACCTTTGAGTAAATAGTTACCGTACAATTCAATCCTTCCACCATACAATGTCCCAATTAAATATAAGACATGAAATTACTGTCAAGTCTTATTTTATTTAATTATATGTATTTCGACTCTTAAATGCACAACCCCAGATAATGCAAATTAGAAACTCTTTTCTAATTTCATTCTGCCTTGGACAAGGACTACTGGGGTGTCATTTATCGAATCACATAGGACATTTCTCTTCTTTTACTAGAAGTGGTAGATTCTTTATTGATCATACATTATCTCCATGTACAACTTATTATACCCAATCATACCCTTTGATATACCCTAAGGGTCTTAAGGAATACGTCAAAGTATAACTCATCATACACAAGATACTATGATGATCTCAAGTTCAAGGATCACTTGTACTACTATCACTACAGGAATTCCTATTGACACCCAAGTAAAATTCTATTAGGTATTCCTTAGCGAGCCACGTTCAGTGAACTTATTCTCTAATAAGCACCTACATACTTGCTTTAGTGTCTCCACACAAATGATCATGAGATCAATCATCCTCATCCAATGAGCAAGCAACGTATGTACCAATCTATCCGGATTCACTAATCCTCAATTTAGTAATCCAGCGATTGGGAACTATTTTAGTTTTAATCTTTCTAAGAATTTAGTTATCATTAGAATGATCATCATCATTATTCTAAAAGCATTGCTTAAAAACTATGGGTTTATCACATATTATAAAACAGCATCACGTAGATAATTAAAAGCTTTTAATAAATTAATACATTTTATTAATAAATGAATAAGATTGTTACAAAGTATATGCTTTATCATCAAACATGATTAGCTTGTTTGCATACTACTTTCAATAACCTTATCAGATCATGGGGTGATCTCATCGTATATATTACGATTCATTTCTATGCTATGATCATTTGGTTTTACAATCTCATTTCCCCGTACTTTTAGTCTTTTAAACTCTGTCTATTTATCACTATTATTCACCTTTATTATCAGAATTAGGGAACTCCGTATCTTTATAACTCGTCGAGATTCGTATTTGAATCTTACTGACACACTAACTCTATTTGAGTTAGTTCTTATCCTTATCCCACTGCGGTTAATAGCCTAAGGTAACCCTGCCTAAGGTTTATAACCTACAGCTCTGATACCAAGTGTTGTAACCCCCAGATCCTGGTCCTAATCACCAAGGATATGGTATACTAATTCTATAAATGTTGTGGAAGATATAAACATAATTTGTTTATACATTAAACTTACACACAATCCTCAAGGTCGAGAACCTTCACGTAATACCTGTATTACATATCTATCCGATATACAATGTCACTGGCTTCTCCTGTATCCGATGTATTCGTCTTAATCTACAATGTTTATCATGATATAGCAAGGGTGAGCAACAAGTTTGCCCAACAAGTTTAAGTTTAATTAAGGATATATCATGATTGAAAGAATTGAAAAATAAGTTGGCTAACATTCAACAATATAAACATTGTGAACTAGCATGAACAAATTTTCATAGCTAAACGAACATTGAACATGAACAAGTAAACTGAACCAGATAGTAATGAATGTGATCAGCCTTTCATACCTGATGAACACATGCAATATGCACATAGTGCAAATCAATAAATCATAGACATGGTAATCAGCAATGATTAATTATAAGCATATTTGAATGAAACAACTCGAGGTCGAGTTAGAGAACTTGCCTTTATCGCCGACTACTACTACGCAATCTATTTAGCTTTGTCTGAATACCTAATATTAATAATATCGATATACAAATTAGAATAATATCATCACAGTTATTATTGTTAAATATAATTATAAAATAACCTAAACGCATTTGCACATAAACCTAACAGTCAACAAAACACTTAAGACCTAATCTCAAGTCAAACTATTTCAGTCTGAGTTGAGTTCGGTACAATTTTGACATCTCGACGGCTTAGTCGGATAATTATCGAGCCTATTATCAATAAGACTCTACTTAAACTATTTCACAATTATCTTAGATAATTTATTAATCAGTCAAAATATTTTTCAATAACTCATAATATTTTTCAAGTAATTATTACCATTTATCATGATTTTTCAATCATTAATATCATATTTATATGATTTAAATATCACTTAATTCCATTATCAATAATATTTATTTAATTTGAAATATTAATGAAATATATCACATAATATTATGAATTATTTAAAATATCTCAAAGTATTTTTAATACCTTAATATTACATTTAAATGATTTTTAAACATTTAAATCAATTATCTAATAACTGCCATTAATATTAAAATATTAATGTAATTCATGACAAAATATCAAAAGTTATTTTTTATAACTTAAAATATTTTTATAGCCCTTAAATAATTTTGATATGATTTTTAAATCAATAAAACCATTTTTAACTCATTTATTTAATATAATAATTAAATAAATCTAATATCATTACTATTAAATTATTAATGATATTTTCCCAAAATATTAAAAGTTACATTTTATAACTCAAAATATTTTTAAACACTTTATTTTTATTTAAAATAATTTTTATAATATTAAAATCTTTTTTCTCTAATTTATTTAATATACTAATTAAATAAATTAAATATCATTAATATTCAAATAAATATTAATATTAATGATAAATATTCCAAATTATCAAAAGTTATTTTTCATAGCTTAAAATAATTTTTAAAATCATTTTTGTAATTTTTTTAGAATTTATTTTCTATTTTTAATCATTTTTCAGAAAGTAGAGAACTAAATTAATTAAATATGTCGCTAAAGCCTTTAGCGACGCTTTCCGCCACTGTTGGTGTTCTTGAGCTCAAGAACACCGACAGTCAATGCTTAAAGGGTCTACTTTGACCACCTTTGATTATTTTCTCAATGTGTTTCTAGGTAAGCTAAGACACTTATTTTGTAGTGTTTATGTAACACTACAAATAGCAACAACAATCTAGGTCATACAACATCATATGATCAAGATATGATGCTCTAAAGTCACTGTCAAAGGCTTTCTGGGTTGCCTAGAAACCCAGACAACTTCGAGGGTCCATATTAAGTCTCAATTAATTTGGTTTTCTAGTCATCAAATAGGTGTGTTCTTGGTCCAAACATATAGTCCTCATGTCAGAGAACATTTATACAACACTAGATCAAACCAACTACATCATACACACAAGATTTAAAACGTCAAACCCCGTCAGAAACTTTGTTCATACGGTTTCTGGGAATTCTAGAAAACTTAAACCGTGACCGGATAACCCACTTTGACCATCCACTACATCGATCCTGTTTGTGATATAAGGGATCTGTAAGAACCAAGAATTTCATGATAAATAATTATTTAATATAATAAGAAAATGAATGTTTTTCTGAATATAAATATTGATGTGTTGTACTATGAGTAAATCGATTAGTGCAAGGTGAATTTATATGAGAAATTGAGAAATGCCTTGTGTGGCATGAGAGGGGAAATCTAAGTGATTAAACCAAGAGGAAGATTAATTGTGTTTGATTATGTGATTCCATATAAGGAATAAATACACTCACAGACTAGTAATATCACTACTATAGAAGTTAATTCAATACATGTAAAACTAGTGTGGTGATGCATTTTGAAACTAGCATGAAGCTAAACCATTTTGGCACTGCCAGGGAATGGCGCAACTGCGCCAGTGACCAATCTGGGGAAAATTAATTTTCTACTGTAGAAATGAAATGGAACATTAAGGTAAGGTGTGACATGAATAAAATCATATGATAAAAATACATTCTAATGATATAAAGTATTAAGTAGTGCAAGAAAATCATACGTAAATTAAATACAAAAATAATTAAATATATGTGCATTCCAGAAATTGGGAGAGGAATTACATGTGTAAAATGAACAGTTGATATTAAATAATGTTATAATGTGGTTATGGGAGTAGTAAAAATAATTATGGAGATACCCGGGCGATAATACTTAACTGCATTATTTTATTACATGTATTTAATGTACACGGATTATATGATGTGAATACATAAATAATCCCTAAATTTTCCTAATATGGTAACAATTGTACTTTAAAATTACATTTGGGAGTTAAAGTAACTAACTGAGCAAAAATTGAAGCACGTTGCTGTAATATAAAATTCATCAATTGAGCAAAGTACATGAACAGTAACCTAAGGCTAATTTACGTAATTTCCAAGTTTATATCAGTGGCTAGTATAGGGGATGATTGCAAAGCCAATGGCTATGGAGATGGCTGATATTGGGTTGCTAAACCACTCCTTATTAACCAATGTTTCCTGCTTACCATGGATTCAACCTCATTGCAATGTAATTGCCCAGTCCAAGATTTCTTTATAAATAGCAATCCATTTTTAGTTTTACGTTGCTTGTTCTTAGCTAGTAAAACACTGATAACTTGAGAGTAAGTGAGTTGTGGTCCAAGAAGAGGCTAGCAAGTTCTGAAGGAGGAAACTAAGTGAGTTGGGTTTTTGCCGAATTCTCAAAATTTCTTGAATTTCTCTGTTAATCAATGTGAATTAGCATGCCATAATGTGTCTAGGAAGTATGCTTACATATATGAACTCTTAAATGATGGTTTGGGACATGTTTAAATTGAAAGGAATAAGAGTTAAGCAAGGCTCTGCAAAACAGAGCTAGTCACTGCTTCTGTTTCAGGCCTGGCGCAGCTGCGCTCTATTTATACTAGGATACAGCGCAATTGCGCCATACCCATTGTGAGAATAGATTCTATTATTCAACTTGATCCAATCTAATCTACTAAAGTGACTTAAGCAGACTTGAAAATAAGTATAACATGAGATATAAAGCTTCTTTGTGAGTTATGAAGTGTCTAATATGATTTTAGTAGGAAAGTTGTAACAAAACTTAAGGTTTTGAAAACAAACCTTGTGGAAACTTATGTTTTACAAGTTCTGAACTTAGTGGTTTATATACATGATTGAGTTCAGATATGAGTAAGCATGATATGGTGTTATAGTGTCTTTGTCATGATCAAACTTGTTAGCTTTGTTTTAAAAGAAAAACTTAGTATAATAAAGCTAACGAACATGATTACCACAAGGTGTAGTTTCTGATCTTGAAGAGAAGTTATCATGACTTAGTTACTTATGATAAGAGTTTAAAGTTGTTTTATATGTGCCATATTACATCAATCATGATAAGGTGATTTCAAAGGCAACCTTGAACATATTTTCAAAAATCTAGTTGCATCACATGAATATCTTGATTCTAAAGGCTTAAGATGTCATGTTATGTTTGTTATGTCTCTAAACATGATTCGTGTGGTAGACAGAATGATAAGTTAATCAAACATAAGTTTGAAGCATGTTTTAAAGTGCTAAATAATGCTAGCTATGAATAACTGATATGAACACCACGTGCATATGTATTAACAGTTTAAGTAATGTCTTTATGTGAACATAAAGCTAATTAGTACGCATAATGATTACGTGACTCTATTTGGCCTTGATTTTGTGAAAATCCTTAACTAAGACTATGATATGTAAGAGTAAAACGTAGAACGACCTTATACTTATGTAAGGACCCCTAGCATGTATGCATAAGAAGTGTAAGTGTCTAAGTGTGCTAAAGTTTAAAACCAAGAATGCAAAGCTCAACCTTGGTCTGGCCAGGGAACAACGCAGCTGTGTCGTCCCTAAGCCTAGACAGGGCGCAGCTGTGCCATCCTGCAGTCAAGTACAGTTTTTGTTTCTGATCTGTTGTTCGAAGCATACTTATATGATTACTTTAACTTGTATTAAATGATCAATATGCTTTGTAATGTGTTAAGAAACATGCTAGGTGTTAGAGTTGAATGTTTAATGGGTAATTATAACTTTCAAAGATTAAGTCCAAAAGGATGTTTACAAGTTATAAAGTAATGACTTGAAAAATACGTTGTTTAACATTGTGGTGTCATACAATCTAATTTGTGCTATGAAGATTTAGGATATGTGATGTAGTAGGTATAAAGATCATAACTAAGTTTGATGTTTAAGTGTGCGTTTGAACTTTCATATATGAGTTTATGTAACTAATGAATATCCTATACGTGTAAATATATTTTGTTAGGATTCGAAAGAGAGTATTAAGTTTTACTTTGGTAAACTACGCTTAAGGCAACTATTCGAACTCTCTTTTATATTGAGCAAGTTTCCTAACTTACACAACTTTGGATTTTGTGCAAATTCTCAAATTTCATTTGATTCGTATATTGAATGCAAGTATTTGAACCTTACTATTTATTGAGCATTATTTGAACTTGTACAATTATTGATCGTACAAGTAAAACTTTGAAGGAATAATCTTTCGTAATAAAATTTCAAACTTTGATTCAAACGATAATTGTTCATATATATATATTGTGAAAGAAACTGTCTAAGCCATTGATTAGGCTAGACTATTGATATTTGATCGAAAGCTATCCAAACCAAATTAACTTGGTCCGAACTCTTATAACTGAGAAGAACAACCCTCTTAGTAGGGGAATTATATAGTGTTGGGAAACTGACGTGCACACATGAGAAAGACTAAGTGTAATGCATTAACATAGGGTACTTTAGGCTGAATACCTGTTGTACTCATTTTGTAGAATTATCAGTCTATTACCGTTAATTCTAGGAGAAGTTCATAGTCCTTAGTGACTGCTAAGTATTCATTATTTTGAAATCTTGAATTGAGTTAATCATTGAATATTATTGATATTTTCTGTCCATAGCGATTTCTATTGATAATCATTGATACTTCTTGCTATCTTGAACTATCCCTATTATTGTACCTTGAGAAATACAAAACTACCTTGAGTACCCTTATTGTTATATTACTTGCTAGGAAAAATTGTTGCTCATCCTTGCTTTCCCTAAAAAGATTTCAGTTAAGGCAGAACGCGGTGAGCCCTCTAGCAAGGACAAGGGTAAAGAGAAGGCTTTGAAGTAGTTATTCCGTAACGCTAGAATGTATTATTGTCTGGTTGTAGAATAACTTATTTATGATAAGCTATACTTGGTTTAAGTAGTATTAAGTTATGTATTAGTTATGCTTGTACGATGTTTAATTATGTTTAAGGTATCATAAGAGTTGTTTTATGTTGCGAACCCTTGGGACGAGAATAATTATATTATAACGATGCAATTTATTCTATTATTCCGATGTGTGAGATGTTGATTTAATATTAGAGTTAGTACGTGATGACCAGATTTGAGACAAGGGTGGTCTAAATTTCGGGGCGTCACAGGTTGGTATCAGAGTTGTAGTTATAAACCTTAGGAGCGAGAGTCCTTAAATTATAACTTAGGAGAACTTAGAAGATAGAGGAGACTCATGTAGAGTTTTCCTAAAGAGAGACTTAGTGTTTTATGAAATATAATTTCATTATATACAATGAACTTATGTTTATTTAACATTCTGACGAAGTTGTTGTCTTTGTTGTCTTATGTTGGTGAATGTAGGATGACTGACATGGGAGGACCTAGTCGAGTGGTAGAGGAGGAGCCGCATGACATCCACGTGGTATTTGAGGCACCATTGATAGCGGAGCCTATATCAGCAGTGGCCCTTATCGATGATGAGGAGGAGGAGGAGAAGGAGATGGAGCCATTACCCAAGGAGTCTGATCCAGAGGAGGAGCCTGAGCCTGTGGAGGACTCCGACGAGGCTACTTTTGAGGATCGGATGTTGGGGAAGTATGAGGAGCAAATTTTGGAGTTAGGATGTAGAGTGGAGGAGTTAGAGGCTGAGGCTAGGGAGAGTGAGTCTGAGTTCCAGAAGCTGTGGGACGAGGACCATCAGAGGAAATTAGTGATACAGGAGATGGAAGTAGAGATTTCTCACCGTAGGGAGGCAGGGATCCAGATGGGGACGTTGTTTCACCGATCGGTGGCTAGGAATGTAGAGTTGGCAGGGAAGTTGGAAGAATAAGATGGAGGTAAAGTTCTTGGAAATTAAGCAAGGAGATATGACGGTGGCACAATACGCGACTAAGTTCAATGAACTAGCCTGGTTTCCTAAACACCAGGTGGTAAACGAAGAGAGGATAGCTATGCATTTCGAACAAGGACTGAAGCCTTGGTTGTTTAACAAGGTATCAGTTTTTCAGATCGATTCTTTTACGGCATTGCTGGAAAAAGCTATTATTGCAGAGGGAGAAAGTGAAGCTTTAAGTCTGTATAACAAAGAGAAGAAAGGTAAGAGCACATGAGGAGATAGTTAGGGAATAAGAAGTAGTGGAGGTAGCAATTTAGGAAAGAGGAAGTGGGAGAACAACAGCAACAAGAATCTCAACAATCAAGTGGGGAAGTTTCGATGAGAGTTGAAGAAGAAGGTGGAAGGATGCCCAAAGTGTGGGAGGTATCACCAGGGCGAATGTTGGAAAGGGCGCAACTGTGGCCAAGAGGGACATTATGCTCCAAACTGCCTAAAGCCGAAAAAGATCAAAGGTTGTTACGCTTGTGGTTCGACGGATCACCTGATCAAAGACTACCCAAAGAAAGGAAGTGGCGGAGGGAGCAGCCAGCAAGGAGGGAGCAAAAAACTGATGATTGGCGGACCAACGCCATCTAACCGTCCAACTACAAGAACATTTAATATGACCGTCCAGGACGTGATATATACGAAGGACATTGCGTCAGGTATCATCGCGATTAATAATATAAATGCCTATGTATTATTTGATTCGGGTGCCACCTATTTTTTTGTATCTAAGGAATTTGTTAGTCGACTTAATTTACCCCGAGAACGATTAGGAAATCCCCTGAACATAGAAGTTACGAATAAGGAAGTAATCCATGTAGGGTATATTTACTGAAATTATTGTGTAAATATTAAAAATCATGAACTAAGCGCAGACCTGATCCAGATAAGATTGGGAGAGTTTGACGTAATATTAGGGATGGATTGGTTGTATAACCATGTTACGATAATTAACTGTCAGAATAAAAGTGTGAACCTTCAGACTCCAAATAAGTCTAAGGTAGTGTTTTATGGTAGCTCATCGCTTAGGCAATCATGTTGTCTTACGATGATGCAGACCAATAAAATGATAAGAAAAGGATGTGTAGGTTACTTAGCGTACATCGTTGACACTCGAAAAAAGGGAGTAGAAATTAAGGATATATCCGTAGTAAGGGAATTTCAAGATGTATTTTCGAATGATCTGCCTGGTGTTCCGCCAGACAGAGAAATTGAATTCGTAATAGACTTAGCACCAGGAACGACACAGATTTTGAAAACCCCATACCGTATAGCGCCAGTAGAAATGAAGGAATTGATGATACAATTACAAGAGTTACTGGATAAGGGTTATATACGACCCCGTGTATCTCCTTGGGGAGCACCCGTGTTGTTTGTAAAGAAGAAGGAAGGATCGATAAGGCTCTGTATCGATTATTGAGAATTAAACAGAGTGACGATTAAGAATAGATATCCATTACCAAGTATAGAAGACCTTTTTGACCAACTGAAGGGAGCCAAGTGTTTCTCATAGATAGATTTGCTAACGGGTTATCACCAGTTGAAGGTGCGAGAGGAGGATATAGCAAAAATGGCGTTTCGAACTCGTTACGGACATTTCAAATTTTTGGTAATGTTATTCGGGTTGACGAATACTCCAGCAGCGTTTATGGACTTGATGAACCGAGTCTTCAAGCCATTCTTAGATAAATTCGTAGTAGTTTTCATCGACGATATACTGATCTACTCGAAGACGGAAGAAGAACACGCCAAACATCTGAAGATGGTTTTGGAAGCACTAAGAAAAGAAAAGTTGTATGCAAAATTTTCTAAGTGTGAATTTTGGATGGAGAAAGTTCAATTCTTAGGATACATGGTGGATAAGGATAGAATATCAGTAGACCCTGCGAAAGTAGAAGGAGTGAGTAATTGGGAACAACCAAAGATGCTTACTGAAGTGAGAAGTTTCTTAGGGTTAGCTGGGTACTATCGAAGATTTATCCAGGATTTTTCTAAGATAGCAACCCCGTTGACCAATTTAATGAGGAAGACAATGAAATTCGTGTGGATGGACAAATGTGAGGAGAGTTTCCAAAAGCTGAAAATGAGATTCAGTGAGGCACCTGTATTATCACTACCAAATGATACGGGGGGATTTGTGGTGTATAGTGATGCGCCGCACAGAGGACTAGGCTGTGTGCTAATGCAACATGGAAAGGTCATTGCGTATGTGTCACTACAATTGAAGGATTACAAAAAATGATACCCTACTCATGATTTAGAGTTAGAGGCAATAGTTTTCGCGTTAAAGATTTGGAGGCATTATTTGTATGGAGAAAAATGTGAGATATACACAGACCACAAGAGTCTGAAATATATCTTCACACATAAGGAGTTGAATATGCATCAGAGAAGGTGGTTAGAATTAATCAAGGATTATGACTACGATATTCTTTATCACCCGGGAAAGGCAAACGTTGTGGCCGACGCGTTAAGTAGGAAATGAAGGGAGAAGTTATTTCAATTGACAACTCAAGAGGAGTTAATAAGGGATATGGAGAAGTTGGAAATAGAAGTGAAGGGACCGGAGAGGTCTAAAGAGAGATTGTTTGCAGTAGAAGCTCGTCCAACCTTGTTGGACAGAATAAAGGAATCCCAAGAAAAGGATGAAGAATGCGAGAAAATCAGGAAGATGATCACGAAAAATGAGAAAGAAAAATTCAAGATAGATAGAGACGTTATTTTGAGATTCACAGGGAGAGTGTGGGTACCATCGGTAACCGAGTTGAGGGAGGAAATTTTACACGAGGCACACAATACGACGTATTTCGTTCATCCCTGAGGCACGAAGATGTACCGAGATTTACGACAACATTTTTGGTGGCCTAAATTAAAATAAGAAATCGCGGAGTGCATTAGTAGATGTCTTACGTGTCAACGGGTCAAAGCCGAGCACCAAAGGCCGAGTGGTTTACTCCAACCGTTGGAGATACCGGAGTGGAAATGGCAGCATATGACGATGGATTTCGTGGTAGGACTTCCAGTTACGCAGAAAGGTTTTGACGCCATTTGGGTTATCATTGATCGACTAACGAAGATAGCTCGTTTTCTACCAATCAAGATTCGATATAGTTTGAACCAATTAGTGAGTCTGTATGTAAAGGAAATTATTTCACGGCATAGAGTGCTGGTATCGATTGTCTCAGCCTGAGATCTGCATTTCACGTCAAAATTTTGGAAAAGCTTGCAAGAAAGGATGGGAACACAACTAAGGTTAAGTACCGCTTATCATCCATAGACAGACGGACAAAGTGAGCGAACGATACAAATGTTAGAAGACATGCTTAGAACTTACGTGATGGACTTTAAAGGAAGTTGGGATGATCACCTACCCTTAGTGGAATTCGCTTATAACAATAGTTACCATGCGAGTATATGCATGCCACCGTACGAAGCTTTTTACGGCAGAAAGTGTATAACACCGTTGTGTTGGGATGAAGTTGGAGAGAGAAAGATACTAGGGTCGGAATTACTTCAACAAACCGCAGATGTGGTGACATTGATAAGAGCTCGACTAGTAGATGCACAAGATCGCCAGAAGAAGTATGCAGACTTGCATTGTCAGGATCGTGACTTTGAAGTCGGAAGTCACGTTTTCTTAAAAGTATCTCACTGAAAAGGAAAAATACGATTCGGCAAGAAAGGAAAATTGAGTCCGAGGTTCATAGGACCATTCGAGATACCGAAGCGAGTGGGCGAAGTGGCGTACACAGTTGAATTACCACCTGAATTGGAGAACATTCATAATGTATTTCACATATCCGTGTTGCGTCCATACAAGCCCGACTACAAGCACGTGATTTCTTACGAGCCCATTCAAGTAGAAAATAATTTAGCTTATGAAGAAATTCCTATCCAGATATTAGATAGGAAATAACAGACATTAAGGAATAAGAGAATATCTTCTATAAAAGTACTTTGGCGAAACCATGACGCCGAGGGGGCCACGTGGGAATTAAAAGATAAGATGCGAATGGATTATCCCCATTTATTTGTGTAACCTTGTACAATTTCGAGGACATAATTTTTATAAGGGGGGGAGGATGTAAGACCCAAGAATTTCATGATAAATAATTATTTAATATAATAAGAAAATGAATATTTTTTTGAATATAAATATTGATGTGTTGTACTATGAGTAAATCGATTAGTGCAAGGTGAATTTATATGAGAAATTGAGAAATGCCTTGTGTGGCATGAGAGGGGAAATCTAAGTGATTAAACCAAGAGGAAGATTAATTATGTTTGATTATGCAATTCCATATAAGGAATAAATACACTCCTAGACTAGTAATATCACTACTATAGAAGTTAATTCATATCATGTAAAACTAGTGTGGTGATAGATTTGGGAACTAGCTTGAAGCTAAAATATTTTGGCACTGCCAGGGACCGGCGTAGCTGCGCCCTCCCTGCAGTACAAAATGGCATAGCTGCGCCAGTGACCAATCTGGGGAAAATTAATTTTCTACTGTAGAAATGAAATGGAACATTAAGGTAAGGTGTGACATGAATAAAATCATATGATTAAAATACATTCTAATGATATAAAGTATCAAGTAGTGCAATAAAATCAAATGTAAATTGAATACAAAAATAATTAAATATATGTGTATTCTAGAAATTGGGAAAGGAATTACATGTGTAAAATGAACAGTTGATATTAAATAATGTTATAATGTGGTTATGGGAGTAGTAAAAATAATTATGGAGATACTCGGGCGATAATACCTAACTGCATTATTTTATTACATGTATTTAATGTACACGGATTATATGATGTGAGTACATCAATAATCCCTAAATTTTCGTAATATGGTAACAATTGTACATTAAAATTACATTTGGGAGTTAAAGTAACTAACTGAACAAAAATTGAAGCACGTTGCTGTAATATAAAATTCATCAGTTGAGCAAAGTACATGAAAAGTAACTTAAGGCTAATTTACACAACTTCCAAGTTTATATCAGTGGCTAGTATAGGTGATGATTGCTAAGCCAATGGCTATGAAGATAACTGGTATTGGGTTGTTAAACCACTCCTTATTAACTAATGTTTCCTGCTATTACACCATGGATTCAACCTCAGTGCAATGTAATTGCCCAGTCCAAGTTTTCTTTATAAATAGCAGTCCATTTTCAGTTTTACGTTGTTTGTTCTTGGCTAGTAAAACACTGATAACTTGAGAGTAAGTGAGTTGTGGTTCGAAGAATAGGGTAGTAAGTTCTGAAGGAGGAAACTAAGTTTATTAAGCTCCAAGAGGTATAAAATCTCAATTTTTGCACTTAATTGGGTTTTTCCAAAATTCTCAAAATTTTTTTAAATTCTCTGTTAATCAATGTGAATTAGCATGCCATAATGTGTCTAGGAAGTATGCTTACATATATGAACTCTTAAATGATGGTTTGGGACATGTTTAAATTGAAAGGAATAAGAGTTAAGCAAGGCTCTGCAAAACAGAGCTAGTCACTGCTTCTGTTTCAGGCCTGGCGCAGCTGCGCTCTATTTATACTAGGACACAGCGCAATTGCGCCATACCCATTGTGAGAATACATTCTATTATTCAACTTGATCCAATTTAATCTACTAAAGTGACTTAAGCAGACTTGAAAATAAGTATAGCATGAGATATAAAGCTTCTTTGTGAGTTATGAAGTGTCTAATATGATTTTAGAAGGAAAGTTGTAACAAAACTTAAGGTTTTGAAAACAAACCTTGTGGAAACTTATATTTTACAAGTTCTGAACTTAGTGGTTTATATACATGATTGAGTTCAGATATGAGTAAGCATGATATGGTGTTATAGTGTCTTTATTATGATCAAACTTGTTAGCTTTGTTTTAAAAGAAAAACTTAGTATAATAAAGCTAATGAACATGATTACCACAAGGTGTAGTTTTTTTATCTTGAAGAGAAGTTATCATGACTTAGTTACTTATGATAAGAGTTTAAAGTTATTTTATATGTGCCATATTGCATCATCCATGATAAGGTGATTTCAAAGGCAACCTTGAACATATTTTTAAAAATCTAGTTGCATCACATGAATATCTAGATTCTAAAGGCTTAAGATGTCATGTTATGTTTGTTATGTCTCTAAACATGATTCGTGTGGTAGACATAATGATAAGTTAATCAAACATAAGTTTGAAGCATGTTTCAAAGTGCTAATAAATGGTAGCTATGAATAACTGATATGAACACTACGAGCATATGCATTAACAGGTTAAGTAATGTCTTTATGTGAACCTAAGGCTAATTAGTACGCATAATGAATACGTGACTCTATTTGGCCTTGATTTTGTGAAAATCCTTAACTAAGACCGTGATATGTAGAAGTAAAACGTAGAATGGCCTTATACTTATGTAAGGACCCCTAGCATGTGTGCATAAGAACTGTAAGTGTCTAAGTGTGCTAAAGTTTGAAACCAAGAATGCAAAGCTCAACCTTGGTCTGGCCAGGGAACAACGCAGTGGCGGCGTCCCTAAGCCTAGACAGGGCGCAGCTGCGCCATCCTGCAGTTAAGTATAGTTTCTATTTTTGATCTGTTGTTCGAAGCATACTTATATGATTACTTTAACTTGTATTATATGATCAATATGCTTTGTAATGTGTTAAGAAGCATGCTAGGTGTTAGAGTTGAATGTTTAATGGGTAATTATAACTTTCAAAGGTTAAGTCCGAAAGGATGTTTACAAGCTATAAAGCAATGACTTAAAAAATACGTTGTTTGACTTTCTGGTGTCATACAATCTGATTTGTGTTATGAAGATGTAGGATATGTGACGTAGTAGCTATAAAGATCACAACTAAGTTGGATGTTTAACTGTGCGTTTGAACTTTCATATATGAGTTTATGTAACTAATGAATATCCTATACGTGTAAATATATTATGTTAGGATTCGAAAGAAAGTATTAAGCTTTACTTTAGTATACTATGCTTAATGCAAGTATCAGAACTCTCTTTTATATTGAGCAGGTTTCCTAACTTAGACAACTTTGGATTTTATGCAAGTTCTCGAATTTCATTTGATTCGTATATTGAATGCAAGTAATCGAACCTTAATCTTTATTGATCATTATTTGAACTTGTGCAATTATTGATCGTACAAGTAAATCTTTGAAGGAATAATCTTTCGTAACGAAATTTCAAACTTTGATTCGAACGATAATTGTTCATATATATATTGTGAAAGAAACTGTCTAAGCCATTGATTCGGGTAGACTATTGATATTTGATCGAAAGTTATCCAAACCAAATTAACTTGGTGCGGACTCTTATAACTGAGAAGGACAACCATCTTAGTAGGGGAATTATATACTGTCGGGAAACCGACGTACACACATGAGAAAGACTAAGTGTAATGCATTGACATAGGGTACTTTAGGCTGATCACCTGTTGTACTCGTTTTGTAGAATTATCAGTCTATTACTGTTAATTATAGGAGAAGTTCATAGTCCTTAGTGACTGCTCAGTATTCATTATTTTGAAATCTTGAATTGAGTTAATCATTGAATATTATTGATATTTTCTGTCTATAGCGATTTCTGTTGATAATCATTGATAATTCTTGCTATCTTGAACTATCCCTATTATTGTACCTTGAGAAATACAAAACTACCTTGAGTACCCTTATTGCTATATTACTTGCTGGGTAAAATTGTTGCTCATCCTTGCTTTCCCTAAAAACATTTCAGTTAAGGCAGAACGCGGTGAGCCCTCTGGCAAGGACAAGGGTAAAGAGAAGGTGTTGGAATAGTTATTCCATAACGCTAGAATGTATTATTGTCTGGTTGTAGAATATCTTATTTATGATAAGCTATGTTTGGTTTAAGTTGTATTGGGTTATGTATTAGTTATGTTTGTATGGTGTTTAATTATGTTTAAGGTATCATAAGAGATGTTTTAAGTTACGAACCCTTGGGACGAGAATAATTATATTATAACGATGCAATTTATTCTATTATTTCGCTGTGTGAGATGTTGATTTATTATTAGAGTTAGTACGTGATGACCAGATTTGAGACAAGGGTGGTCCGAATTTGTTGGTGTCACAGGATCTAAAGGCATGGATCTATAGTCCATCTAACAGGCTACAACCTAGATACAATAACACCAACAAATCTCATAACACCTGACAAATGTTTGCCCTTGAAAATCTTGTTAGACACGATCTGGGCAGTTTCTGGGTTACCCAGAATTGCTCAGTCATGCTCGGTTAACTAACTTTGACCAACAATATCTTGTAATCTGGACATGGAATGACTATGATTCCACTTCCAGATTACAGTACTCATGGCATACTACAAATGTAAAATATAAAACACCACAAATCATTAACAGGGAAGGATCTGTGGCCTCTGACATATGCTTATCAGACAACTTTTTAGGGTTCATGAAAGTTTTCAAAAACTTTGATTATAACCCACTTTGATGCTATAGATATATGATATAACATCATAGATCATCATATAACATCTATTAACACTTAAATAAACACATAAATAACATTTTTATCTTAGCATACAAGATCAAAATATTAGTTAGGGCTTTACCTTCTCTTGAATATCCTTTGATCTTGGCTCTACCACACTGATTTTGGTGTGTTAGGAAGTTATCTAGGGGCTGAAATACTTTGATATTTTGTGGCTAAGGAGAGAGAAGGAGTTGGTTGAGAGTTGGATAGAAAATGAGTAAAATATGTGAACTTTCTCTCTCTTTGATCTTTCTAATATTTGATACAATGTATCTATAGGTTTCATGGTGGCAATATGGATCAGATTTAGCAATGTTTCCAACACATGTGATAAGCCACAAGTGATGAGTCATGCAATTCTAGAAAATTCTCTTAACTTAAGTTTTAAGTAAAGGGTATTTTAGTCTTTTTGCCCCTAAAAATGGTATTTTCGTAATTTCCCTCACATATTTAAGGGTATTCTAGTCAATTGACATAACTTCTTTTAATTCTCACCATTAGGGTTTGGTAATCTCAATTATAGTTTAGGGTTCTTGAATTTAAAATTAGGATTTCCCGGCATTCGATTAGGGTTCCTAACTTTGCGTTAGGGTTACTTAATCTGAGATTAGGCTTTCTAATCCCTTATTAGGGTTTACTAAGTTTATACCATATCCGATCAATCATTGATCCTAAACCACAATTCTGTACACATAGAATCATATATACATATTCGTATATGTGACGCCCCCAAATCCAGGTCCCTTCGAACCTCGGATTCGGTCCGCCACGATACTACTATCGTTCAACTATTTATTTCTTTTTTTCATAACTGAATGAATATAACTTAGCTTATTAAAATTTAGAATATAAATTCTTTTCATTTCCAGGATCTGTGTAATGACCCCAAACTTTCATAAGTTTCAAATCTTGATCATTTACCATTCCT
The DNA here is from genome assembly GCA_016801055.1 of Panax notoginseng. NCBI lineage: Eukaryota > Viridiplantae > Streptophyta > Magnoliopsida > Apiales > Araliaceae > Panax > Panax notoginseng. Next base: position 90,749,434 of record CM029022.1, read on the forward strand.
GTCTTACATTATATTTGATGTTATAAAACATGCGGAATAATTTAAACTTTTTCAATCTCATTTGAAAATAAAATCTTTTATTGATATCTTAACTTGAATCAATTGCATATCCTTGAATCAAATATGGTATGATTCATTCTATTCAATTACTGTATAAATTTTTACATCTTTATTCGAATTCCTCTATGTACCACATAACACAGCTTAACATGTATTACACATCGTAAACTGCTATCATGTACATCTCCTAGAACCTAAACATGGTTCAAGAGTATATATTTAAATAAATGAATCAATCTTTGTTGATATTATTGAACTCTATCAATCAAGTAGAACGTAATCTTTACCGTGCAAAAGTGGTTATTTGAAAGGGTGAGCTCGACAGCCCGGCAATTCTAATAGTTTTCATGCAGGACATAACATATAATAGCATACTCAGCTCATGCATTCATAATCCATTAATATGTACTACGCATGTTACTTCTCATATAACAGACATATAGGTTTATTTCATAAGCATATCATTAAAGATCAACTTTCACATTTCATATATATCTCATATGCATTTCATATATATATCAACATTCTCATAGCATAATATAACTCAACTAACAGTTATAGAATTCATATATCAAATAGGAACTGAAATACTTGCCTGATTCATAGTTTATCAACTACGACTTAACTGCTTATAGTTAACTGCACTTCGTGTATTCCTCTTGATGGCTTCCATTTGCTATCTATAGCACTCCAATCCACCAATTGCTCTCAATTCTACTATCATTCCATAACCCATTTCACAGACAACTCAACAAACGTAAATGAGAAGGAGGGAGCTCTATTTATAGCCAATCTAACACTCAGTTATATTCTTGCACATTTAATTAATCCAATGGGAGGAAGAAGAAGCCAGTGGATGCTAAGGAGTTGGTCACCAACTCCATGTTCAAACATCATCAACTCTTCTACGTAATGAAGAAGAAATAGGATAGGCCAATGGCCTATTTACGCGTCTGATATATAAATGGGTGACACTGATTTTGGGACACGGTTAAAATCTCAGCAATAGAGCTTAGTTTGGTTCCTTTAATTCCCAAAATAAAATTTTAATGTGTTATTGTTACTACACCGAGTAAAGTTAGGGATTATTTATGTACTTACATCATATAATCCATGTACATTATTAGTCCACATAATTAAATTTTTAAAACATGGGTGGACTTAATTTAATTACTCACTAATAACTTAATATCTCATTTTACTATTTACTTATACATCGGTATTGAAATAAATATTTTAATTGGGCTAAGTATAATTCAATTGGGTATTCCCAACCCATAATTTCTTATCACACTTAAATATCACAACGATTAATTAATATTAATCATTTCTTTTCTTACAATAATTAGTATGTACTACACTAATTAATATAATTCTTTCATTTCATTTCTTCCATAAATTGTTCCAAAACAATTTTCCTTAGCCACCACATACAGTATTAACCTTATGTATCAATCTCTAACCAATAATTACTTATAACTATATTGGTTCTTTTATTTTATTAATCATCTATCCTTCAAATATCAACCCTTTTATATATTACAATACTATGTAATATATTAAAAATATCAAATATTAATTAACATATTTTCTTTCATCCTCTTATGCTAATCACATATATTAATTTATCGTCTTATGTAAGTGAATTAATCCTTTCTATTTAATTTATTGTCATGTCGCTACCACGTAAAACTTCATAATATAATATTCTATAGTATCACTTAATTAACCAATATTTATTCCAAGTTAATTAATTAATTCTTATTCAAGTCATGTTTTGCTAACTTAATTCCTTCATGAACACTTAGTTACCATTTATGATCTTTATAAGAGTTATTAGTATACATGACTTGAAATCAAGTTTCATAAACTTAGTCAGAACTTTCTACAGACTGGCGCAGCTGCGCTGGTCATAAGCTTGGAAGTGGCGCAATTGCGCCACCTCAAATCCAGAGGCAGACAAGTTATGCATTAGCAAAAATGAAATCTACACTCCTAAATACTTTAAATATACATTATAAATGGTAACTCTTCTAAAATCAACCTCTTCTTTAATTCCACATCATGAATTACTATTTTCTTTAATAATTTAATTATCAACTTCGAATTTTAAAACTCTATTTTTCCTTAATAGTTTAACCAACTATGAAATCTCCTTTACGTGTTTCTTACCACAAAACTCAAATATTAAGCACCCACTATAATCACATATTCACTATTTACTTAAGTGATTCTTAAACCCCCTTCAAATTATATTATTCCATAATATAATTTAACCAATATTTCTACTTGTTAGTTAATTCTCGTAATTAACTAATTTATGCTTTACTATCTCAATCTATCCATGGATAGCTTAAGCATTAACTAAAACTCATATTACATCATACCAGTTACTAGTATATATATACAAGTCTAAACCTAGCACACATCGAGTCTTTAATAGTATTCAATATAGTACATTGAGTGGTTTCCCACAAACAACCAACAAATTAGTTTTCATCTCGTCTACACTATTTTCACAGTGAGTTAGATCGGTTACTAATTTGTATATACCTCCGCTCTCTTAAGGAATCATTTAACCCAGCTCCTATACATCCACCATTAAAGGATACGGTTGCACTGCCTTAGACTTGATACTTACTCGTACATATAATCAAGAAATTGGTGATTATCAAAGATAATTAATGTCACCAACTTACTATGATAAAATAATTTTACATAAATTATTTAATATCGATATATAAATTTCTATCCATCTTCTTTACTTCAAATAACTCGCCTCTTTAATAAATAACAAATATATAATAATAATATATTTATTAAACATAGAAATCACTTATTGCATAATTTATATTACCCCATGCAACACCATACTACATACCTCGTATCACATAAATATTCTTGTTCGGAACTATCTCATGTTTTAAGAATTTTATTTACTAAATTCTTATTTTAATAATTTCTGAAAATTCGGGTTCTTACAGTATACACTTATATACTTAATCATGTAAATCTTCACCAAAATATATTAAATCCACCAAAATCCTTTACAGAAATCTCAAATTCATACACTTATTTCTTGTTTAGGTCTATTATTTAACATTTATTCAATCATTTAAGATTTTAATAATTTTTTAAATTCTCGTGTTGTCACAGGTAGAAGTAACTTCCTTCCCCAAGGCTACCAGGAAGTTATCGTCAGTTTCATTATTTGTAATGACTTTAAATATTTTGTGATGAAATTCATTAATAAATTAATATTAATGATAATTAAGTTATATAATAAATAAATTAATTAAAAATAATTTTATAATATTAAAAATCATTTTAAATAATAATAAGGTATTTAAAAATATTTTAAGTTATAAAATATAACTTTCAATATTTAAAGGTAAATTTTATTAATTTTTTAATATTAATGATATTAGAATTATTTAGTAATTATATTAAATAAATTAGTTTAAAAATAATTTTAATATTATAAAAATCATTTTAAATGAAAATAAAGTGTTTAAAGATATTTTAAGTTATAAAATATAACTTTTAATATTTAAAAGATAATTTCATTAATAATTTAATATTAATGATATTAATTTAATATTAATAATATTAAATTTATTTAATAATTATATTAAATAAATGGTTTAAAAATAGTTTTATTAATTTAAAAATTATTTAAAAAGGATATAAACGAATTAAAAATATTTTAAGTTATAGTTAATGACTTTTAATATTTTGAGGAATAGTACATTAATATTTGAATATTAATGGTAATTATTTAAAAATAATTTTAAATATTTTAAAAATCATTTAAAGGCAATACAAATGTTTTAAAAATATTTTGAGTTATTATAAATAACTTTAATATTTTGGAAATGGTTTCATTAATAATTTAATATTAATTAAATGTTAATGATAATAGAATTATTTAATATTTAAATCATTTAATAATGATTCCAGAGTTTGAAAATTTATGATAAATTATAATAAATGTTTAAAAATTATTATAAGTCATTTAAAAATAATATGACTGATAATTACAGTTATTGAACTACAGGATAGAGTCTTAGACTCGATAAATACCTGATAAAACTATCGATACACCGACATGTTTCAGAAATTGATCTGGACTTTGATTTTTTGATTGTATTAGGGTTTATTTGTGATTCAATGACTGTTGAATATGTGTGATAATGTGATTAGGTTATGTGCTGACTGCAATAAGCAGTATTATGTGCTACGATATGTTATTCTAATCAGTAAAATGATCTTAGTACTAATAGATTGTTATATAAAAGATAAAACTAAGTTGCGTGTTGTAAGTAGCGTACCAGGTAAGTATCCTACCTTTGCATTTCCTTTATGCAATGGACATGAGTAAGAAAGTTTCAGATTTATATTATTATTGTACCAGATTATTAACCCTATTGTTATATATATTATATTCGATCATTGTTTATCAACATGATATTATATTATATAATTCATATATATATTTTGTTCGTTAATTTCGAAATATGGTTATACAAGTGTTCTCACTTGGATAATCATCAATAGGTATATATATATATATATATATATATATATATATATATATATATATATATATATATATATATATATATATACCTATTGATTCCCCAGTATATATACATTAAGTAAAAGTCGTCTAAGCTATTTGACCAGCTAGACACAGATTTAGAAATATCGTTGAATATGATAAAACCTTTTTCTATCCAATCAATTTGTTTTGGTTCGGATTCCAGACTAAGTATGAACATCCCGATCAAGGGAAAACTTTTATGCGCCCATGGCAGACAGAGTGAACGATAATATCGTTCTTGTATGTAGTATTGATCAATACAGGGAACATTGGGATGATCACCTTCGCGTCCGTAAGTTATGACGGTTTGCGGTTGAAGTTCTGCTAAACCTATTCAAAAATTGAAAATAATGTTCATAGTATATCACCTTAACCCTATGTATAGTCAATACGTAGTTTCAAAATTTTGGTATAGATTTGTTATGTTGTATTTATCGGTTCAGTTTACTTCACAACTATTGATTTGTTGTAGAAGTGATGTACAAAGAAAATATTTAATTCTTTCAGCTAATTATATTTATAATTGTTATTACTTGCTGGGCACCCAAATGCTTATTCTTGCTTTAAATTTAAATATTTTCAGCTAGGCATGATCAACCCGAAGGTTCAGACAAGAACAAGTGAAAAGGAAAGCAAACAGAATATGTTTAATGGTATCTTTTGTAGCAGTTAAACTGTATTAAGACAATGATATGTACAATATATCATGTAAAGAATTGTAGTAAAGGTTGTGTACTTGGGATTAGACTCTGATATATGTAAATTAAGTTTAATTTTTATATTATTATTATTAGTATTAGTATTATTGCGCTCATAGAAATGGTATCGTGAAGCACCGAGTTCGGATTTCAAGTACCCGAGTTTGGGGGGCTTTACAATATGGTATAAGAGCTTTAGGGTTAAAAACCTTAGGTGGGTAAGACCTTAGGCTATAACTGTAGAACAGAGGGAAACGTTAAAAATATAAATAACTCAAATAGAGTTTAAAAAGGAGATGAATTGAATAAATTCATCGTCAAACAAAATAAAAGATAAGTGATATAAAAACTATTGTTTGTTGTATGTATATATTATTTGCTAATCAGGATAATTTATGTGTATATATGTCAGATAAAAAGGATTAGGATACCCTCAGATCGTAAAGAAGGAGCCAACCTCCATAACCGAGCCAATATCAAAGCCAAAAGCTAAAATAGAGGCTCACATTGAAATCTACCTCAATAAGGTGGTTATTTTGGAAAGTGTAGTATCGGACCCAAAAATGATAGTATAATTGATAGGTAGAGTATAGTTACAGAATATAAGGTCAAGCTCGAGTTCTTAAACTCATATATTTGTGATGTGTTCTTAAACTCATGATATGTGGTAGGATTAACGAACTTGGTATAGTTATGTGTTAATGGATTATCGAGGATAATGGGAATATATAGAATACTAAGCAATTGATCCTTAGCGAATGTGTAGAAGATAAGTAGTATTAGTATTACTTGAATATGTATGATTCTACGTGATGTATATGATAGGTATGTCTGTATAAGGTAATATTCTTAACTTTTGTATAAGTTGTAGCAGCGAATCCCGACTTTTGAGTCGCAAAGGGATAGCGGATGTTTAAAGCAATATGTGCTATGATATGTAAAGTGCTATGAATATGAATCTATGTTGGATTAATGAAATAAGTTGGTATAAAGATAGTAATTATTTATCTGAACTTTGGTTAATGCGGTAAACCAAAGTTTTCAAAATCTAATATTTTGAGTACATGATTATTTGAGTAGAAAATTTTCGCGTTATATGTTAAACGTATACGGTAAGGCTTAGAATGTAAAATTAATTTATGATAATGCCGCCAAGACAAAAACGAAATTAAAGGGCAGAAGAACCTGTCAACAAAGCTGAAAAGCAACCAGACCCGACACAGAATTTTGCGAATATGGATGCTCAAGCTATACAGAACGGAATACTAACCGCGAAAAAGTAGTCAAACAATTGATCGGCAAACGTTAAAGACTTCAAGACAGTCGTATCGCTAGGATTTAGAAGATTAACTGACCTTATTAACGCATTTATAATAGCTAGGGTAACGGAGGGACAAAAGACAGCTTTTGCCACCTATGCGGTGAAAAGAGATAATTTCAGGAATACCAGAAACAGGCCAGGGGGTGGAAAGAAACATGTTATGCAATGTAGGAACTACGAAAAGAATCACTCAGGTGAGTATTTGAAGGGAAAGTTTGTGTGATATGAGTGTGGATAGGAGGGACATATCTCTCCTAACTACTACAATCCAAGAATGTATAATGGGTGTATTATTTGTGAATCAATGGAGCATACGGTTAAATACTGTCCAAGATAGAGAAGGGACGAAAGGAATGCGAATATGGGGTAAGGCAGCAGGACATTGGCAACAATGAGACCAACTTCAACAAACGAACCAACAAAATCAACCGACGGAGTCTTCTACATGACTGCTCAGGATTCGGTAGCAGCCGAGGATACAACTCCAAGTATTATTCAAACCAATTTTATTTTCTTATATATGATTTTTTGTGACAACCTGATATTTTTTATATAAATAAATAAGAAATTTTGCGAATAATTTATATATATATATATATATATATATATATATATTAAGGATGAGGATTTGTACAAGATTATGTGTATATGTATTTTTGTGGTAAGTAAAAATATATTTATTACCTAATTATTTACAAATAAATTTATTTTAGAATTTTTGATTATTATAAAGTATATACTTATAATAATTAAATTATGGTAGAAATATTTTTAGTAATTATTTTCCATGAAAATATAATCATATATTATTTAAATAATATATGAAATGATTTTTAGAATAATTATAATAATTATGTTATTATATGAATTTTAGTATAAGTTATTAAGTTAATTATTTTACCTTAATTATTAAGGTTAAATAGGAAGAATAAATCAGATATGGAATCCAAACCCTAATTTTGGATTATTGTCAAGGTATGAGAATAATAATATAATATTAATTATATTTTGACTTTTCAGTGCTATGAATATGTACTGTATACGTGGACCGATAATGGTTGGTCAGTTATGGTGTTTAATTTTAAAACCCTAGTAATAATGCTAAACCCTAATTTGAGATCCAAATTAGAGTGCAAGATTATTTTATAAGTGTGTTATATTATTTATGTCGTGTATTAAATGTATTAATTAGGTGAACCCTAATTAAAAATTTTAAAAACCCTAATTTTTAGAAAACTCTAATTATAATCTAGAAACCCTAAATAATTTTTGGAAATGAAGAACCCTAATTTGAAATTTAAAATAGAGTTCGAGATTTGTTGTAATTGTGTTAATGTGATTAATTAGCAAGTAATATAATTTCAATTGCTAATTTTGGAAATTCTAAAATTTTAAACCCTAATTTGATAATTAGAAAACCTAATTATAAATTGTTAACCCTAATTATCAAAATCGTAAACCCTAATTGATATTTTAGCAATGTTAATGATAATTATATGATATTAAACCCTAATGTTCCTGTATAGCATAATTAGAAAATTAATCATAATTAGAAAATCTAAATTACAAAATTTTAGAAACTAAAATTTATTTAATTTTTATTTAATTTTTATTTTGTGTAAACCCTAGTGGAAAAATTCTTCATTTTGTGATAAACCTTAGTGTTAAACCCTAAGGGTTTGCCAAGTTCCAATTTTGCCATTAAATGATTTATCAATTTACCATTTTGCCCCTAGTGCATTATTTTGGCTAACTAGTAGGGTTTGACATTAGGAGGAGTTGTTAACCAACTCATACCAACCCCACATGCTTAAAATCACAGCAACAAGTCACCTATATCAGCCAATTCATGCACCTTGGTGGTCTATTTAAGGATTGAAGGAGAGAGAAAATGCATTTGTTCACTTACATTTTTCACAACACTCAAACCTTTTCTCCCAAGCCCCAAACCTCCAAAATTATTTCATAATATCAGTCAAGAAACAAGCCCCACGTTCACCATAACCAAATCAGAAACATAGAATCAAGAATTGCTCGGTATAAACAAACTCTAGAATTTCTGTCCAAAAATCTGTGTTAGATGTTATGATTAAGTGTTAGAATATGTTGTTTATAGTATATAATGATGATCTGGGTTGCTAGATATTAGATCCATAACATCTAGAGGCTCAGATTTGAAGTTTTATAAAATCTGGAAATTTATGTTTTTGTTGTCTGACAGTGAATGTCAGGCCTTGTAGATCTGTGCTCGTTTATTGTTTTGGTGATTTAAAGGTCTGAAGTTGTAGTCTGTAATGTTGTTAGTAATCTGCAAGTGGGTTCAAGATCATTGCATCTGTAGATCGAAAGTAATTCATGGTCAAAGTTCGTTGACTGAACACAAAATCAGTTTTCTGGGTAACCCAGAAAACTGAAGAACATGTTCTGGCCGTGACTTTGACCGGCCTTGATTTGTTTCTGGAACATTTTTAGGATGAATATTTGTATCCAATTTATAGTATGTCATGTGTATTACAAGTTCAAAGCACTTTATAACCTTATAAAGCCTCAGATCGATCGTAGTAATTGGTCAAACCTCGTTGACCGTTAAGATTAACTTTCTGGGTAACCTAGAAAGTTTAGGCAGTGGTCTGACAAGTTTTTATTTTACTTAGATCTTGCATCTAAATTATGTTTAGACATTATACATGCTCACAACTTGTACTATGTTGGGTTGTCTACAAATCCCGACGTCTAGAACACCTGTGACGTAAACCGATTAACCGGAATAAGTCCACCAAGATCATTGACCGGCATTGACCAGATTTTTTTGGGCAGCCCAGAACGTGAAGAATAGTCTCTGACAACTTGTTCAAGGCTACAGATCTCGTTGGTTATGCATGTTTTGATGATGTTGTTTGTTGGATCGTGTAGTCTTGTACTTATACTACATTATCTGATCAACAACATGTCCAGAATCATATCACACACGAATTTAATTTCGGTCAAACATGGTCACTCAGTTTCTGGCATGAAGTTCTGGGAATGCATGAAGAACATGAAGAACACCTATAGCGACGGTTCTGTCGCTATAGGTGGTCTTTAGCGACAGATTATTTATTACTTTCCAGAAATTAATTATAAAATAGAAAAAAATTAGTTTTTAATTATTAAAAATACAAAATAAATTATTAAAAATTATTTTAAATTCTGAAAATTAGTTTTTAATTATTTTTAATATATTTCATAAATATTTAATATTTTTGGAATATTAAAAGTATTTAATTAATTTATTTATTTATAATATTAATTAAATTATTTAAAAATGATTTTAATATTTGAAAAATCATTTAAAATTATATTATGAGATAATAAAATATTTTAAGTTATTTTTAATGACTTTTAATATTTTGTGATAAATTTCATTAATAAATTAATATTAGTGATAATTAAGTTATTTATTAAATGAATTAAATAAATTAATTAAAAATGATTTTATTATATTAAAAATCATTTTAAATAATAATAAGGTATTTAAAAATATTTTAAGTTATAAAATATAACTTTTAATATTTAAAGGTAAATTTCATTAATTTATTATTATTAATGATATTAAAGTTATTTAATAATTATATTAAATAATTTAGTTTAAAAATGATTTTAATATTCTAATAATCATTTTAAATGAAAATAAAGTGTTTAAAGATATTTTAAGTTATAAAATATAACTTTTAATATTTAAAGAATAATTTCATTAATAATTTAATATTAATGATTATTAATTTATTATTAATGATATTAAATTTATTAAATAAATAGTTTATAAATGGTTTTATTAAATTAAAAATCATGTAAAAGTGATATAAATGAATTAAAAATATTTTAAGTTATGTTTAATGTCTTTTAATATTTGGATAAAAGAAACATTAATACTTTAATATTAATGGTAATTATTTAAAAATAATTTTAAATATTTTAAAAATTATTTAAGGGTAATATTAATACTTTAAAACTATTTTGAGTTATTATAAATAACTTTAATATTTTAGAAATGATTTCATTAATAGATTAATACTAATTAAATATTAATGATAATAGAATTGATTAGTATTTAAATTATTTTAATGTGATTACGATGTTTGAAATTTTGTGATAAATTATAATAAATGTTTTAAATTATATGAAGTTATTTAATAATAATATGACTTATATGTACGGATATTGAGTTATAGAATAGAGTCTTAGACTCGATAAATACCCGATAAAGTTGTCGGTATACCGACATATTTTAGAAATTGATCTGGACTTAGATATTTTGATTGTATAAGTGATTATTTGTGATTCAATGGTTATTAAACATATGTGCTAATGTGATTAGGTTATGTGTTGACTGCAATAAGCAGTGTTATGTGTTATAGTATGTTGTTTTAATCGAACGAACGATCTTATTAATGTTAGGTCGTAAGATAAGCGATAGATCTTAATTACAAGTTGTAAGCAGCGCTTCAGGCAAGTATCTAACCTTTGCATTTTCTTTATGCAATGGATGTGAGTAAGAATATTTCTAAACTATATTATTATGGTACATATTATTAACCTTATATTATATAAGCTCCTTGAATATCAACATGTTAGTATATGGTAACTCAGATATATATATTCTGTTCGTTAATTTCTAGAAATGGTTAAACAAGTGTCCCCACTTGGATAATCATTGTATTTAATCACATGTTGATATACCTTTGTCAATTACCCGTATACATATATGTTGAATTATAGATTATTGTTGACAAGATAAAACCTTTGATTTAGAACCCAAACAGGTATGAACATCCTTACACGATAAAATTTTTATGCGCTCCAGCGGACAAAGGATGAACGATAATATCGTTCTAGCAATGTAGTATTGGTCAATGCAGGACATAACGGGCTGATCACCCCCCGTGCCCGTAAGTTATGACGGTTTGCAGATAAATTTCTGTCTTACCCTATCGAAAATTTAAAACAATGTTCATGGCATGTCACCATACCCCAGATATAGTCTATACGAAATTTTAAAACTTTGAAAGAGAGTTGTTATGTTATTATTATTGGTTCAGAATACTTTACAACTATTGACTTGTTGTAGAAGAATAGTACAAAGAAAATATTTAAATTCTTTCAGCTTATATAATTGCTATTACTTGCTGGGCACTCAAATGCTCATCCTTGCTTAAATTTAAATATTTTCAGCTAAGTGCGAACGACCAGATAACTCTGCTAAGAACAAAGGAAAAGGGAAGGTTGCTGAATGAACGAATTACTGTGTTAGGTAACAGTTTGGTATTATTAAGACAAGTATGACATATATTATCTATCATGGGTTGTAATGAATGTTTAAAGGTTACGTACTTGGGATTAGACTCTGATGATATGTAAATTAAGTTGATCTTTATATTATTGTTATTATTATTAGTATTATTCCGCTCATAGAAATGGTATCGTGATGAACCGAGTTCAGGTTTCAAGTACCTGAGTTTGGGGTCCTCACATTTTCTTATATATATATATATATATATATATATATATATATATAGTAAATTATTTTTATAAATAAATTTTGAGGGAGGAATTTGAGTTCTTTTGGAAATCAAAATTTTCCATTTAATTAGTTAGACAAGCTTTATGTGAATAGTTAAAGGTCAGTTCGATCAAAGTTGATCGCGATCTATTTGCAATGATTGTGTATGTTAGGTACCCTGGTATGTATAGGTTTTAACACGGTGATTCCGGGGACGAAATCTTTATAAGGGAGGGTGAATGTAATAACCTAAGATTTTTTTTATAAAATAAAATCAGAAATTTTGCGTTTAATATTTTTTTTTTATTTTAAAGATGAGGATTTGTACAAGATAAAGCATGTGTATTTACGTGATAAATAAAAATATATTTATTACACGAATAATTAAAAATAATTTTATTTCAAAATTATTGATTATTATAAAGTATATTCTTATAATTATTAATTTTATAGTTGAAATATTTTTATTATTTATTTTCCATGAAAATATAATTTTATATTATTTAAATAATATATGTAATGATTATAGAATAATTATAATAATTATTTTATCTTATTATATGGAATTATTTCAGATTAGTTAAGTTAATTATTTTTCTAACTTAATTAATAATGTCATTTATGTAAGATAAATCAGATATGGAATCCAAACCCTAACTTTGAATTTTGATCAAGGCATGAGAATAATAATATAATATTAATTATATTTTGATTTTTCAGTGCTATGATATGTACTGTATGTACGTATTGATAATGGTTAGACAATTATGGTGTATAATGTTAAAACCTTAGCAATATTTTTATAAACCCTAGTATTACTGTTAAACCCTAATTCTGAAGTCAAATGTGACTTTAAAAATCTGTTAAGACACTGTGTTATGTGTTATTCGATTTGTATTTCAGGTAAAGCCTTATTATTAAGGAAAACCATAATTGTAAATTAAAACCCTAAATTTTGAAATTTGAGACCCTAATGTGAAACTTAAATCGGAGTTTACGACCAGTCAGAAATTGTGTTAATGTGATTAATATCATGTATGATAGATTTTATTGCTAATTAGGGAAAACCTAATTAGTAATTTAAAACCCTAATGACTAGAACCTTAATTTAATAATTAGAAACCCTAATTATGATTTGGTGACCCTAATTATAAAAATTATAAACATTAATTGCTTAATTAGCAAGGTTAACTATAATTAGTGGACATTGTAACCCTAATGTTCATGTATAATATAATTAGAAAAATTAAACATAATTAGGAAACCCTGATTTTCAAAAAAAATTGGAAAGTTAATTTATATTTTATTTTATTTTTAAACCCTAAATAAAATTCTAGAAAACTAATTTTTGGAAAATCTTAGGGTTAAATCTTAAGGGTCAAACCCTAAGGGTTTGTAAAGATTACATTTATGCCATTAAATTGGAAAGCCAAATGACCATTATACCCTTATGTGCATTATTGAGGCTAACTTGTCCAACTTGCCAATGCTTTAGTTGGTGAACTACCCTACACGTAGCCATGTGCTACAAACTCTACAATTCAGCCAATTTCCAGCCAAGTTCATTGTATACATGTAGTATATATAGATTGGAGAGAGAAAAAAATTTATTTACTAACTTATTTTGTGCACAGCACCCATCTAAAATCTCTCAAGCTCACACCTCCGAAATTTATTAGCATATCAGTCCCAAATCAAAGCCCCACTAACACCACTATCAAATCAAAAGCCCTGAATTAGAATTGGATCATAGAAGGTATAAACCCTAACTTAAAAATTTAACTTTTAATCTGTTGTTAGATCTTAGGTTTTAATGTTTAAACACGTTATATATAGTCTATTTTAGTGATCTGGGTTGGCACATGCTAGATCCATAACATTAATATGCTCAAAATCAAGTTTTAAAAAAATCTGGAATTTTTTTTGTATTGTCTGACAACGAATGTCAGGCCTTATATCTCTGTGATCTTTAACGATTTTTGTGTTTTGAAAGTTTGTAGTTGTAGTCTGTTATGTGCTCTTTAATCTGGATCAAGAATCAGGCTTATATCTGGTCTATATTAGAAATTATTGATGGTCAAAAGCCGTTGACCGACCATGACTGGGTGTTTCTAGGTAACCCAGAAACTGCCCAGAAACGGTCTGACAACGTTTTCTAACGCCCAGATCTTTCTATTATTAGTTGTTTTGTTATTGTTGATGTAACTAAGTTGTAGTATGTAGGTTATACTACATGATTATGCCTTAATATCTCCTAATCATCAAATGGGTGGATCGTAGTGGACAGTCAAACCAAGCCGAACGAACATGAAAGCTGTTTTCTGGGTAACCCAGAAAACGCTTGAACATGTCGTCTGACATGGTTTGACCAGCTTGTATTTGTTTGATCTATTGTTGTTTTGGTGATATAATGTATTAGATCTATTCCTTGTCATTTTGGCTACACACTGAATGCATTAGCTTACCCAAATGCTACAGAATTGCATGTTATAGAAGCCCAAAGTAAGGCAGACAAACTGTTCTTCATTTCTAGGTAACCCAGAAATGAAGAACTCTGACAGTCACTTTGGACGATCAGATCTCTTTGGTTATGAGTTGTATGAACATGTTTGTTGTTGGATCTTGTAGTCTTGCACTAGCACTACAATATCTTACTAACAACATGCCCAGAAACTTTAAAATCCAAGATCTATGCTTGGTCAAACTGACCCACTCAGTAACTGACATGAATGTTCTAGGTTTTGCCAAGACCATGACGAACACCTATAGTGACGGTTCTGTCGCTATAGGCAGTCTTTAGCGACAATTTATTACAAAATTAATTATTTTTATTAAATAATTAGTATTAAAGAGTTTTTAATTATGAAAAATACGTAATAAATTATTAAAGATTATTTTAAAGTCCGAAAATTAGTTTTTAATTATTTTAAGTACATTTCATAAATATTTAATATTTTTGGAATAATAAAGGTATTTAATTTATTTAATTATAATATTAAATATATTATTTAAAAATGATTTTAATACATGAAAAATTATTTAAAATTATATTATGATATAAGAAAATATTTTAAGTTATTTTTATTAACTTTTAATATTTTGTGATGAAATTCATTAATAAATTAATATTAATGATAATTAAGTTATTTAATAAATGAATTAAATAAATTAATTAAAAATAATTTTATAATATTAAAAATCATCTTAAATAATAATAAGGGATTTAAAAATATTTTAAGTTGTAAAATATAAGTTTTAATATTTAAAGGTAAATTTCATTAATTATTTAATATTAATGATATTAGAATTATTTATTAATTATATTAAATTAATTAGTTTAAAAATAATTTTAATATTATAAAAATCATTTTAAATAAAAATAAAGTGTTTAAAGATATTTTAAGTTATAAAATATAAATTTTAATATTTAAAGGATAATTTTATTAATAATTTAATATTAATGATATTAAATTTATTTAATAATTATATTAAATAAATAGTTTTAAAATAGTTTTATTACTTTAAAAATCATTTAAAAAGGATATAAATGAATTAAAAATATTTTAAGTTATACTTAATGACTTTTAATATTTTGAGGAATAGTACATTAATATTTAAATATTAATGGTAATTATTTAAAAATAATTTTAAATATTTTAAAAATTATTTAAAGGCAATATAAATGTTTTAAAAACATTTTGAGTTATTATAAATAACTTTAATATTTGGCAATGGTTTCATTAATAGTTTAATATTAATTAAATGTTAATGATAATAGAATTGTTTAATATATAAATCATTTAATAATGATTTTGGAGTTTGAAAATCTATGATAAATTATAATAAATGTTTAAAAATTATTATAAGTCATTTAAAAATAATATGACTGATAATTACAGTTATTGAACTACAAGATAGAGTCTTAGACTCGATAAATACCCGCTAAAACTGTCGGTACACCGACATGTTTCAGAAATTGATCTGAACTTTGATATTTTGACTATATTAGGGTTTGTTTGTGATTCAATGACTGTTGAATATGTGTGACAATGTGATTAGGTTATGTGCTGACTACAATAAGCAGTATTATGTGCTACGATATGTTATTCTAATCAGTAAAATGATCTTAGTACTGATAGGTTGTTATATAAAATATAAAACTAAGTTTTGAGTTGTAAGCAGCGTACCAGGCAAGTATCCTACCTTTGCATTTCCTTTATGCAATGGACATGAGTAAGAAAGTTTCAGATTTATATTATTATTGTACCAGATTATTAGCCCTATTGTTATATATATTATATCCGATCATTGTTTATCAACATGATATTATATTATATGACTCATATATATATTTTGTTCGCTAATTTTAAAATATAGTTATACAAGTGTCCGCACTTGGATAATCATTGTATTTAAACACATGTTGATATATATATATATATATATATATATATATATATATATATATATATATATATATATATATATATATATATACACCTATTGATTCCCCAGTATGTATACATTAAGTAAAAGACGTCTAAGCTATTTGACCAGCTAGACACAGATTTAGAAATATCGTTGAATATGATAAAATATTTTTGTATCCAATCAATTTGTTTTGGTTCGGATTCCAGACTAAATATGAACATCCCGATCAAGGGAAAACTTTTATGCGCCTAAGAAGGACAAAGTGAACGATAATATCGTTATTGTATGTAGTATTGATCAATACAGGGCACATTGGGATGATCACCCTCGCGTCCGTAAGTTATGACGGTTTACGAATGAAGTTATGCTAAACCTATTTGAAAATTGAAAATAATGTTCATAGTATGTCACCTTAACCCTATGTATAGTCAATACGTAGTTTCAAAATTTTGGTATAGAATAGTTATGTTATATTTATCGGATCAGTTTACTTCACAACTATTGATTTGTTGTAGAAGTGATGTACAAAAAAAACATTTAATTCTTTTAGCTAATTATATTTATAATTGTTATTACTTGCTGGGCACCCAAATGCTCATTCTTGCTTTAAATTTAAATGTTTTCAGCTAGGCATGATCAACCTAAAGGTTTAGACAAGAACAAGTGAAAAGGAAAGCAAACAGAATATGTTTAATGGAATTTTTTGTAGCAGTTAAACTGTATTAAGACAATGATATGTACTATATATCATGTAAAGAATTATAGTAAAGGTTGTGTAGTTGGGATTAGACTTTGATATATATAAATTAAGTTTGATTTTTGTATTATTGTTATTATTATTAGTATTATTCCGCTCATAGAAATGGTATCGTGAAGCACTGAGTTCGGTTTTCAAGTACCCGAGTTTGGGGGCTTTACATTTTGTGGATGTAGTAATTTGAAACTGTAAACGAATGGTATTATTGGGATGTATTTTGAATGGTTGATACATTTTGGTTTTAAATTTAAATGAGAATTTAGACCTTTTTTAGCTATATATATCATGGCATTAACAGATTGCAGGTGATTGGTAATATAGGTGAACAACAACTTTTTTTTTCTTTTTTCAAGTCAATCTACAACATTTTAAAAACGTTGTCTGATATATTAAACTACAAAATTTTTAGCCGGAAAACGTTGTGGAATCATATCATCTACAACGTTTTCAAGCATCTAATAATTTTTGGAAAACAAATGTGTCAAACTACAACGTTTTAAAAACGTTGTATAAGGGTGTGAAATAGATGACACCCTTAAACACGACGTTTTTCTGATTGAAACCACAACGTTTTTTCCACGTTATCTATTTACTGTTTTGTAGTAGCGGAATTGTGTAGTAAGTTCAGTATTAAACACCATAACTCAATTATTTATCGTCCGAAGATGAATGAAATGGTGGAAGCCGCCAATTATAATATCAAGATGGTAATGATGAAGATGTCGGCAAACCATCGGGAATGGCCTGATTTATTTCCTATAACCATGCTCGCATACTGGACATCTACTCAAACCTCTATTGGGGTAACCTCGTATTCACTGGTATATGGCATGGAGGTCGTACCCCCCCCCATAGAAGTGGAAATGGAATCTCTAAAAGTGATACTAGATGCCCAGATAGAAGAGGGTCAATGGATGCAAGATCGATATGATCAGGTGTCCCTTGTACATGAGAAGAGGTCTGCAACTATCTTTCATGGTTAGCTATACAAGTAGCGAATGTCCTGGTCCTAAAAAAAAGGTACGACCCTGGGAGTTCAAAGAGCATGACTTCATACTAAATAAGATCATCCCAGGCCAAGACGCAGCTAGAGCATAATTTACCCCGAATTGGGAAGGACCCTTTGTTGTCAAAACAATCTTATCGGGCGGAGCCCTAAGGTTGGAAGAGAGGGATGGTGAAGAATTCATGTAGCTGATTAATTCTGACTCTTTGAAACGGTATTATGTCTAGGGCCCCTTTTTAAGGAACCTGAATCCTTATCTTGATAAAAAAATCATCATCAAGTCAAACTTTTAGGCCAAACCTGAACTACGAAATACCTGATCTCCCCCATTTACGGGAGTACGTAGGCAGCCATATATGGTGCGGTCTAACCATAAAAAAAAATCAAACTCTTTTACCTCATATTAATCCCAAAAATTAAACCTATCCAGAAAATCAAAATACCCATATAAACTCTTCTAGTCGACGACCCATGCTGAAAGGACCTAACGACATCTCAACATCGCTCTATCGGATCTTGCACAAATATGACGAGAAGAACTCTATATCAAAATAATAAGTCATAAGGTGAAAATGGTGATCAATATGCAGGTCTAGATGTGTTCAAATGAGGGAAGTGAACTAAACATGTTCCTTTTTAAATATACAACTGTTTTATAATACAAAAATGTTTCTAATATATGACAAAAGATAATAACATAGTTTATGCAGGAAGATAAGTAGGACTACAAATCTGAGCTCAGATGAGACAACATCTCCAAATACCCACCCGTCTCAGCAGTCCGAGGAACAGCCTAAGCTCCTGCTCCAGCATGTCAACACATCTTAGTAACTCCACTGCTGACCTAAAAATCCCCTCCTAAATCTAAATTACATCTTGAGCATGACCAGTGAGCCCATCCGTAAAAGATCAGACTGCATCCCTCTCGGCTATAGCCTTATCTTGGGTAGTAAGGGCCACACCCCTCTCAATACTGGATGTGTCTCTACCTACCAAAGCAGTCAACATTAAGACCCGGACCAAATTCTGCTCAAAATTTAAAAGATAACCTTACAATCTAGCGCCTCCCTAGAGGCCAAAACAGAACTTAGAACAGTTCTAACTAAAAACATTGTCAAACCAGCGAACAACTCATCCATTGTCGGAGATATAGGGCCCTCCATCGGCTCCTCCTCATTAATGGACTAATCCCCTGACTCGGTCTGATCCACTACAATCAGTGCTAAATTTGACTACAACCAGGTTGAATACTCTACTGATTGACCATTGGCCATCTCTGAACTCTGCAGTCTACTGATGGGACCAAAACCCATAGACACGAGCCAAATCGGCTTCGGTACCTGAGCAAATGGGAAAGCGATAATCCTCGATCAGATGAACATCCTGATACTGATCAAACTTACCTATCTTCGCTAGAGGATGATATGTGGTCACACCCCTTAAACCAGCCAGGGGGAGGAAATCCAGATCAGTCACTTGAGTGATAAAGATTAGGAAGGAACAATAGCCAGAGTACATGACTATCTCAAATGGCTCCTCTATGGCATCCAGAAACTCAGTCCAAGGCGTAACGTCAATGCATGAAGCTGGATGGAAAGAGTAGGTCAATGTCATGCCATGACCAAAGTAGAACCCATGGCAATGAAGTTGATCAATCGGCCTCAGATGGGTCATGAACTAGATTTATTGAAGAACGTAACTACCTCTGAACTCTTGATCCCTAACCGTCCGACAGAAGGATGCCGATATCAATGTCTCTAGCAGGATAAGAGGAAGAATGATGAAGTTATCTTTGAGAGCCCTAACGACCATCGACATCACAATGTCTAAATGATCGACATAGAAGGGCATGCACAAGTAAGATAGGGCGCACATGATCAGGGCATCTACCTGTGATGTCTGTTATCACTCCTCTAAAATGGCGAAATCTCCTCGATGAATGATGAAGCTATTGGCGAAAGAAAAATGGTCTATCAAAAAGTCTATAGAGATAATATGACTACCGGCCACCTCGGCCAAGACTACTGACCTCCTCCAATCAGTGACAGTCATAAACTGTCGGCGCATATGCCCCACTGCCACTCTAGCACAAAGACCATCCATCGATAAGCCCGAAATGCCACTATAATCCTATAAAGTAAGAGTCATCTCATCAAATAAGAATTGAAAAACATGGTGCTCTGGGATCCAATGAGTGAGCATCCCGTCTACAAACCCATCTGGCACCTTGAAGGATAGCAAAGACATAAAATGACCTAGCATCCGGCCGACAATGATACGATTAGAATACAACACACTTTCATGCCAAACTCTCAAACTGGTAGCTATTTGACTAGGCGGAGAATGCTTGATACGAGCGACTAATGAAGAGGCCATATGTAAAAACTGTGTCAAAAAGACTATACAGGGGTCAATCTTTATCCAATTATATATATATATATATATATATATATATATATATATATATATATATATATATAGAAAACATGCATCATAACAAGTAATAATACAACATATGAAATAAACAAATGAAAAGACAACATCATATATATCTCAATGAAATACATTAGTTTATATATACATCAATATCATCTATATGATACATGTGAAAAATAATAATAAAAAATACAGGATAATGGGGCACATGCGCCAAATGAATAACAAAAGTGTGACGCCCCCAAAATAGGTATACATCACCCATTCTGAGTTGTCAAATATATGGTACAGAAATAAATATAACTTCATTAAAATAATTGTCGTGCAAAATACGACAACACAAATACTGTGAGTTTAAATACAAATATTGTCTTCTAGATAATATCCACACTCAAATAAGTCCTCATTACAATTATTGAAACACTATTTTATAAAATAATAAGGACTGCTAGCACAACTGACTGTAAACATCACTCCACTCCCTGACTAGTTCCCGCTATATTCTCACCTCCTGAGAAAAATGGAACAAAAAAGAAAAGGGTGAGCTCAACTAGCTCAGTAAAGAATATTATGACTAAGATAATATACAATAACTTATCATTAGTCTTCAACATGGAAAAATATGATAAAATATAATAGACAACAAGTTTTAGATCAACAACTGCAGCGAAAACAACAAACCATTAAAAGAGTCAAGTAGAAAATGAATTCTACTATCTTCTAAGATTTAAAAGCCCGTCAACGATATTTTATCTCTATAACATTAATCAATATACATCTTGAATCAAATATTCATCTTTTCACTACAGGCCAAAGATATTCATTCGTATCACCAGTTGGTCATGTTCATCTAAAAACTTGTTCATCTTTGCACTACGGGCCAAAGATATTCATTAGTTAATCATTCATCTTTGCACTACAGGCCAAAGATATTCAATAGTATCATTATCTAGGACTGAGGAAGATGAAAAATATCTTAAAGAAAATGAATCCAATGAGACAGAAGGACAAATATTAGAGATTCGTATTAAAATTTATCCAAGTGCAATAATACTCCATAACAACCAATTGTAAAGTAGAATTCAAAAATAAAGATCAAAACATGGATACAATCAAAGATAGTAACCATAAAAGAAATCTTGGACAAAAAAGAAAATTTTAATTTTTTGGTGAATAGTGTCGTATTCGTGAATAATGTCATATACGTGAATAATGCCGTATACGTGAATAGTAACTCCGACATCAAAAAGTTCCAAATTTGATAAAAAGTTGAAACCAATATTTCAGCATAATGATATTGAAGAAAATAATATCATTTAAGAAGAAAATAGCATCCATTACCTCAAAATAACAGTACTTCTGTTCGGAATATCGAGTATAAAGTCGAAGGAAACTTGCACTGAATAGCAACTCTCAAAGTATCAAAATACTCACTAAAATATGCTCGACAATATAGAGAGAAAGAAAACTTGTTTCTGGTGTGATTTTTGATTCTAACCTCAACGCCTATTTATAAGAAAATGCTAGAATGCCAAAGGAGACTAAA
Source organism: Panax notoginseng (assembly GCA_016801055.1). NCBI lineage: Eukaryota > Viridiplantae > Streptophyta > Magnoliopsida > Apiales > Araliaceae > Panax > Panax notoginseng. The sequence goes on from CM029022.1 coordinate 90,771,831, forward strand.
ATAATAAAATATAATATAACCTTATTATTTTCCTACGCATGCTCTTTGAAAATCTTCAGCCCCTCAATTCTGAAAATTTCAGCAGCCTATGTGCATTCAACACCAACCAAAAAGTGGGTCCCACCCATAATAAAAATTATTTTATTTTTCGACACATCAATAATTCATATAAAATAGTTCGTTTATCAGAAAAATACGAATTTTATGTCTATTCCACACGAAATCGAATTCTCTACAACTTTGTAGCTTTAAATTTTTTCAAATTCCAAACAAAAAATATCCAAAATTCACAAACGGATGATTTTCAATATCTCTAAAAATCCATAACAAATCATTCGTTCATTTTTAACGGTTCAAAATTTGTGGATATATACTCAACTTATATATGTATAACATATCCAAAAATCACAGCGATCCAACGGTCGGATTAAAATTATAACTCATGCAGTAAAGGTTTAAGAACACCGATTTGATCTTTTAATACCTTCAATCTGACAAAATACTGATAAAATACCTTAACACTAATTCCTTCATTTATAACCACATAAATAAAGCCATCATTTATATCCACATCAAATAAATATTTCCTCAATAATTAATTATTCACAAATAATATTACATAAACACAATTATGACAACCAGGCCGTTCCCAGGAAAGAGGGGGCTTTTCAATAAGGATTTCTCCTTAATAACGCGCAATTAGATGACCAAACCTCTCCTTAGACAGAACTTTCTAGACATTGCCAATAATGCTATCTAATAATATTATTCAAATAATATGAATTATTGATCTGATAATGGAAAATACTGTGCAGTGACAATTATTGAAATAACAATAATATAAAATATCAACGTAGCAATTATTGAATTAATAAAATAAAATATTGAACAGTAATTACTGTAACAATTATTGAGTAGTGCCTTCTTACGTAAGAATCAATAATTGGTGCAATACTGCGTGCTACTGTATTTTAACCACCGAGTATTCCAACAGTATTAACGGTAACAACTACGCCGTTATTTATAAACAACTTATACTTGTCGTTTTCTTCATCCAATCACTTTTCGTTATGAGGCCCACACAAGGTTGCGCCTGTAATAACCGTAAATTTTAAGTCACTATATATGTATGTACATTATTGATATTTAAAATTTTGTGTTATATAGTGAGTTAATATGTGACAACATATGTGAAGTGGTGCATTGGTTAATTAACATATATACTATAGTTATGGATATATACATTTATAGATTTCATTAAAAATGAAAGCTTCGTAACCTAATTATACATTAGGTGAGACAATTAAATAACCTAAGGGTTATGGTAATAAGGAGAGGTTAGTATTTAATATGTACACTAACTTAAGTGGATAATCTTATTATTTCAAGTGACTAATAATTTTAAACCTAATTTTTGCTAACCTATATAGGTTATAAGCTAAAGTCACATGTATAGCTAATTAAATTTCATAAGATTAGGAATGGAAATCCTAAATAATCAAATTGGGTAACATATATTAAAATTGCTAGACTATGTTTATTACATAGCCCAAAAAAATTAAGGAGGGTGCCCAAAAGAAATAAAATGCAAACCAATACTTAGCCCACTTGATTAAGGGTATTTTAGACTTTTGATTACTCAAATTTGTGCATTAAAATAAAAGTAAATTTGGAGATAAAATGGGGCTAGAGGGACCAGCCAATTAGGCTTTTTATGGCAAGATGATTAAGCTAAACAATGTCCATTAGTAGTAACTCTTACACCCAAGGACATGGTTGTCAAGCTCCCATTGGTTGCCACTTTATTAAGCATCCTTAATCATGATTAGACTAATTAAAGTGATAAGGAAAAGCTTTTATCCATGGGTTAAAGAAAGTATGGGAGATAATAAGATATCAACCATTCCATTTGCTAGAATACTCCACTTTCTCTCATTCTTCTTCTAATTTTTCTCCCAAGCTAGCAACTTCAAGAGAGAGAAAAGAGAGAGAGGTTCGGCCATATAAAGAGAGAGAGAGAGAGAGAGAGAGAGAGAGAAGTGCTAGTTTGTTCATGCATCCTAAGTTAATCACTTACTTTGGTAAATCAAGGTTGCCATTAAATCAAGGTATAACCTAACCTTCATCTTCTTCTTCTACTTTGTTTTATAGCTTGAGTTTTGTTGGAGTTATGAACAAATACTCAATATACCCTAGTCCTACATATCATCATGTATGGAACTAAGTATCTTGAATGTTAGATCAAGAGATTAGAGGAAGAATATGAGCATATGTTCTCCAAGGGTGAAAACTCTTGTTTTCTTCACTAAATCTTGTGTAACTCAAGTTTTCTAACTTAGATTTGTGATCTGTCGAAGGGGGGGTGCTAGATACATGAGTTATCTAGTAAACCCAAGTGATAGAACACAAATCTAGCAAGTTTTGAAACCTTTGGGGGCTGTTTTCTCTAAAACAGTCCACTTGAAATGTTAAAGATTCAAAACCCTAAAATAGCTTCTGTCCCGTTTTTCTTAGGACTGTTTTGGACAATTGCATGTCTTTTAAAATTCTGAGAAAAATCATAGAGGTACCTTGAGAAGTTATCTACATGTAGGAAAAAGAACGGAAACGTTTCGAGTTATAGATTGTGCGTAATGACTATATCTGTGAAGGACTCCTAAATATTTACCTTCGAATATCTCACTGTGTATACACTAGAAAATTCCGAAATTTTTACAGTAGGTTCATATATGTTAGGAGAGCACACCCTGAAAATTTCATATTTTTCTGAGTAAAACTCAATTTATGAAAAATGAAGCAAAATCTGAGTGTTTTGAGAACTTTAAAAATAGTATATCATTTTCTAAAATTCCAGAAAAATTTAGGGATCATTTTAGGTTCATATTCTGTCAAAATCCAGAAGATGAGAATTTTTAGAATCAGTTTGCTATTTTTCCTAAAAATGATTAAGTTATGAATAAAAGAAAATAAGTAGTTAAATGATGTCTTTAATAAGAAAAATATGATTTTTATGCTTGAATACTCATAATGTATCATATCATGACTATCATAGAGCACTTTGGTAATTTATGATGAGAAATATTATTTATGACCTTTTATGGATATTAAATAAAACGTTTAATAAAGGGTGAACAATTAGAATAAATTGTTTATTAATCCAATAAATTATTAAAATATTATTATAATATTAATAATATTAAAATATGATATTGATAAGTAAATAAAAATATTAAGATTAAAATTTCTTTAAAATATTCTTAAATGGTTAATAATATTTGATTTTAGCATTAATAAATGATTAAAGTATTATTAAATTATTAATAATATTAGATTAAAATATTAATCTTAGATTAAAATATTATTAAAAGATTATTAATATTAAATTAAAGTATTATTATTGAGTAAATAATAATATTCCAGATTAAATAAAATGTTATTAAAAATGTAATAACATTAGTAAAGAAATAAAATATTATTAAATGATTAATAATATTAGTAATGGAATAAGATATTATTAAATGAATAAAATATTAGTAAATGATTAAAAGTATTGTTAAATGATTAATGATACTAAAGCATAAGTAAGATTTTATTAAGGTAATATTATTGATGCATAATTAAAATATTATTAAGAGGATTAATAATATTAGTAAGGTATTAAAATATTATTGAGATGTTAATAATATTAGTAAGCGAATGAAAGTATTATTAGGGAACTAATAATACTAAGAGGTGAATTAAATATTATCAAGATTAATAATATTAAGTTGTTATTTAATACTAACATTATTAAGACATGATAATGTTTATAAGAACTAAATGTAATGTATAATATTTATGTGATTACATAATCTAATGTTATACTATGACTAATTGAAAGATAAACTATAGGTCTCTCAAATGAAGATAATTTAACTGCATAGTGGATATAAATTAATTGCGTAGCCGTAATCTACAAACGAGGCAAGTTCCCTAACTCAAACTCGAGTTATTATTTTCAAAGCATGTTAGTGAATAATTATTGATGATTATTCACCTCTATATTGGTTATTGAGATTCACACTTGGTGCAATTGAATTTCAGTTCTATTATTATTGAACTGCGAATTAAATTAAAGTTCTTCATTCATGAACTGTTTATGAGATAGATCATGCTAATTGTATCAGCTAGATCAAGCATGTTTAAATTTGTTAAATCAAATGTGTTTTAAAAAGTTGTTCTTATTAAATTGATATGATGAGAACTCTTGACTGAGAAAAAGGACGAATTTGATTAAGGCATGATATCGATGCTGGATTATTAAGTGTTTATGCATAAATCACGGGGTATGAAAGGTTGATCCCCTTGAATACCAAAACTTATTAAGAGGTCCAGTTTAAATGACTGAGAACCTTGGCAAATGTTCATGGTTATTTCAAAACCACTCAGTGCACATTATTTAATTATTCGAATATTCAATTGTTGATTATTAATTCATGTTCCTACATAATCTTATACTATTGTTGAACATTGAAAGCAAAACTTCTTTCTAGTCATGATATATCTCCCTTGTATATAAACTTGCTAAGCAAATTAGTTGCTTACCCTTGCTATATCTTGATATTTATTTCAGTTAAGCCCGAATGATCCAATGCGAAAGACAAAGGCAAGGGCAAGATCCAGGAATAATTTATAATGAATGATAGTTGTTATTATCTGATGGATTTTCCTATTTAACCATTTGTAATATGAATGGAGTGTTTAAGTTAAGGTTAAGAAGACCTTGGGACCATGTTATGAAACTTTATTATAATGAACAATGTATATTTATTATTCCGTAATAGTTATAGAATGCTTATGATGATGATAGATCATGAGCACCGAGTCTGAGGTTAGAGAACTTGGATTTGGGGGTGTCACATCACCGTCGTACAAATATTCCCCGACAGTAAGAATATTCCACGACCAAACGAATATTCACCGACAAAAATGAATATTTTATAACCACTTGCTTATTTGAAATATTTGCACATTTTACCCATAACTAACCACATTAATTAAATCAACCCTTACTATTTCAAAATAATAAATAGAAAAAATTTAATTTTATTTAATAATAAGTTGGGGTCTTACAACCTCCCCTCCTTATGAATTTTCGTCCTCGAAATTGACGCACGTACCTGGTGTTTCGAAAAGGTGAGAATACCTCACTTTCATTTCTGATTCCAACTCCCAGGTCATTTCTTTAATAGCATGGTTTCTCCACAAAACTTTTACTTGTGGTATAACCTTTGTGCGTAGGACATGCTCTTTCCTATCCAAGATCTTAACAGGTACCTCCTCGTACGTTAAATCTTCGGCTATCTCGTCCGGTTCTAACTCAATAATGTGGTTCGGGTCCTTCACATATTTACGAAGCATAGATATGTGAAAAACATTATGAACACGAGACATGCTTGGAGGTAATGCGAGTCTATAGGCCACATTTTCTATTCGGTCAAGAATTTCAAATAGACTAACAAATATTGGATTGAGCTTTCCTCTCTTCCCAAATCTTGTAACTCCCTTCCATGGTGCAATACGTAACAATACAAGATCCCCAATATTAAATTCTACGTCCTTTCGATGAAGATTCGCATAACTCTTTTGTCGATCCTGTGCCGTTTGTATACGTTGTCGAATCATTTGGATCTTTTCTGTAGTCATGCGTACTAATTCTGGTCCCAACAAAGTTACTTCACCCACCTCGTCCCAGCATATTGGAGAACGACACTTTCGTCCATACAACGCCTCAAATGGAGACATGCCTATACTTGCTTGATAACTGTTGTTGTAGGAGAATTCCACCAATGGCAGGTACTTATCCCAACTCCCTTTGAAATCTAGAACACAGAGTCTTAATAGATCTTCAAGAGTTTGAATAGTCCTTTCTAATTGCCCGTCCGTTTGAGGATGGTATGCTGAACTGAATCGTAAATCCGTGCGCATAACTTTCTATAAGCTAACCCAAAATTGTGAAGTGAATCTTGGGTCACGATCCGAAACTATAGATACTAGCATGCCATGCAATCTCACAATCTCACAATCTCATTCACGTACATACGAGCAAGACATTCAAGGGAATAAGTCTCACGTATAGGCAAGAAATGGGCAGACTTGGATAATCTATCAACAATGACCCAAATCGCATCTATGCCTTGAGATACCTTGGGAAGACCAGTAACGAAATCCATGGTAATGTGTTCCCACTTCCATTTTGGGATCTCAAGTGGTTACAATGGACCCTTTGGCACTTAATGCTCCGCCTTTACACGTTGACAAGTTAAACACCTTGAGATAAACTCCGCAATCTCTCTCTTCATATTGCTCCACCAAAATGTATGTCGAAGATCATGATACATTTTGGTACTTCTAGGATGGATTGCAAATGGTGTGTTGTGTGCCTTCATCATGATTCTATGCTTCAAGTCAGAATCGTTAGGAACGCAAAGTCTGAAGTTGACTCGAAGTAGTCCTTCTTCATCAATTCTTGCTTCTGGCATAGCACCTTCTTGCACTTTCTTCTTCATACGCATCAACTCCATGTCCGTAGCTTGAGCAGCTTTAACTTTATCGAAAGTATGTTCTACTCGTATATTTGATATCATCACGTGGGTACTTGGAGCCTTTACCTCTATCTCCATCCTTATCAAGTCATACAAAATGGGCCTTTGTGTTGACAATATCGCACTCGTACCCGCATATGATCTTCTACTCAACGCGTCAGCTACCACGTTTGCTTTTCCAGGATGATATTGGATGGTATGGTCGTAATCTTTCTGTAGACACTCAAAATTTTTTGTACACCTGTCACTAACATTGCAGGAGAGCAGATTCGTCTTTCAAGAGGGAACCCTGAAAGACGATCCATATCCATGCCGGATACTACCGGAAGTTCAGCATCAACCCCGGATCGCAATCTAGGAGTAATAATCTCGGAGATAACCCCGAGGCATGCAGATACAATACCGGAACACACACCGAAGAAGACCGATTAATCTCGGAGATAATCCCGAGGTATCCAGTCTCAGTCCCAACCATGGGAATAGCCACCAACCTTGGCGATAACCCCAAGGAATGCAATTTCGGCGATAACCCCGGAAATGCTTGTTACAAATGCAACCAACTTCAATCTCGGCGCTCACAATGAGATCCACTGTACCAGGCTGGCGATAACATCGAGAAGATAAACACACCTCAAGGATGACAATGAGGACCTTCAATAAATTGCAGCAGTCTAATCTCAGCGAAGCTGAGCAACGCCTGCTTTATCAGCCGAATCCGACGATAACACCGGTGAGGGGCAACATCGTCATCTGACCAACACGATGTCACGCCACGTCGCCTCAACATATCTACGCAACAATGTCCCATAAGACTAATCAATCCCGAGTGACTATTGTGCGGGGTAACGGATGAAAGTTGAAGCTTGAAGACCGGAGGGCACCTTCCCATCTTCAATGACTTCGCACAAACTCTAATCCCATGCCATCGTACAACTCTCGATAACGGCGGTCCGAAATAGGTCATGTATACCTCAAACGGATGCCCGGATTGCACTTCTGAAAGTTCGAGTGGACATTACAGTGCCCGAGTGCACGTACTTCGAGACGACCCAATCCGAAAAACCCGAGCCCACCCGGGTTGCCTCTGGTACACCTGCGGCTCAGCCGCAGGTACCTGCGGCTCCACCCTCTATAAATAGAGGGCTTGGGGTGGCCATTTTGTAAGAGAAAAACGGTGAGGAAGCCCTGCCCAATTTGCTCTGCACTTATCCAAGGCAGTGTACTTTCCCCTTTTAAACACATGTGAGCTCATATATAGCCCTTTTGTACATACAAAAGTCTATGTTTACTCACTCTAAAGATATAGAAGTCTTCTTTGGCAGCCCACTGTAGGCCTTCTCACACACATTAGAGTTCTTTCTCTTCATCTTTGCACACACCCTTCCACACGTTAAGAGTCGTGTTGCATATTTTGCCCGGACTTCGGTCCGTGGTTTATTTTCTATTTGTATATGCATATATATATATATATATATATATATATATATATATATATATATATATGGACTAACATTATTGAGTTATGCCTCGATTGAGCCTAGACTTCGGTCTGGAGCGTTTATTTGTTTTCCTATATATATATATTTATATATATGAACTGCGTGTCGAACTTTATTCGATGAGCCTAGACTTCGGTCTGGAGCGTTTACTGCTTTAATATATATATACTTATATATATTCAATATTTGTCGAACTTTGTTCTATGAGCCTAAACTTCGGTTTGGTGTGTTTACTTGCTTTCCTATATATATATATATATATATATATATATATATATATATATATATATATATATATATATATATATACTTATATATATTAACTGTGTGTCGAACTCTGTTCGATGAGCCTGGATTTTACATCTGGTGCGTTTATATGCTTATATATATATATATATATATATATATATATATATATATATATATATATATATATTTACATTTTGTCCCACCTGGAGTTTACTTCGTGGTGGTTGACCATTTTTACAGCTTTCTGTACATTTCTTCCCACCTGGAGTTTACTTCGTGGTGGTTGATCGTTTTTACAGTTTTCTGTATATTTTGTCCAGCCTGGAGTTTCCTCCGTGGCGGTTGATAACTTTTACAGCTTTAGTTACATTTCTGATCCCCCATGGAGGTACTTCGTGGTTGGTGATCATGTCTGTATATATATATATATATATATATTTACAGCTTTTATACATATACCTGCTTACTGCGTTTATATCAATTGTGACATCATGTGAGCCTAGGAATCATGTGATCACATATTCATCCCATTGGATCTAGATTCGGTTCCCGTGATGGACATTTTCAGCTGTAAGCAGCTTGTAAATTATATCTGTGATGTTTGGATTCCCTCAGATGGTTTTCATACCCACGAGGAATTCAGCACCTTTTTGTAAAGTATTTTCGTACGGATGCATCGCATCTGTCAAATAAAATCAATCCAACCGAAAACGAAATAAAATGGAAGTGTAAAAGGTCTCAATTACTATTGAGCATCAGGGTTTGAAAAATCTCTTTTATAAAACATCACTGCCATATCTTGCTAAATTTGAATTTTTACATAAATTTAAACCCTGTGTATATAGGTGCGAACGAGGCCTCGCACTACTTCCAAATAACAGCACATTGACCCACACACACACACACACATTCAGATAGCAGTTTCTTGAAAGGAGGCGGTCACCGTGGTAACACGGATGTCGGGGAGTGCCTAACACTTTCCCTCCACATAACCAAGTCCCCGGACCCTAATGAATCTCGGTTTCACCGACCCGTTTAGCAGTGTCACATCACTGGGTCAATGTGCAAACCTTTTCTCAGTTGTGTTGGTACAACCATTTAGAAAACCAACTGGCGACTCTTATAGTCCAATCGTCGACATTATACATATCGGACCTTTTTCACTTGTTTTTTCAAACAAATCTCACCTAAAATTAGAACACCAAAGAATAAGTAACGGAAAGGGACAATTAAAAATCCCGACGTCGACACTTTCAACAGCTCGAGCCAACGTCGTTGCAGCATGTTGAGTTCCTTTTTGGTGAAAAAATATTTGAGGCTTTTATGATCCGTATAGATCTCAACTTTCTCCCCATACAGGTAGTGTCTCCAAATCTTCAACGCAAAAATGACTGCTGCCAACTCCAAATCATGAGTAGGATAATTCCTCTCATATTCTTTGAGTTGTCACGAGGCATAGGCTATGACTTTTCCATGTTGCATGAGAACACATCCCTTTGCTTGAAGCATCGCTGTAGATAACAAATCCATCTGAACCAGATGGTATTGTCAGAACAAGTGCCGAAATGAGTCTCCTCTTTAGCTCTTGGAAACTCTTCCCGCATTCCTCACTCTATACAAATTTTATATCTTTCCGAGTCAGCTGAGTTAACGGAGTAGCGATTCGAAAAAATTCTTCCATAAATCTCCGATAATAACCAGCTAAGCCCAGAAAAGTACGTATTTCGGTCACCGATTTCGTTTGCTCCCAACTTTGGATTGCTTCAATCTTCGCTGGGTCAACAGATACTCCATGTTTTAACACCACGTGCCCATGGAATACTACTTCCTCAAGCCAGAACTCGTATTTCTTCAGCTTGGCATATAGCTTGTTATAGCGAAGCCTTTGAAGTACCAGCTTCAAATGGCGCTCATGATCTTTACAACTTTTGGAATAGATGAGGATGTCATCAATAAAGACAACAACGAATTGATCTAAATATTCTTTAAATACACGGTTCATCATATCCATAAAAGCAGCAGGAGCATTAGTCAATCCAAAAGACATGACTAAGAATTCATAATGTCCGTACCGAGTTCTAAAGACAGTCTTTGGAATATCCTTAGTTTTAATCTTCAGCTGATGATATCCAGAACGAAGATCGATCATTGAAAAGAATTGTGCTCCTTGCAACTGGTCGAACAAGTCATCAATACGAGGTAGCGGATACCTATTCTTGATGGTGACATGGTTCAATTCTCGATAGTCAATACAAAGTCGCATACTCTTGTCTTTCTTCTTTACGAATAAAACAGGAGCACCCCAAGGAGACGTACTAGGACGAATGAAACCGATGTCTAACAACTCCTGTAATTGGACTTTTAACTCCTAAAGTTCAATAGGAGCCATTCGATATGGGGTTTTAGAAATGGGCATTGTATCGGGTTCAAGGTCAATAAAGAATTCAACTTCACGTTTTGGGGGTAGACTAGGAAGTTTTTCAGGAAATACGTCAGGAAATTCACTAACAACAGAAATTTTATTCAAATCTGACGTGTCTTTATTCAAATCCATAACATGGGCTAAGAAAGCTTGACATCTGTTTTTCAATAAACGAATAACTTTATGGCTGGATATGACAGTGATTGATTTTAGTGGTTTAGTTGCTTGAATTTGCATAACAGGTTGGTTATGAATATGAAAACTAACAACCTTACGAAAGCAATCAATTTTGGCATGATGAGCGGTTAACCAATCAGTCCCTAAAATCACATTAAAAGCAAGTATCTTTAAAGAAATAAGATCAACAGGTAATGTGATGGTGCCAACTTTGATTAAACAAGATTTATAAACTGTAGATGTAATGAAAGTTTCTCCTAACGGAGTCTCCACAGATAGGTCAAAGTCTAATTTTTTCGGAGTCAAGTTTAAACGTTGAGCACAAGAAGGAGAGATAAAAGAATGGGTAGAACCGGTATCTAGTAAAGTATAAACTTCGCAAGAATTCAAAATTAGCTTACCCGTGATCACCTCGTTTGGGTTTCTCGTGTTTTGGCCAGTCACGACAAACGCTCTTCCAGGAACTACTGATTTCGACTTATCCGGGACAGCTTTTGGAGTCACCATCCCCGCTGAACTTGGTTTTGCTACAGAACACTCTTGAGCTATATGACCCTCCTTTCCACAGTTATAACATACCTTGGATTGTTGTGGGCAGTTTGGGCTGATGTGTCCTTCTTTCCCGCATTTGTAACATACGACCGGTGGTCGTTCTCCTCCCCAAGAAATAGTTGATGTTTGTGTTGTCATCTTCACGTTATCATTGTTGTACCTTCTCTTCTTGAAATCTCCTCCCGACTCGCTTCTTCTATTTTCACAGCCACGATTACCACCAGAGTGATTATCGCTTTTGTCTGTATTCCTTCCTCCCCGCTGGTTATCATTGCTCCGATGACTGCTATCACCGGTCTGACCCTAGTTGTTATCCCTCAGTTGAACATACTCATTATCTCGCTCTAATAATTGAGCCCTATTTACAACATCTGAATATAAAAAAAATTTATGAGAGATAAGATATTGCCGAATCTCGGGTTTTAGACCTCTCAAAAACATCCTCGTCATACGTTCCTCATTCTCCACCAAATGAGGTGTAAACCTGGATAACTCCACGAACTTCGCCCCGTACTGGGACACCGTCACGTTGTTTTGTTCTACTCTAATAAACTCTACCTCCTTCATATAACGAATACTTTCAGCAAAGTACTTGTCATTAAACAGTTTCTGAAACGTTTCCCAAGACATGCTGAGTGCAGTTGGATGGGTACGTTTCGCAGATTCCCACCAGTAATCTGCCTCATTACGGAACATAAAAGGGGCGAATGGAACCTTCTGTTCCTCCGTGCATCCCAAGACATCGAATATCTTGGTAATTTGTTTGACCCACGTCTCCGCCTTAATCAGATCTGGCTTTCCCCAGAATTTTGGCGGTCCCACCTCTTTGAACTGCTTGGCCGTGACAAACCGCGCGTTGCTATCATTTCCACCCGTATTCTGCACATGAGTCTCCCACGTCTGATTTTGCATGAACTGCAAAAAGCTCCTAAACATTCCGTCATTCATCGTTTACTCGGTAACGTTGTTTACAGGAGGAATATTGCCTTCCTGTTGCACGTTCTCCTGGTTTGTGACTAAAGGTTGTTCCACAGTCTTATATACTCCATTGTTAACGTTCTCGGCTGCCATTCTCAAATACTACCATAAAACAAGGGTTAATTAAATAAATTAACATATCACATAATATCCTTATATTATGACCGACCAACAAATAAGCTTAGGTAGGACACACTAGCGAATGATTTACTCGTCTCTCCTCTCCTAGTTCTATTCCCCGATCTCCGCCAGAGACCATATTCCTAAGCTCTAATACCAACTGTGACGCCCCCAAAATAGGTATACATCACCCATTATGAGTCACCAAATATATGGTACAGAAACAAATACAACTTCATTAAAATAATTGTTGTGTAAAATACGACAACACAAATATTGTGAGTTTAAATACAAATATTGTCTTCTAGACAATATCCACACTCAAATAAGTACTCATTACAATTATTGAAATAATGTTTTATAAAATAGTGAGAACTGCTAATATAACTGACTGGAAACATCACTCCACACCCCGACTAGTTCCTGCTATATTCTAGCCTCCTGAGAAAAATGGAACAAAAAGGAAAAGGGTGAGCTAAACTAGCCCAGTAAAGAATATTATGACTAAGATAATATACAGCAACTTATCATTAGTCTTCAACATGAAAAATCTGATAAAATATAATAGACAACAAGTTTTAGATCAACAACTGCAGCGGAAATAACAAACTATTAGAAGAGTCAAGTAGAGAATGAATTCTACCATCCTCTAAGATTTAAAAGCCCATCAACGATATTTTATCCCTGTAACATCAATAAATATACATCTTAAATCAAATATTCATCTTTGTACTACAAGCCAAAGATATTCATTCGTATCACCAGTTGGTCATGTTCATCTAAACACCTGTTCATCTTTACACTACGGGCCAGAGATATTCATCAGTTAATCATTCATCTTTGCACTACAGGCCAAAGATATTCAGTAATATCATTATTTAGGACTGAGGATGATGAAAAATATCTTAAAGAAAACGAATCCAATGAGACAGAAGGACAAATATTAGGGATTCGTATTACTTTATCTGTAAGACCCCGAATTTTATGAAATAAAAGTATCCAATTTTTCTTATAATTACTATTCAGTAAATGGTTAAATTGATAAAAGTTTAAAGTTATGGGTGAAATATGAATTTTTTTTCAAAATAAGCAAGTGGTTATAAAATAATCATTGTTGTCGGGGAATATTCGTTTGGTCGTGGAATATTCTTTCTGTCGGAGAATATTCGTACGACGGCGCAGCTATTTGTGGGCCCCATAACGAATAACTGTCGGGTGAAGAAAACGACAAATTTGAGTTTTTACAAATAACGGCGTAGTTGTTACCGTTAACACTGTTGGAATACCCGGTGGTTAAAATACAGTAATACGCGTTATTGCACAGTAGCACACGGTATTGCACCAATTATTGATTCTTACGCAAGAAGGCACTACTCAATAATTGTTACAGTAATTACTGTTCAATATTTTATTTTATTGATTCAATAATTGCTACGTTGAAATTTTATATTATTGTTGTTCAATAATTGTTGCTGCACAGTATTTTCTATTATCAGATCAATAATTCATATTATTTGAATAGTATTATTAGATAACATTATTGACAATGTCTAGAAAGTTCTGTCTAAGGAGAGGTTTGGTCATCTAATTGCGCGCCAGTAAGGAAAAATTCTTATTGGAAAGCCCCCTCTTTCCTGGGAACGGCCTGGTTGTCATAAATGTGATTCTGTAATATTATTTGTGAATAATTAATTATTGATTCATATGATAAGGAAATATTTATATTATGTGGATATAAATGAGGGATATATTTTTGTGGTTAAAAATGAAGGAGTTAATGTTGAGGTTTTATCAGTATTTTTGTCGGAATGGAGGTATTAAAAATTAGGGTTTTTGAGATATTTTGCGGGGGTTATAATTTTTAATCCGACCGTTGGATCGTGGAAATTTTTGAATATGTTATACATATATAAGTTGAGTATATGTCCACAAATTTTGAACCGTTAAAAATGAACGTATGATTTATTATGAATTTTACGAGATGACTGGTTCAGAAATTGTTGAATTTTCGGAGTTTATCATTTTGGTGGAAAATTCTAGAATTAGTGGGCCCCACTTGTGGTTGGTGAAGAAATGTGCTGAATTATATTTCAAATGTGGTGGGTGGGAATAGTAGCAGGTAAAGCCATCAGGTTGCAGGTCAAACCTACCAAAATTTTCCTATAAATAGAGGGCTAAGTTAGAATTGAAAATCACACCAGAAACATAAGCTTTCTCTCTTTCTCTCTCTATATTATGAAGCATATTTTGTGAGTATTTAGATACTTTGAGAGTTGCTATTCAGTGCAAGTTTCCTTCGGCTTTGCATACCGATCAGAAGTACTGCTCTTTTGAGGTAAGGGATAGTAAGGGATAGTAATGGATTTTAAGGGTTGTTATGATTTTCAGTTTCGTAATTTTTCTGATCTTCAAAAATTCTGGAAAAATTTGAAATGATATTTTGATGAGTTTTATTGATTGTGTCCAAAAATGGTGATTTTTGGATGTATAGATTAAGAGTTATGAATTTTACGGGAAAAGACTATTTTAAAAGTAACCGCTTATAATTCCTTGTGGTTAACTCCAAAATTGATGAAATTTTTATTGGGAGTACATGTATATGATAGAAGTATACTCTGTAAATTTCAGAATTTTTAGACAAAAGTACAATTTTTGATAAATGTCTAAATATTCGGCTATTTTGGCCATATGAAAAATAGTAAATGACTTTTAAAAATTCTGAGAAAAATATATGTTCACTATGGGACTATATTATGCTAAAAGAAATATTTTTGGAACTGATTTGGTATTTTTCATGAAAATGGTCTAGTTATGAGTAAATAAATTAAATATATTTTGTGAAGAAAGAAAATTAGAAAATAGGATTTTATGGCTTGAGAATCCTATATGAGGTATATACAGATTTTTGATGAGGGTTTTGGTTATTGATGATGAAATTATAAGAGTTGGCATTTTATGATGATTAAATGCATTAATTAGTAAAGTGTAAACAATTAAAATAAATTGTTTATAAATTTAAGTAATGTTATTCTTTCAATATCATTATACCGAAATATTGGTATGAATTTTATTGTAGAATTTTTATATTTTGTGTCGGGGTTACTATTCATGAGTTACGAATATTACTCTTGAGATTAAAACTATATGTTGATCATATTATTTTTATCATCATATATAACATTTTTATAACCCTGATGTTGAAATTCTCTTTCACTGGAGTGTAAAGATGGATAGATTATTGGTATGATCATGACTAGGGTTCTCTTTGGCCTGTAGTGCAAAGTTGAATTGTGACTGGTATGATCATGACCATTGAATTTATAATTGAATATCTTAAGCTTAAGTGCAAAGGTGAATTGATCAACATGGTTATAATTATTGTTTATATAAATTCTGAAATGATTATATATTTCTTTGAGATATGAATATATTTGGCCTGTAGTGCAAATATTAATTGTTGAGGAATATCTTTGGCCTGTAGTGCAAAGATGAATTGTAGATGAATATCTTTGGTCAGTAATACAAAGATGAACTGTTGATGAATATCTTTGTCCCGTAGTGCAAAGATGAAGTTATTAGTATGATTATGAACAGGAACTGTGATTTGGTATAACCATGATGTTTGATGTTTCAGGTGATGAAAATTATCTTCGTCCTAGATGAGAAGAGGAATTTAGAACTACAATTATGATTATGAGTTATTCATATGATTGTGGAAAGGAACTGTTGAGTGATGTTACATGGATAAAACATTGTTGGTGGATTTTTAACATGGTGGAGATAATAGACTTTATGGTCTATTTGACTCTTCTAATGGATTGCATGTTCCGCTGCAACTATGGTTGAAATTTTTTATCATCTACCATATGTTCTAAATCTCTGATTTATTATTGATGAAGACTATTGATAATTTATTTATCTTTAGTCATGATATTCTTTACTGGGCTAGTTGTGCTCACCCTTTTGCTTCACAATTCCTTTCAGGTAATAAGAGTGTAGCTGGGTCGAGCGGGGGTAACAAGGAAATAGAATGGTGGTCATCATTTAGTAGTTATATTTGGTGAAGAAAATAGGGTGAGGCGAACCCAACGTTGGAAGGGTGTTTTGTCACTATCATACAAGATGTCTAATGACATACAACCTCGTGTCATCATAAGACAGGGTTGTGCTCATCCACTTGCTGAGTATATCTATGGGCACTGCCTATATAATCTTGGTGTTTGTTTGAAGTATAATTCTCAATTAGAGACAGTGGAGATAATGATAAGTCAAGAGAAGACTCACCATTGGGAAGAATATGATAGTAATCTTCTCGTTTTTCTTTGGGGTATATTGGGTCAACCAAGAATAATTCTGTGGCCATATGATATCTATCATAACCTAGACGCGTGGCCTCCCATGTACGAAGGTTTCCTTGAGCACTTCCCAAAGATTCTAATTTCTAAAACAATTTTTGACTATACCTTTATATAAGGTGTTATTGTGAGGTGATGTCCACGGTTGGAACATGAGTCACATTTGGTATATATTTGTATCCAAACTCACAGCATATGTGTTGTTGTATTTTGTACGACAATTGTTGTAATAAAGTTGTAGTTGTTTTCTGTACCATGTATTTGACGACTCAGAATGGGTTGGATGGAATGGACCTATTTTGGGGTCGTCACAGGTGGTATCAGAGCTATAAGTAAAGAGCCCCGAGCCTCTCGCTGGTGACTTCCTGTTGATGAGGGATGCACCGAAGTCACACTCTCCGTAGGAGACGCCGTTCTGCGGTGGCAAACTGATAGGTATCAATGTAAGGTGCTGACACAAGTTGGTGTCCAGAGTTACAGGTGGTATCAGAGCTTAGGGATATGATCTCTGGCGGAGATCGGGGAATATAACTAGGAGGGGAGAGATGAGTAAATCCTTCGCTAGTGTGTCCTACCTAAGCTTATTTGTTGGTCAGTCATAATATCGGGATATTATGTGATATGTTAATTTGTTAAATTAACACTTGTTTTGAAGCTGTATTCTAGAATGTTATTTGAAATACAGGAGATGAGCAATGGAGAAATTATGATGGCAGGGAAGATGGAATCTGAAATGAAAGCAAGGTATTCTCAACTCTTTGAAATACCAGGTACGTAAATTTCGGGGACGAAATTTCATAAGGAGGGGAGATTGTAAGACCCCGAATTTTATGAAATAAAAGTATCCAATTTTTCTTATAATTACTATTCAGTAAATGGTTAAATTGATAAAAGTTTAAAGTTATGGGTGAAATATGAATTTTTTTTCAAAATAAGCAAGTGGTTATAAAATAATCATTGTTGTCGGGGAATATTCGTTTGGTCGTGGAATATTCTTTCTGTCGGAGAATATTCGTACGACGGCGCAGCTATTTGTGGGCCCCATAACGAATAACTGTCGGGTGAAGAAAACGACAAATTTGAGTTTTTACAAATAACGGCGTAGTTGTTACCGTTAACACTGTTGGAATATCCGGTGGTTAAAATACAGTAATACGCGTTATTGCACAGTAGCACACGGTATTGCACCAATTATTGATTCTTACGCAAGAAGGCACTACTCAATAATTGTTACAGTAATTACTGTTCAATATTTTATTTTATTGATTCAATAATTGCTACGTTGAAATTTTATATTATTGTTGTTCAATAATTGTTGCTGCACAGTATTTTCTATTATCAGATCAATAATTCATATTATTTGAATAGTATTATTAGATAACATTATTGACAATGTCTAGAAAGTTCTGTCTAAGGAGAGGTTTGGTCATCTAATTGCGCGCCAGTAAGGAAAAATTCTTATTGGAAAGCCCCCTCTTTCTTGGGAACGGCCTGGTTGTCATAAATGTGATTCTGTAATATTATTTGTGAATAATTAATTATTGATTCATATGATAAGGAAATATTTATATTATGTGGATATAAATGAGGGATATATTTTTGTGGTTAAAAATGAAGGAGTTAATGTTGAGGTTTTATCAGTATTTTTGTCGGAATGGAGGTATTAAAAATTAGGGTTTTTGAGATATTTTGCGGGGGTTATAATTTTTAATCCGACCGTTGGATCGTGGAAATTTTTGAATATGTTATACATATATAAGTTGAGTATATGTCCACAAATTTTGAACCGTTAAAAATGAACGTATGATTTATTATGAATTTTACGAGATGACTGGTTCAGAAATTGTTGAATTTTCGGAGTTTATCATTTTGGTGGAAAATTCTAGAATTGGTGGGCCCCACTTGTGGTTGGTGAAGAAATGTGCTGAATTATATTTCAAATGTGGTGGGTGGGAATAGTAGCAGGTAAAGCCATCAGGTTGCAGGTCAAACCTACCAAAATTTTCCTATAAATAGAGGGCTAAGTTAGAATTGAAAATCACACCAGAAACATAAGCTTTCTCTCTTTCTCTCTCTATATTATGAAGCATATTTTGTGAGTATTTAGATACTTTGAGAGTTGCTATTCAGTGCAAGTTTCCTTCGGCTTTGCATACCGATCAGAAGTACTGCTCTTTTGAGGTAAGGGATAGTAAGGGATAGTAATGGATTTTAAGGGTTGTTATGATTTTCAGTTTCGTAATTTTTCTGATCTTCAAAAATTCTGGAAAAATTTGAAATGATATTTTGATGAGTTTTATTGATTGTGTCCAAAAATGGTGATTTTTGGATGTATAGATTAAGAGTTATGAATTTTACGGGAAAAGACTATTTTAAAAGTAACCGCTTATAATTCCTTGTGGTTAACTCCAAAATTGATGAAATTTTTATTGGGAGTACATGTATATGATAGAAGTATACTCTGTAAATTTCAGAATTTTTAGACAAAAGTACAATTTTTGATAAATGTCTAAATATTCGGCTATTTTGGCCATATGAAAAATAGTAAATGACTTTTAAAAATTCTGAGAAAAATATATGTTCACTATGGGACTATATTATGCTAAAAGAAATATTTTTGGAACTGATTTGGTATTTTTCATGAAAATGGTCTAGTTATGAGTAAATAAATTAAATATATTTTGTGAAGAAAGAAAATTAGAAAATAGGATTTTATGGCTTGAGAATCCTATATGAGGTATATACAGATTTTTGATGAGGGTTTTGGTTATTGATGATGAAATTATAAGAGTTGGCATTTTATGATGATTAAATGCATTAATTAGTAAAGTGTAAACAATTAAAATAAATTGTTTATAAATTTAAGTAATGTTATTCTTTCAATATCATTATACCGAAATATTGGTATGAATTTTATTGTAGAATTTTTATATTTTGTGTCGGGGTTACTATTCATGAGTTACGAATATTACTCTTGAGATTAAAACTATATGTTGATCATATTATTTTTATCATCATATATAACATTTTTATAACCCTGATGTTGAAATTCTCTTTCACTGGAGTGTAAAGATGGATAGATTATTGGTATGATCATGACTAGGGTTCTCTTTGGCCTGTAGTGCAAAGTTGAATTGTGACTGGTATGATCATGACCATTGAATTTATAATTGAATATCTTAAGCTTAAGTGCAAAGGTGAATTGATCAACATGGTTATAATTATTGTTTATATAAATTCTGAAATGATTATATATTTCTTTGAGATATGAATATATTTGGCCTGTAGTGCAAATATTAATTGTTGAGGAATATCTTTGGCCTGTAGTGCAAAGATGAATTGTTGATGAATATCTTTGGTCAGTAATACAAAGATGAACTGTTGATGAATATCTTTGTCCGTAGTGCAAAGATGAAGTTATTAGTATGATTATGAACAGGAACTGTGATTTGGTATAACCATGATGTTTGATGTTTCAGGTGATGAAAATTATCTTCGTCCTAGATGAGAAGAGGAATTTAGAACTACAATTATGATTATGAGTTATTCATATGATTGTGGAAAGGAACTGTTGAGTGATGTTACATGGATAAAACATTGTTGGTGGATTTTTAACATGGTGGAGATAATAGACTTTATGGTCTATTTGACTCTTCTAATGGATTGCATGTTTCGCTGCAACTATGGTTGAAATTTTTTATCATCTACCATATGTTCTAAATCTCTGATTTATTATTGATGAAGACTATTGATAATTTATTTATCTTTAGTCATGATATTCTTTACTGGGCTAGTTGTGCTCACCCTTTTGCTTCACAATTCCTTTCAGGTAATAAGAGTGTAGCTGGGTCGAGCGGGGGTAACAAGGAAATAGAATGGTGGTCATCATTTAGTAGTTATATTTGGTGAAGAAAATAGGGTGAGGCGAACCCAACGTTGGAAGGGTGTTTTGTCACTATCATACAAGATGTCTAATGACATACAACCTCGTGTCATCATAAGACAGGGTTGTGCTCATCCACTTGCTGAGTATATCTATGGGCACTGCCTATATAATCTTGGTGTTTGTTTGAAGTATAATTCTCAATTAGAGACAGTGGAGATAATGATAAGTCAAGAGAAGACTCACCATTGGGAAGAATATGATAGTAATCTTCTCGTTTTTCTTTGGGGTATATTGGGTCAACCAAGAATAATTCTGTGGCCATATGATATCTATCATAACCTAGACGCGTGGCCTCCCATGTACGAAGGTTTCCTTGAGCACTTCCCAAAGATTCTAATTTCTAAAACAATTTTTGACTATACCTTTATATAAGGTGTTATTGTGAGGTGATGTCCACGGTTGGAACATGAGTCACATTTGGTATATATTTGTATCCAAACTCACAGCATATGTGTTGTTGTATTTTGTACGACAATTGTTGTAATAAAGTTGTAGTTGTTTTCTGTACCATGTATTTGACGACTCAGAATGGGTTGGATGGAATGGACCTATTTTGGGGTTGTCACATTATCCAAGCGCAATAATACTCCATAACAACCAATTGTGAAGTAGAATTCAAAAATAAAGATCAAAACATGGATACAATCAAAGATAGTAACCGTAAAAGACATCTTGGACAAAAAGGAAAATTTTAATTTTTTGATGATTAGTGTCGTATTCGTGAATAGTGCCATATACGTGAATAGTAACTCCGACACCAAAAAGTTCCAAATTTGATAAAAAGTTCAAACCAATATTTCGGCATAATGATATTGAAGAAAATAATATCATTTAAGAAGAAAATAACATCCCTTACCTCAAAATAACAGTACTTCTATTCAGAATATCGGGTATAAAGTAGAAGGAAACTTGCACTGAATAGCAACTCTCAAAGTATCAAAATACTCACTAAAATATGCTCGACAATATAGAGAGAAAGAAAACTTGTTTCTGGTATGATTTTCAATTCTAACCTAAGCGCCTATTTATAGAAAAATGCTAGAACGCTAAAGTAGACTAAAATAATAAAATATAATATAACCTTATTTATAAACAACTTATACTTGTCGTTTTTTTTCCAATCGCTTTTCGTTATGGGGCCCACACAAGTCTGTGCCGTCGTACGAATATTCCCCAACAGCAAGAATATTCCACGACCAAACAAATATTCACCGACAAAAATGAATATTTTATAACCACTTGCTTATTTGAAATATTTGCGTATTTTACCCATAACTAACCACATTAATCAAATCAACCCTTACTATTTTAAAATAATAAATAGAGGAAATTTAATTTCATTTAATAATAAGTTGGGGTCTTACAAAAAGGCTTATGGAAGGATCTCAATATTATCCATAAAGGTATTGGAATAATCAAACTGGTTAACCTAAGCCAGATCCTCATGAGTTGGTATGTTTTGCATATTCGGGCGATAGAAAAGGATCTCCTTCATCAGCAAAGCCACCGGTGCCTGACGGTCTAGCCTTGGGCCTATTCAAATCAAAAGTATCAACCTCTGAGGGGTCCCCAACCAAGTGAAGAACAAAAAGTGACATCCTCTCCAGACAATGTGTCAAATTCACAATCTATTATAGATTTTTTTTTGCTAAGTTCAACTAAAATCTTAACATTCCTGCCTTGGCAGGAATGGATCCCAAGACCTATTGGACTCAAAGCCTTATGAGCAATTATTTTACCATTGAGCTTAGAGGGACTTGGTAATTTGTGATAGATGAGTCAGCTCTCTGACACAAGCCACCCAATTGGTCATCATGACAGACCTTGGGAACTACATCCCCTAGAAATTGGGTAGCCATCGTCTAAGCTCCAATAGTTCGAGGCCCCCACCAAATGGAGAAATCATCTAAAGTGGTGGGACCATCCGATAAAAGGAATCCCTTATAACCCGCTGTAGGAATCTCTACAATCAGCTGAGTCAAAGATCAGAATCGCTAAGCTGGGAGTAAAAAAGGGATGCGGATCTCCCCTAAGACACATCTGAAGGTGCACTCCCCAAGGTAGAGCTCCTAACCTTCATCAAATAAGAAAGGAATTTGATGGGTAGACAAAGCATACTCAGACCCTGTAGGGAAGTCTCCCTCGAATCTCTATGCTAGATGCTTTGCAGTGTAAGGGATCCACACCACATCAAATAGACAGCAGCTCCAGCTGAAGACAACAGTGGGCCTCTAAAACCGAAACCTCTGCCAAAGTCGATCGATGCTATCGAAGCCCCCGAGGATATGTGTCCAGACCCAGAATAATGAGAGGTCGAATGCCATGAAGACTGTCATAAGGCCATAACTATCAATCCAAAGAACACGACATCAGTCATGGGAAAGGATAAATCAAAATTTAAAGAAATCCAAATCACATAAGAGACTCACCAGAAGGAATAGATAATACCCGAGCCAAGCATAAATCTCTGATGCAGTCTACATCTCGGAGAGACCCCACCAAGCTGAAGGAAATAATGGAGGAGTTGTTCCCAAGGAAACAACCCCATATTATAGTCAGGAAGAACCGCCTCAAGATGCGATCCCTCTCAGCCAAGTCCGATGGGACGGGTTCCTGTAAAGTGCCTCAGGCAGAATTAATACTCAAAGGTCCCGAGTGAATACTAAGGGCCTTAAAGACCCGCTCTTGAGGATAAAACCCAAGAAGGGTACGAACAGTTGTAGGAGTGATGTCAGCCTCCAAAGGCACTCTGTCTACTGTAAACTATAAACCTGTGATATACATTCAATCCATGGGCGTCATCATGACCTTGTAGTCTAGAAGATGAAGAGACTGACTCTAGTGGAACCACCTCTCTGAAAAAGATCGAAGATACCCCCAAGGGCAATGACGGAGAGCGATGGTGAAGAACGCCTCCAAACCATCAGAGTTCACTCGAGCTCGATTATCCGGATGGAGTGACCCATACAAAGAGTACACACTGAACTAGTTCCCCTTCAGTGGGGTGAACTCAGGAACCTACATGACATTAAGGTTTAAAAAAGTTGAATTTCGTCAAGAGTGAGGAAGTAAGGCTAATTAATGTAAAAACTCATGTACCTCATTCGCGTGGAAATGAACAGATGGGTGATGACTCAAGTCAGTGCCCAACAAGCCAGGAATGGCTACATGGATACTAGGGAGAAATCGAGGCGCAGCAATGGGCTGGGGAGGAACTTCAGGCTCAGGAATATCTCTCTCCTCTTCATCTAAATGAGTCCAATCTACGCCAATAGGGAGAATCACCGAATTCGTAAGATGGCAAACCTGGCAGGTGACTGCGGATCAGAAGCATCCGATGCGGGCCTCCAAAGGCTGACCCCAGATGAAGCCCTATGGGAAGAGGAGCTGTTGGGTCTATCTGAATCCATACCTAGACAACTAGTCCATGGAATTCAGAATAAGACAAGGTATGACTCTATCCTACTTTAATTTTACTAAATTTGCGACAACCTAGAGACAATAGACTCTTAGGAATATAACTGGGATCATAGCATCATACATGTCCTGCACGTAACCTAATAGATGTCTACATCATTTCAGCATAAATATCCTAGTATAGCTGAGCGTGCATATAGGATCTTATCATCTAACTCATGATTTTTTTTTACCAATTTCCTTTATAATATGGACTATTCATATGCACGTAGGCATGCATTAAATCACCCTCTAAGGGTATATCACAATAACCTAACTATCCGATAGTAATTTAAATAATTTTTCTAATGCATTATCATAATATATGTCTAAATTAACTATTAAAATGAAATTTGTTGCATCCGTACAGTCCATATGATGATACGTAAGCATGCATTGCATTATAACATGTCTATCAAGCTATCTATGCTTACATTTTCAATACATTGCATTAAATGAAGAAAATATAGTAAAACACCGATGAAAACGTGAAAGAAAGGAGTGTATACGTTACTTGTAGTACGTAGAACGAATGTATGGTGGCGAAATACTCAAAATCAAGCCCCAAGTGATAATGCAATAGAACTTGGGAAGAATGAAGGAAAACGAGCCTGGTTGAGGGTATAAGCGCATCCACGGATGGCCGCATGTGTAACTGCGGCTGGCCATAGAGGGCGTCACTGCTCCCCTTTTTGTAAAATATAGGCCAAGACGTGTCCTTTTAGGTCTTAAAAAGAATGTTCACCTAGAAAGTTACCCATTCGAATCATATTAAAGACTTAAAAACCCTGAAAAACCATAAGAAAAAGGAACGCAAATCAGGGAAAAATTAGAAACCCTGGTGTGGATCGACAGAATAACTGAAGGTGTGATCAGAATCACTTTCTCGATACCCAATGGTATAATCCATTGGCATTGACACCAACGCATGCATCGGTAGTACCCGATGATGTAATCGTTGGCATCGACCCCAACACAGGCATCGATAGTACCCGATGATGTAATTCGTTGGCATTGACCCCAACACATACATCGACACTACCTAATGATGTATTTCGTTGGCATAGACCCTATGACACCCCCCAAATCTTGGTACTTCATTCCCATAGGATTTGGTATTCACTATCCAAACATTTATTTTTAACTACCCAAATATAATAAAATTTAAACCATAATTCTTCCCATTAAAGGGTACATAACTTAATCAATAAATCTCCCAGGTTATCTAACTTTTAAAACATTCATCATCTGCGGAAAAATAAATAATTACATCAGCATAATTATAAACTAAGTCTAAAAACATAAATGATAATAGATTTACAAGTCTTCAACACTTGTTCATCTTTCCTTTCCCTTTGCTAGTGGTAGGTTCATCGACCTTCTCAACTTTAGTTGTAATGGTTATAAATGCAAGAGTGAAAAAACAAATTCTCACTTGAAATGGCAATAAATAATAACAACATAATAACTGCCAATGAATAAGCTCAATAGAACTAAATAACATCCTTTATCATTGGTAATCAAGAACTAAAATCAGAATTTGAAATTTATTTGAGGGTCACAAGACCATGAGCTATGTCCAAGGTTATAACTATTCTTTCAACTTAAACCTAAACAATCATAAGACTATAGGGACTCCCTGATAAGTAGATTTTATATCCACGAATCGATGTCCATTTCAAGCTTAATAGTTGTTAATTTCTTGCTTTCATGTTCATTATGACTTGTTAATTGTTATTTAATGTGTAGGTATGGTGGTGTGGCGTTTGAGCATAAAAGGAGTGCATTGGTGATAGCAACGTGGCATGTAAAGAAGGAAACTGACCAACTAGCAGAACCCACCCCCACCGGGGAGGGCATTATTAAGTTTTACACCCCCGCCGGGGTGGGGGGTCCAACATTCAGGAGACAGAAGCCTAGCCCGTCGGGGCGGGCCTTTTCAAAGCATATACCCCCGCCGAGGCGGGGGGTCCCAAAACCTGACAATCCTGGTTTGATTGAAACTCTGCTGGAACTTGGATTTTTAGCACTTGGATAGCGTGTGGACTCTAACGGACATGTGACTTCGAACAAAACAGGTGTGTGGAAATATATTGAGCAACAAAGAATAAAATCGAAGTGACACAAGAGCAATTAACAGAGACTAAGAACTGAAATTCTAACGAGCATCGGAGTGAAGATTTTGAAGAACGATCAGATCGATTACGGATTAAGGCTAAAGTGAAGGGTGTTTTGCGTTATTCTTTTACTTTGGTTTTATATTTGTAATTGAAAGGATGATATCTTTAATTTATTCAGTGATTATTTCATTTATGATGAACTAATTTCTTTTTAGGCTTAAGACGGATCTTTAAGTGGAACTATGGTTATGTAATCTTTGATTTCAGTTTAATAAGCTATTATCCGGGTTATCTATATTAATTTGAGCGTGAATTTATGAATTGCCTGATCAACGATTCTTTGTGGACTTGTATGAATTCGAGAGATGAAATGCAAGTCTAGACTTAGTCAATATAGCATGTGTTCTTGATTTATGTGAATGAACAGAATCTGGATGAATGTTAGGGTAGAGATATGCTTAACATCGCATGTAATCGAATAAGGAACTTGAGCTTAAACCTTCTTTGATTGTAATTCATATAGAGAAATCGTGAGTTAGTTAATTAAGGTGTTTAACTTGATTCTATCTTAATTGTGGATTAAAGTTAATACGATATTAGTACATCGAGAGGTGGTTAGTACTACATATGTGTTCTTGATTAATAAACTAGGATAGTGAGTTAAATTAGAATAAAGGTGTAATAATCAGAGTGATGCTTAAAGTGAAGTTGGAAGCCTAATTCTCCATTATTTGTTTGAAAATTCAGTTTTTAGAAATTGTTGATTGTTTGGTGATTTTAATATTTTTAATACCTTTAGTTACAAACTTGAAATTGATTAGTTTAATAAAATTAGGATTAATAGAAAATTGGTACTTGTGAGTTTTAAATTCTTATTGCAGTCTCTGAGGGAACGATACTCTATTTACTATTATATTACTTGTTGACCACGTATACTTGCGTGTTGTGCGTAATTAGATTTTACCCAACAAATTTTTGGCGCCGTTGCCGGGGACTTTAGTATAGATTATAATATTTTGCAATATCAGTTTAATTAGTCCAGCTTTACTTAAACATTTTTGTTTTGTTTTGTTCGACTTATTTCAGGTTTTTGAAGTTGGTTTATGCAAACTCGATCCAAAAATCCAGACTTGCTTCCTTTTGAGGACGACATTGAAAGACGCTTTCAAATGCTAAGTAAGTGGATTAAGGAAACAAGGGACGACTTTGAAAATTCTGAGAAAGAAGAAGCAATGGCTGTCGAAGACTAGAAAGCGTTAAGGGACTTTGCTACACCCAAGGTGACTAAGCTACAGTCGAGTATCATCAGGCCTGCTATAGTTGCGAATACATTCGAGATTAAGCTTGAGACTATTCAGATGATCCAGAACTCGGTTCAGTTTGGGGGACTGACAAATGATGATCCCAACGAGCATCTGATCAGCATTTTAGAAATATACAATACTTTTAAGTACAATGGGGGTGTCGGAAGACGTGGTAAGACTTCGCTTGTTCCCATTCACTTTGCAGGACAAGGCGAAGAGTTGGCTACATTCTCTACCGCCTGGATCGATAACTACATGGAATTACCTTGCTCAGAAATTTCTTACAAAATTTTTCCCACCTGCGAAAACTGCAAAAATGAGGAATGAGATAATTATGTTCGAACAGAAACATGGGGAATAATTGTACGAGGCATGGGAGAGATACAAAGAATTGCTCAGAAAGTGCCCACATCACGGATTGCCTAAGTGGTTGTAGATTAATACATTTTACAACGGACTGCATGGGAATCTTAGGACTAGTATTGATGCAGCATCAGGGGGAGCTTTTATGGCTAAGAACTATGAGGAGGCGTAACAGTTGATAGAGACAATGGCTGCTAACAACTATCAGTGGCCCACGGTAAGAATGACACAACCTACAGTCGCTGGAGTGTTAGAGGTAGATGGAGTGACAACAATAACAGCGCAGATTTTAGCACTCTCTAAGATGTTTAACGTTTGGTCAGGGGTACAAACACAGCAAGTTGCAGTTATTTGTGAATTGTACGTGGGTGAACATCCTACGGATCAATGCGTAATCAACCCAGAATCAGTACAATTTTTGAGTAGCTACAATAGAATTCCACAAAATACGTACCAGATTGCATATAATCAGGGGAATAGGAATTTGGTGTGGAACAATAATCAGAATCAGCAATTCCCACGACCATTGTGTCCCCCGGGATTTTAGAACAACAACAACCAGTTAAACGTCAAGAGAGGAAATCAGATTTAGAGGAATTGCTATCGAAGTATATAACAAGCAACGAGGTAGCCATGAAAAACCAAGCAATAGCCATCAAGAATTTAGAAAATCAGATGGGACAAATAGCGTTGGCATTGAATAACATGCCTCAAGGAACATTACCAAGTGATATAGAGAAAAATTCGAAAGGTAATCACGAGCAATGTCAAGCAATTATATTGCGAAGTGGAAAACTGCTTGAGGGTCAAAAAATAGAAAATTCGGTTGCAAAAGAAGTTGAGACAGACAGCGAGAATAAAGTGGTTGAGGACAGATTGGGGGAAGAAAATCAAGTGGAAAAGAACAAACCAGTTAACGAACCAGTTGTCTATCCTCCCCCACCTTTTCAGCAAAGAGTACAAAAGCAGAAATTAGACAAGCAGTTCGCAAAATTTTTGGAAGTTTTTAAGAAACTTCAAATTAACATCCCGTTCGTAGAAGCCCTAGAGCAAATGCCAAGTTATGCAAAATTCATGAAATGGATTTTGTCTAGGAAAAAGAAGTTGGAAGACTTTGAAAAAGTGGCATTAACGGAGGAGTGTAGTGTGGTTTTACAGCGAAAGTTGCCACCGGAGTTGAAAGATCCAGGGAGTTTCACCATTCCGTGCACGATTAGGAATATGGCATTTAATAAGTGCTTATGTGATTTGGGGGCAAGTGTGAACCTTATGTCGTTGTCAGTTTATAGAGAATTGGGTTTGCCAGCTCCAAAGCCTATGAACATCTCATTACAGTTGGCGGATAGGTCGGTCATGTACCCGAGAGGAATTGTGGAGGATATATTGGTTAAGGTAGACAAGTTTATATTCCCTACGGATTTCATTATTCAGGATTTTGAGGAAGATAAGAACATCCCAATCATCCTCGGGAGACCATTTTTGGCTACGGGTAGGACACTCATTGACATACAAAAAGGTGAACTAACGATGAGGGTCCAAGATCAAGAAATAAAATTCAATGTTTTCAAGGCCATGAAATTTCCTACGGATGAAGAAGATTGTTTCCGAATGGATATCATTGATCAGATAATCAGCGAAGACATGGGAAAGAGTTTGGATAACGATCCATTGGAAACAACTTTGTTGGGAGATGAAGAATCAGATGATCCGAAATTTGTGGACTACTTGCAAATGCTAGACTCTTTGCCAAGAGTTAGCAGATTTAGAGCACCATTTGAACCATTGCACATGGATGAAAAAGCCACAACAAGGATAAAACTGTCATTGGAAGAGCCACCGACTCTTGAACTTAAGCCACTCCCTAAACACCTCATGTATGCATACTTAGGCCATTCTATTTCTTTACAAACTACAGAGTATGGAAGAAACTACAGAGTATGGAAGAAACTATTATTTCAAGCGCATAAACAAAAATAAAATCCCTTACCTTGAAAAGAAGAGTATTCCAACTGGTATAGCGGGGATATTCTTGAAGAAACTTTCACTATTTTCTACGCTCAAAATTTTTTAAACTCTAAAGAAATACGCTCAAGATTATATATAGAAGAAGAATTCTCTGATCCTGGTGTAATTTTTAATTCTAACTGAGCATCCTATTTATAGGAGAATGGAAAGGATACTGTACAATAAAATATTCTAATAAAATAAAAACTTTTATTATATATATTAAATATATATATATATATATATATATATATATATATATATATATATAGCATGTGTCAAAAAAATTAACGGGATACACTCCCATGATTAGTCTTTCCTTCCCCAATTTGTCAACTAAGTTATATATATATATATATATATATATATATATATATATATATATATATATATATATATATATATATAGCATGTGTCAAAAAAATTAACGGGATACACTCCCATGATTAGTCTTTCCTTCCCCAATTTGTCAACTAAGTTATATATATATATATATATATATATATATATATATATATATATATATATATATATATATAATAACCTTAACAATACTCCCTCCCTGACTTCCCCCCCCTATTTCCCCGTGACATACAAAAATCCACCTCTGCCAACTTTTTCATTTTCAAAACATGGACCCCACCTGTGGCCCCTACCTTTATTATAATAAATAATTTTTTACAGATTATTTTGAAAAATGGGTAAACAGGGGAGTCCATAAATACGACAAATACTTCATAAAAATCTCCTCAATATTTATCATCATTATTATAATTCGCAATATTTAACAACCAGGTCGTCCTAGGAAAGACGAGACTTTCTAATAAGGATTTCTCTCTATTGGCACGCAATTAGGTGACCAAACCTCTCCTTAACAGAACTTCTAGACATCGTCAATATTGCAAATAATAATATTAATAACTTTGTTGTCCCAATTATTGATTTAATAATATAAAATATTATGCAAATGATACTGTGACAATAATTGAATCAATAATATGAGAGATATGATATAGCAATTACTGCAGCAATAATTAAGTATAATTGAGTGACTTCTCGCGTAAACATTAACAATCAATACCGTGTGCTACTATGTAACCACGCGTATTACTGTACTTTTAATACCGGGTATTTCAACAGTTATCGGTAAAACTTTCGCCGTTATTTTTATAAAAAGATATTTTTGTCATTTTCTTATTCTGACAATAATTCCGTTGTGGGGTCCACCAATGATTGTGCCGTCGTACGAATATTTCCTGTTAAAATGAATATTCCCCTACCAATCGAATATAATAAAACAACTTGCGTACATTGCAAAATTTATAAATATTATCCACAACTATAACATTATTTTAAATTCACTCCTTAATATTCAAAAATGATATTTATAGAAAATTCATCTTTATTCATAAAAGTTGGGGTCTTACAACCTCCCCTTCTTATGAAATTTCACCCTCAAAATTAGGGTACATACCTGGTATGACGAAGAGGTGAGGATACCTTGATCTCATTTTAGATTCTAACTCCCAGGTCATTTCCTCAACATCGTGGTTTCTCCACAAAACTTTGACTTGAGGTATAATCTTGGAGCTTAAAATAAGTTCCTTCTTATCCAAGATTTTAACAGGAACCTCTTCATACGTTAAATCTTCCGCTATTTCGTCCGGTTCTAACTCAATAATGTGGTTCAGGTCTTTCACATATTTACGTAACATGGATATATGAAAAACGTTATGAACATGAGACATACTTGGCTGTAAAACGAGTCTATAGGCCATAGTTCCTACTCGGTCAAGGAATTCAAATGGGCCAATGAATCGAGGATTGAGCTTTCCTCTCTTCCCAAATCTTGTAATTCCCTTCCATGGAGCAACACGTACCAACACATGTTCTCCAACATTGAATTCCACGTCCTTCCGATGAAGATCAATATAACTCTTTTGTCGATCTTGTGAAGTTTTTATACGTTGTCGGATCATTTGAATCTTTTCAATAGTCATACGTACCAACTCCGGTCCCAATAACGTTGCTTCACCCACCTCATCCCAGCATACTGGAGAACGACACTTTCTTCCATACAACGCCTCAAATGGAGCCATGCCAATACTTGATTGATAATTGTTGTTATAGGAAAATTCCACCAATGGTAAGAACTTGTCCCAACTTCCTTTGAAGTTAAGGACACAGAGTCTTAATAAATCCTCCTGAGTTTGAATAGTCCTTTTCGACTGCCCGTCCGTTTGAGGGTGATATGCCGAACTAAATCGTAAATCCGTGCCCATAGCTTTTTGTAAACTAACCCAAAATCTTGAAGTGAATCTTGGGTCTCGATCAGAAACTATGAATACTGGCATACCATACAATCTTACAATCTCATTTATGTACATACGAACAAGAAGTTCAAGTGTATAAGTTTCTCGTATAGGTAAGAAATGAGTCGTCTTGGTCAATCTATCAACAATGACCCAAATTGCATCTATGCTGTGACACCCCCAAAATAGGTATACAACACTCATTCTAAGTCGTCAAATACATGGTATAAAAAACAAACTACAACTTCAATAATACAATTGTCGTGCAAAATACGACAACACATACTGTGAGTTTAAATACAAATATTGTCTTCTAGACAATATCCACACTCAAGTAAGTCCTCATTACAATTATTCAAACACTATTTTACAGAAATAGTGAGGACATCTAAAATATCTTTCTAGAACCATCACTCCATACCCCGACTAGACCCTGCTATGTTCTCACCTCTTGAGAAGAAAAATGGAACAAAAAGGAAAAGGGCGAGCTCAACTAGCTCAGTAAAGAATATTATGACTAAAATAATATACAACAAATTATCATTAGTATTCAACAGGAAAAAATCTGATATAATATAATCGACAATAAGTTTTAGATCAACAACTACAGCGGAAACAGCAAACCATTAGAAGAGTCAAGTAGAGAAAGAATTCTACTATCTTCTAAGATTTAAAAGTCCATCATCAATATTTTATCCTTGCAACATCAATCAATATACATCTTGAATCAAATATTCATCATTGCAATACAGGCCAAAGATATTCATTTGTAACACCAGTCGGTCATGTTCATCTCAACACCTGTTCATCTTTACACTACAAGCAAAAGATATTCATCAGGAAATCATACATCTTTGCACTACAGGCCAAAGATATTCAGTAATATCATCATTTAGGACTGCGGATGATGAAAAATATCTTAAAGAAAACGAGGTGTTTTATCTGTATTTTTGTCGGAACGGAGGTATTGAAAATCAAATTAGGGTTTTTGAGATATTTTGCGAGGGTTATAATTTTTAATCCGACCGTTGGATCGTGGTAATATTTGGATATGTTATACATATATAAGTTGAGTATATGTCCACAAATTTTGAACCATTAAAAATGAACGTATGATTTATTATGAATTTTACGAGATGACTGGTTCAGAAAATATTGAAGTTGCAGAATTTGTCATTTTGGTGGAAAATTCTAGAATTGGTGGGCCCCACTCTTGGTTGGTGAAGAAATGTGCTGAGATTTTTATTAAAATGTGGTGGGTGGGAATAGTAGCAGGTAAAGCCATCAGGTTACAAGTTAAGTCTGTTTCGGCGTGCTTACATTTTCCTATAAATAGAGGGCAAAGTTAGAATTGAAAATCACACTAGAAACAAGTTTTCTCTCTAGATTATTGAGTGTATTTTGTAAGTATTTAGATACTTTGAAAGTTGCTATTCAGCACAAGTTTCATTCAGCCTCATATTTGATATTCAATCAGAAGTACGGTTATTTTGAGGTAAGGGATATTATTTTCTTCTTAAATGATATTATTTTTTTCAATATCATTATGCTGAAATATTGATATGAGTTTTTTTTATCAAATTTAGAACTTTTTGTGTCGGGGTTACTATTCACGTATACGACACTATTCACGAATACGACACTATTCACCGAAAAATAAAATTTTTCCTTTTTGTCCAAGATGTCTATTATGGTTACTATCTTTGATTGTATCCATGTTTTGATCTTTATTTTTGAATTCTGCTTTACAATTGATTATTATGAAGTATTATTGATCTTGGATAAACTGTTATACGAATCCCTACTATTTGTCCTCCTGTCTCACTGAATTCGTTTTCTTTAAGATATTTTTCATCATCCACAGTCCTAAATGATGATATTACTGAATATCTTTGGCCTGTAGTGCAAAGATGTATGATTTCCTGATGAATATCTTTGGCTTGTAGTGTAAAGATGAACAGGTGTTGAGATGAACATGACCGACTGGTGTTACAAATGAATATCTTTGGCCTGTATTGCAATGATGAATATTTGATTCAAGATGTATATTGATTGATGTTGCAAGGATAAAATATTGATGATGGACTTTTAAATCTTAGAAGATAGTAGAATTCTTTCTCTACTTGACTCTTCTAATGGTTTGCTGTTTCCGCTGTAGTTGTTGATCTAAAACTTATTGTCGATTATATTATATCAGATTTTTTCCT
The DNA here is from genome assembly GCA_016801055.1 of Panax notoginseng. NCBI lineage: Eukaryota > Viridiplantae > Streptophyta > Magnoliopsida > Apiales > Araliaceae > Panax > Panax notoginseng. Next base: position 90,806,479 of record CM029022.1, read on the forward strand.
GTTGAATACTAATGATAATTTGTTGTATATTATTTTAGTCATAATATTCTTTACTGAGCTAGTTGAGCTCGCCCTTTTCCTTTTTGTTCCATTTTTCTTCTCAAGAGGTGAGAACATAGCAGGGTCTAGTCGGGGTATGGAGTGATGGTTCTAGAAAGATATTTTAGATGTCCTCACTATTTCTGTAAAATAGTGTTTGAATAATTGTAATGAGGACTTACTTGAGTGTGGATATTGTCTAGAAGACAATATTTGTATTTAAACTCACAGTATGTGTTGTCGTATTTTGCACGACAATTGTATTATTGAAGTTGTAGTTTGTTTTTTATACCATGTATTTGACGACTTAGAATGAGTGTTGTATACCTATTTTGGGGGTGTCACAGCATAGATGCAATTTGGGTCATTGTTGATAGATTGACCAAGACGACTCATTTCTTACCTATACGAGAAACTTATACACTTGAACTTCTTGTTCGTATGTACATAAATGAGATTGTAAGATTGTATGGTATGCCAGTATTCATAGTTTCTGATCGAGACCCAAGATTCACTTCAAGATTTTGGGTTAGTTTACAAAAAGCTATGGGCACGGATTTACGATTTAGTTCGGCATATCACCCTCAAACGGACGGGCAGTCGAAAAGGACTATTCAAACTCAGGAGGATTTATTAAGACTCTGTGTCCTTAACTTCAAAGGAAGTTGGGACAAGTTCTTACCATTGGTGGAATTTTCCTATAACAACAATTATCAATCAAGTATTGGCATGGCTCCATTTGAGGCGTTGTATGGAAGAAAGTGTCGTTCTCCAGTATGCTGGGATGAGGTGGGTGAAGCAACGTTATTGGGACCGGAGTTGGTACGTATGACTATTGAAAAGATTTAAATGATCCGACAACGTATAAAAACTTCACAAGATCGACAAAAGAGTTATATTGATCTTCATCGGAAGGACGTGGAATTCAATGTTGGAGAACATGTGTTGGTACGTGTTGCTCCATGGAAGGGAATTACAAGATTTGGGAAGAGAGGAAAGCTCAATCCTCGATTCATTGGCCCATTTGAATTCCTTGACCGAGTAGGAACTATGGCCTATAGACTCGTTTTACAGCCAAGTATGTCTCATGTTCATAACGTTTTTCATATATCCATGTTACGTAAATATGTGAAAGACCTGAACCACATTATTGAGTTAGAACCGGACGAAATAGCGGAAGATTTAACGTATGAAGAGGTTCCTGTTAAAATCTTGGATAAGAAGGAACTTATTTTAAGCTCCAAGATTATACCTCAAGTCAAAGTTTTGTGGAGAAACCACGATGTTGAGGAAATGACCTGGGAGTTAGAATCTAAAATGAGATCAAGGTATCCTCACCTCTTCGTCATACCAGGTATGTACCCTAATTTTGAGGGTGAAATTTCATAAGAAGGGGAGGTTGTAAGACCCCAACTTTTATGAATAAAGATGAATTTTCTATAAATATCATTTTTGAATATTAAGGAGTGAATTTAAAATAATGTTATAGTTGTGGATAATATTTATAAATTTTGCAATGTACGCAAGTTGTTTTATTATATTCGATTGGTAGGGGAATATTCATTTTAACAGGAAATATTCGTACGACGGCACAATCATTGGTGGACCCCACAACGGAATTATTGTCAGAATAAGAAAATGACAAAAATATCTTTTTATAAAAATAACGGCGAAAGTTTTACCGTTAACTGTTGAAATACCCGGTATTAAAAGTACAGTAATACGCGTGGTTACATAGTAGCACACGGTATTGATTGTTAATGTTTACGCGAGAAGTCACTCAATTATACTTAATTATTGCTGCAGTAATTGCTATATCATATCTCTCATATTATTGATTCAATTATTGTCACAGTATCATTTGCATAATATTTTATATTATTAAATCAATAATTGGGACAACAAAGTTATTAATATTATTATTTACAATATTGACGATGTCTAGAAGTTCTGTTAAGGAGAGGTTTGGTCACCTAATTGCGTGCCAATAGAGAGAAATCCTTATTAGAAAGTCTCGTCTTTCCTAGGACGACCTGGCTGTTAAATATTGCGAATTATAATAATGATGATAAATATTGAGGAGATTTTTATGAAGTATTTGTCGTATTTATGGACTCCCCTGTTTACCCATTTTTCAAAATAATCTGTAAAAAATTATTTATTATAATAAAGGTAGGGGCCACAGGTGGGGTCCATGTTTTGAAAATGAAAAAGTTGGCAGAGGTGGATTTTTGTATGTCACGGGGGAAATAGGGGGGGGAAGTCAGGGAGGGAGTATTGTTAAGGTTATTATATATATATATATATATATATATATATATATATATATATATATATATATATATATATATATAACTTAGTTGACAAATTGGGGAAGGAAAGACTAATCATGGGAGTGTATCCCGTTAATTTTTTTGACACATGCTATATATATATATATATATATATATATATATATATATATATATATATATATATATATATATTTAATATATATAATAAAAGTTTTTATTTTATTAGAATATTTTATTGTACAGTATCCTTTCCATTCTCCTATAAATAGGATGCTCAGTTAGAATTAAAAATTACACCAGGATCAGAGAATTCTTCTTCTATATATAATCTTGAGCGTATTTCTTTAGAGTTTAAAAAATTTTGAGCGTAGAAAATAGTGAAAGTTTCTTCAAGAATATCCCCGCTATACCAGTTGGAATACTCTTCTTTTCAAGGTAAGGGATTTTATTTTTGTTTATGCGCTTGAAATAATAGTTTCTTCCATACTCTGTAGTTTGTATAATATCCTTGATATTTGCGCTTCATCTAGTATCTTTTTATGAAAATATTATTCTGAGCATTCTTGATAAGTTTTAACTTTTTCATGCCGAAATACTATTCACTGGATTACTATTCCCGAAGTACTATTCACGGGGTACTATTTACTTGAGTACTATTCACCCGGAGTACTATTCATGATAAAAATTGATTCGTTTTCGGGCCAAATTATTTTTGGTACAATATTATTCTTGAATTTTACCTCACAAAGTAGTATCATGTTGACAATTTGGACGTTATTGATTTATGGATAAATTAAATTATAAATCTTTAAAAAATTTATTCTTGAACTTGTTTTATTGAATTCTTATATCATTGTCATCATCCTCATGTTTATATTATGTTAAAAGTCATCTGTGGCCTGTAATGCATAGATGGACTTGGTATGATTATGACCAAGGATTATTCGGTATAATCATAACCATAATGTTACAAATGAGGTGGTAAAAGACCTTATTGGCCCATAGTGCATTGATGGACAGTTGTTGGCATGATCATGACCATTGATGAAAACACGAATATCCTTGGCCCGTAGTGCATGGATAATTTATGGTCGTAATACTAATGAATATACTTGGCCGTAGTGCAGGGGTGATTCGATGATGTGGATTATTTATTAAGCTGAGTCTCAGTGATAAAAGTGATGAAAAATCTATTAAATCATAGAAGATAGTAGATTTTATGCTCTACATTACTCTTCTAATGGATTGCTTGTTCCGTTGTAGTTAAACTTGATGTTTGTTATATTTTATCAGTTTAACACTGTTGAAGGCTAACGATAAATTATTCTGCATTATCTTAGTCATAATATTTCTTAATGGGCTAGTTGAGCTCACCTTTTTGCTTTCATTGTTCTCTTCAGGAAATGAGAACGTAGCCGGGACTAGTCGAAAAACGGAGTGATGGTCCAGATGATAGCATTAGTAGTCCTCACTATTCTATGAAATAGTGTGATAATAAATGTATTGAGGACTCCATTTGAGTTGAATACTGTCTAGAAAATAATATTCGTATTAAAACTCTAAGTTTATGTTTTGTCATATCTTACACGACAGTTGTATTATGAAGTTGTATTTAAATTTTGTACTATATATTTGGCGACTCAAGATGGGTGATGTATACCTATTTTGGGGGCGTCACATGGGTAATATTGAATTCGTTGTTTATGTGAAGTTTTGGCCTAATTTGGTTTTCTGTTGTGTTCATTCGTGAACTGCAGAATTGGATACTGTGTAGTCGCGTCATATGTATTCGAAGTCAGAGTTCGGCTTTAGTCAAAGTTTGACTTCGGATGGCGTCATATGTCTTCGAAGTCAGAGTTCGGTTTCGATCAAAGTTTTACTCCAGATGGCGACTATGTCTTCCGAGTCAGAGTTCGGCTTCGGTCGAAGTTTAACTTCAGATGGAGTCACGACTATGTCTTCGGAGTCAGAGTTCGGCTTCGGTCAAAGTTTGACTTCGGATGGCATCACGACTGTGTCTTCGGGGTCAGAGTTCGGCTTCGGCTGAAGTTTGACTCCGGATAGTGTCATGACTTCGGAAGTCAAGACTTTGGAAGTCGATGGGTAGCAGAACTGGACAGTTTTTATTTTGTTGTGTTCAGTCCATTGTATGATTAGTTTAACCTATTCTAAAGAACATGATAATGCGTTGGACATAATAAGGTGTATACCAGGTTATTAATGTCCATATAGTGAAATTGCATGATAATTTGATAAGTGTATAGGGGCTAAAATGTGATGCTCATGAGAAGAGGTAATATTGTTTAAACTTTAAATTTGAGACATCAGTCCTGTATATTTGATTGATGGTAATGAGCAGAACTTAAACCAAGTTAACAAGTCGTAGTAAAAGAAAGAACTAAACCTATAAAGTTAATATTATTGAAATTAATGAATGTTGTGAATACATATGGTATGTATGTAGGACTTGTGGTGAACGTGAGTGTTAATCATTTAGCCAACGCATTAGGCAAGTTTCTGAACCCTACATTTATGTTGAGCAAGTTTTCTAATCCCTAAACTTCGTTTGAGCAAGTTCCTTATTTCTAAATTAATTATAGTTGTACAAGATTTTCAAACTCTACTTTATTGACCAAGTTTAACCTTAGCTTATTATTATTCAGGCAAGGTTTCTTATATTATTCAATGCCTATGTTTTGGTTTAGCCTACTATTCCTTTATGAAAACATGACTTTGATATATGATGTTTATTCACTTATGATTCAACGGTATTCTATCATTGCTATTGTATCCCTTTATAATATTATGTTGTTAACAAACTCGTGAATGATTAATAAATCTTTATTGATTCAACTAATCCCTAGTTGATGATTATTGAACTCTAAATTACCCTTGAGATCAATCCAAACCAAACTTCCTTTGGTGCGAACTCTAATGTCAGAGCTGAGATGAACGACCTTACTACAGGAGATTATACTACGCGATAGCGTTAAGATGTTGTGCACATACATGGTACTAAGGGCTAATCTCCCTAGGTACGAGAAGTAAGGTCCATATAGTCTTATGACTGTTAAAGGTTTAAAGTAGAAATACTTGAAAGCCAGGGACATAGTTCATGGTCTAGTGACCCTTAGATGTACTTTTGATTTCTGTTCTAGTCTTGATTCAAGAGCCGAGATTTCTTTTGGTTCAGTATCCATTGTTTATTCACATGTTATTATTATTCTATTGTTAAACTTGTGGAAAATTGTTGCTCACTCTTGCGTAATAACATTGCAGCTAAGATTAAAAGAGTTGATGAACCATCCATAAGTAAGGGCAAGGCAAAGAAAGCAAGTGATGAAGACTTGTTATTATTTGAGAACTATTAGGTTAAGACTTATGATGGGATGTTTAAGACTTATTTGTTTATGATGTTTCCGCAATTGATGTATTAATGTTAGATAACCTGAGATTTATTCGTTTAAGTTGTTGTAACCCTATATTGGGAGGATTTTTATTTCAATTTTATTGTTATCATTATTATGGGTAGATAGATGTTAATTATTTTGTTGGGTGAACACCAAATCTGAGGAATGTTGAGTACCTAGATTTAGGGGTGTCACAATTAGAAGATGAGAAAGTTTAATGTTTAGGTAAATCAAATTAATTAGAAACCAGGCGTTAAGTTTGCATTTGATTAGAAATCAGACGTTGAGAAGCTCAATTACTCATATTATTCTTCTCCTTATAACGCTTTGTAGTTATACTGATATATTGATCAGTTTATTTTCATTCCACCCATTTGCTAGTGTAAAAAAATCACAGAGAGGAAGAATTCGTAAATGGGCTTTCTATAAAAATTGGAAGAAAGCTTCGGAAGTTCTGATAATTCACAAAAGAATTGATGATTTAGGAAGAATTGAATCCAAGGCAGAATTAGATTGGAGCGTGATAAAAACCAAGAGGTAATCTTCATCTCTTACATATAAAGGTTAAGAAATTAAGAAATTGATATTTTTAATTAGTATAATTATTGGCCATGAAAATTGTTTGGGTCAGGATAACTTAAATTTCTAATGTTATGTCTCCTAGTTGCTTGAGGAAATGTCTAAGGGAAATTGGTTGTTATTAAAATGTTTTGTTTCGCGAACTGATGATAGAAGCATGTTCCAAATCATTTATATTTTTTGAATAATAGCTAACAAGTTTATTGGTGTTCTTAATTCTGGGTTCTACAATTGAAAGCTCAGAACAGAGCCTACTTCAAAGTGACGTTGCCTCATAACTTCCATTGTTAAAGGCTAGCGCGGCCGCACTAGTCTATAGTCTTCCTAAGATGTTTTCTGTAAGTGTTGAGCCTTTGAGCATATGTATCAGAATCCTTTAGACTCTATTATGTGTCTTTTCATAATGTCTATGTTGGCCATAAAAGAACTGAATTGGTTTAGTTGACAAATGTTTTCATAAGAAAACTAAGTCGATTTGAAAAGTAAAAACTTATGGGATTTAAACATATTTTAGCCGCCAAAGTCTTATGGTTATTTGTTGTGTTTTTTATCTAAAGGTTTTATAATGATAAGGATTGGACTGAGTTTGAAAAGGCTAAGTTATGGGTTTATTAGGGAGTAGCGTGACCGCGCCACTCCCAAGCCTAAATGCAAGCGCGCCCGCACCGTGCTGCAGAGCATTCACGAAAAGTTTGTTTAAGGTCTGAAGCTTGAGGCATGAGTATATGAGCCTAATACTATAAAATATGAAGTGTGTAATGTTTAGTTTGATCGATTGTGAAATGACTTGATTAAGCAAGGATTTCTAAAAGATTTGCAATTAAAGATTGATTAAGAAACTTAAGTCAGAAACAGAACTGATTTGTTATGAAATAAACGTTGGGTCATAAGAGTATGGATGTCTAAAAGCTTTAAAGCATAAAGTGTTTAGACTTACCAAACATAAGTTGGTTATGCCAATCAAAGCTAGGTAAGATATTATCAAAATAAAACAAATGTTATAAAAGATCAAGATAGAGTTAATGTAATCTGATTGATTTTATGTTACAGATGTATATATACGCGTGGTTATATGATTGTGTAGGATTTGTGAAGCGCAGACAGCTAATAGCTGATAAACTAATGTTGTAATCAACAAAACAGGCAAGTCTTTCAGTTCATATGTGCTATTTGAACTTGATATTGTTTAACTGTAAACTTATTACAAGGAGTATGTTGAATTATATATGATGCTCGATATATTTGCAAAAGTTAATTTATGACTAAGTTGATTGAATTATGGCACTCAGTCTTTACATGATATGTGAAATGCAGCATGTATGAAATGTATTGTAAAAGGGTTATGATATATGAATTGAGTATGGAATTATGTGCTATATGATGCATGAAAACTGTTTGAATTATTGAGTTGCCGAATTCAATCTTGCAAAAATAAACTTTTCGCAGGTTAAGGATACAATGTGATATTATCTGCCATCTAGATGATAAAGATCAGAAGACATACAAGAAAATAAATTTTCTTTATCTAGAAATTATTTTGATCCATGCTAAGGGTTTTCAATGTATGTAGTTAAGAGTTATGATGTGTATGTAATGTCCTGTTATAATAATTGAATTATCCGATATATAAAGGGTATTGTTTTGAGACGTGTAATCTTATATAATAACTCTTATAAGATGAATCGTAGAATAAATATGATTCTAAAATATGTAATCGTAAAGGTTATAATTCAGGGAATAAAAGAAAGAAGATAGAGAAGTTTTAGATTTATCCGCATTTAAATGATTATATCTTTGATTAATGATATAAAGTTAGATTGTAAATGTATTGTTAACGACCAAAGTCAGGAGTTGATTAGTCAAGATTTTGGGGTAGTTACAAGTGGTATCAGAGCTATAGGTTATAAACCTTAGTTAAGAGTACCTTAGGTTATAACCTTAGAGAAAAAAGGTGAAGATGATAAAGAATAAACTTAGATAGAGTTTGACCAATAAGAAATAAATTTAGGAAATTTATAAAGAAGGGATTAAAATATATATGAGAAGATTTAAAGAAAAATCTTGAAGAGTTATGAAGGGTAAGAATCGGGAGTTATTTGACTCTAGTAACAAAGATGTTAAGTGATAATAAATAGAAAAGGTCTAAGAGGAGAAGTCGTAAAAATATAATAAGACTAAAGAAGAAGAATAAAGAAGATCGTATGATAAAATGATCGTAGGGTAATGAAGATTAAGATTTAAAACGATTATAAAATAAGATCACAACGTGATCAGATTGAGTTATAAAATGACAGATGATATGTAATGATTGAATAGTTATAGCTAGATGCTATAAAGAGAAGTTACTATGAAATAGTACGAGAAAACTCAAAAAGACTTATAAAGATGATGGAATATGAATTAAAAAAAATTTGTATTGAGCAAAGAGCAAGTTAAGAGCAAGACAAAATTAGGTGGAAATTTAATTGAGGACTCGTGTGATAGCTGAGTTGTACAAGCCTTTGTATGGGCAGGGGTTTTGTGCTTGGTTTAACCGCCACTAAGTTTATCACATTGATAATCATTGAAATGTTGCTATCGCTCTATCAATTTATATATGGTGAGAAGGTGATTCTTTTCTCATGTGCATATTTATTAGTTAAAGAGTAATAAGATTAAGTGCAAGTTTGTAAAACTCATACTTATGGTAAGTTTTTGACTCATAATCATATGGTATGTTTTGAAACCCTAATCATATGAAAAGTCCCTGATTAGTTCTTGAACTATGTACTGCTACGACAAGTTCCTAAACTCATATTATTGTGGCAAGTTCCTGAACTCACAATGTGTGGCAAGTTCCTGAACTCACAATGTGTGGTAAGTTTGATAAACTATGCTAGGGTATAGAAAGGTTATTAGTAGAGAACTAGGTATTTTTTTTTCAGTATGATAAGCATTAGTGATGCTAGAAATAAATATAATTACTAAATAGTGGAGCAATAGAGAAAGTTGAAGTTAAAGGAGAAAATTGGATATTTCAAATCTCCTAGCTATGCTAGATTTCAAAATTTAATGACATCGTGCTAATATTCACTATTTTTGAAAAATATTGGATTAAATTATTAACCAATGAGTTTTTAAACAATTCTAATATTCATATGTCTATGTTAATTGTTTCGGCTAGACAAAAATGATTTGGAATTATCAAAATGTATTTTATATATCATCTGCATCATTGACCATGGTGTAGAAATGATAAGTGATGGAGTCATCATTGCAGATTAACATGGTATTGGATGTGATCATAGTATCGTCAGCTCGCTATGGTGTGATGTAGTATGACAAAGTCATAAAATAACAGAATCCTCAACGTACTGAAAAGACAGTGTGGTATCATGACATTATAAAATGATTTTTAAATATCATTAAGAAAAAGTATGCCAATTGAGTTGGCTAAAAATATTTTGATTGATGTCTAAAGTGTTGATATATGTGTAAGTTATTTGATTCGGCTAGAAGATGGTTGAAAGATGTTTATGAGATTTAAGCATTCTTTCAGAATTTATGCCAAACTAAATTGTTTCGGTGCATAATTTTGTACTAAGTCTGAGGTGAACCAACCTTGTAATGGGGAACATGCTATTGAAGGCTATTATTCCGAACTACGCTGATGCGTTAATATGTTGTGCACGATGTAGAGTACAAAAGTCTGATCACCTAGCGTACGATGGGATTTGTCCATAGTCTTATGACTATTAAAGGTTACAGTAGAAATACTTATTAACCTAGGACAAGGTTCAAGTCTCTACGACTTCCTCAACATAATAACAAAAATGATTCTTTTTAATTCATAGTTCTTCCCAATTATCGAATAATTGTTGAAGAAACCTGTTACTCTGAGAACTGAGGGATGGAAGGATAAGTTTAACTAGAAGAAGTAGTCGTACCACACAAAAAATTCTAAATGCATTCTTGAAAAAAAATAGAAGAAGAAAGTGTAAATATTAGTCAAAAGAATTAAAATTCTTATAAAGAAGTGTATGAAAATTACAATTATGTCCAAAAGATTTTTAGAAAAGGAATTAAATTTAGTCATATAACTTGATGAATGAATAAATATTAATATAAAAATCTATATTAATGAATCTGATGAGCAAAGATGAGTATGTTGTAATTTCGAGGATGAAATTTTTGGAATAATGGGTGAATGTAATATCCCGAATATTTATGAGCTAATAATCATGTTATTAAATTATGATGACAATTATAGCATACAATGATCCTTAGAAAAATGAAAAGGATGGGTTAAACAAATATAAAACTCAATATAATCGAGTTCAAATAAAGGTTATGAAATTTAAAACCTAGAAGAATTTGTTGGGGAAAATGAATGGAAGAGGTAATATAAAACATATATTAAAGTAATGTGTTGAAATTATTCAACGATAAAATTTAAAAAAATTAGGTGAAAACCGAGTAAGGGAAGTTTCGATGATTCTGAAAAAGGAATCCTTATAAGAGGGGAAGAATGTGACAACTCGGATTTTTAGAAATAATAATTTAAATAAGAATTTAATAAATAAAATTCTTATTATAAGACGTGACGTGTTTGAGTGTATAAATATATCTGTGTTATATATATTTATATGAGTTATGTGATGAATGAGTAAATATGTGTATTATATATTTATTATCGATTACGTGATGAGGTATGTAAATTAATAGTTGGGCAATGCTAATTAATTTGCTTACTTTGAACTAACTAAAGAAAAAAAAATATTTTTATAAAAGATAAGGAATGAAGTTAAAACTCGAATTGAAGTTTAAAATGAAATCTTGAGATGTGTCCTGGATATTTGAGTCCGGAACGATGAAGTTAGTCAAGAATGACTATAGGCATAAAATGTGTCGGAGTTAACTTTTGGTCAAAGTCAACATTTGACTTTTCGAAGTAACGATTGTACATTAAGCTTAACCTTGTATTAAGGATTATTAATGTTTATTACATAAAACAAATATTTTGATGGAAATTATTATTGAAATAATTTATTTGGTGTAAATATGATTACCAAGTATATATGGGTTACATGTGCATTTAAGTGCATGAATATGGGAAGTTAATGGGTTAAAAAAAAACTAATCCAATTAAAAAAACCCATTAATTAATTAAATTAGTTAGCTAATAAATGGCCAAATGGACTTCTAAATTTAATTGATAAAGTGTGAGGATAATGAATTAAATATTCCGAATATATAAGAATTAAATGTTCAATTTAATTTCAAAATAAACATAATTTTAAATCCAATTTGTAATATTAAAATTGGCCAAATAGGTAGTTAAATGGGTTGTAATTTACAAAGTGGAGTTGGCTAAATAATTTAATAGGCAAAGTAAATATATGTTAGTCAATTAAAAATAAAGAAAATATATTTAGACCAATTAGGAGGTGAGAAAATTTAATGTTTAGGCAAATAAAACTAATTAGAAACCAGACGTTAAGTTTGGAATTGATTGGAAATCAGACGCTGAGAAGCTCAATTGCTCATACTTTTCTTCTCCCTATAATGCTATGTAGTTATACTGATATATTCATCTGTTTATTTTCATTCCACCCATTTGCTAGTATAAAGAAATCATAGAGAGGAAGAGAGCATAATTGGGTTTTCTGTGAAAATTAGAAGATAGCTTTGTAAGTTCTAATAATTCACAAAAGAATTGATGATTTAGGAAGAATTGAAACCAATGTAGAATTGGATTGGAGCATGATAACAACCAAGAGGTAATCTTCATCTCTTACCTACAAAGGTTAAGAAATTGATATTTGTAATTAGTATAATTGTTGGTCATGAAAATTGTTTGGGTTAGAACTAAGTTGGATCAAGAGAACCTAAATTTCTAAAGCTATGTCTTCTAGTTGTTTGAGGAATTGTCTAAGGGAATTTGGTTGATAATAAAATGTTTTGTTTCGCAGTCTGGTGATAGAAGCATGTTCCAAATCATTTAGATTTGTTGAATAGAAGCTAAGAAGTTTATTGGTGTTCTTAATTCTAGGTTTTGTAGTTGAAAGCACAGAACAGAGCATGCTCCAAAGTGGAGCAGTCGCGCCACTTCCAAGACTAAAGACTAGTGTGGCCGCACAGGTCTGCAGTTTTCCCAATATGTTTTCTTTAAGTGTTGAGCCTTTGAGCATATGTATCAAAATCCTTTAGACTCTATTATATGTCTTTCATAATGTCTAGGCTGGCCATAAAAGAATTGAATTGGTTTAGCATGATTTGACAAATATTTTTATATGAAAACTAAGTCGATTTTAAAAGTAAAAACTTATGGGATTTGAACTGATTTAAGTTGCCAAATTCATGTAGTTATATTTTGTGTTAGTTATCTAAGTATCTTAGTATGATAAGGATTGGACTGCGTTTGAAAAGACTCAGTTCTGGGTTTATTAGGGAATAGCACGACCGCGCCAATCCCAAGCTTAAATGCAAGCGTGGTCACATTGTGATGCAGAGCATTCAAGAAAATTTTGTTTAAGGTCTAAAGCTTGAGGCATGAGTATATGAGCCTAATACTATAAAATATGCAAAGTGTAACGTTTTATTTGATCGAGTGTGAAATGACTTGATCAAGCAAGGATTTCTAAAAGATTTTCAAGTAAAGATTGATTAAGAAACTTAAGTCAGAAACTGAACTGATTTGTTATGAAATAAACATTGGGGCATAAGATTATGGATGTTTAAAAGCTTTAAAGCATGAGGTACAAAGTGTTTAGACTAACCAAACATAAGTTGGCTATAACAATAAAAGTTAGGTAAGAGATTATCAAAATGAAAACAAATGTTGTAAAAGATCAAGATAGAGTCAATGTAATCTAATTGATTTCATGTGACTGTTGTATGTATACACGTGGTTATATGATTATGTAGGATTTATGAAGCGCAGACAACTAATAGTTGATAACTTAATGTTGTAATCAACGAACAAGATAAGTTTTTTAGTTTATATGTGTTATTTGAAATTGATATTGTTTAACTGTAAACTTACTGCAAGGAGTATGTTGAATTATATACGATGCTTGATATATTTGCGAAAGTCAATTTATGACTTAGTTGATTGAGTTATGGCACTCAGTCTTTACATGATATGTGAAATGTAGTATGTATGAAATGTAAAGTAAAAGGGTTATGATATATGAACTGAGTATGGAATTATATGCTATGTGATGCATGAAAACTATTTGAATTGCTGAGTTGTCGAGTTCAATCTTGCAAAAAAAAACTTTTTGCAGGTTAAGGATACAATGTGATATTATCTACCATCTGGATGATAAGGATCAGAAGATATGCAAGAAAATAAATTTTCTTTATCTAGAAAGTGTTTTGAACCATGCTAAGGGTTTTCAATTTATGTAGTTGAGAGTTATGATGTTTATTTAATGTCAGGTTGTAATAATTGAATTATACGATATATAAAGGTTAATGTTTTGAGACATGTAATCTTATATAATAACTCTTATAAGATGAGTCATAGAATAAATATGATTCTAAAAAATGTAATCGTAAAGGTTATGATTTTGGAAATAAAAGAAAGAAGATAGAAAAGTTTTAGATTTAACCGCATTTAAATGATTATATTTTCGATTAATGATATAGTGTTAGAGAATGTAAATGTATTGTTAACGACCAAAGTTGGGAGTGGATTTGTCTAAATTTTGGGGTCGCTACAGAATCACTCTAATCTAGCAAAATATTTGACACAATGAACTAGATCTAGATTGAATGTAGAGAGAATTATCCTTCTTTGCTCCTTAGAAAATAATTTTTTCTATCTAAAATTCCTCTTCTCTCAAAAATAAGCAAAAAATTACCTTAAATAAGGCCCTAGCCTGGCCGCAGGACCACTTGTAGTTGGCTAGGGTGGGGCCCACCTAGTTAGGTTTTGTCATCCTGAAGTTCTATATTTTCATGCTTTGCGCTAAAACATACATAACTTTCAAACTGGGAAAAGTTAGCAGACGTGTCATACCATTCCGAAAAGATCTTTTCGAGAGCTACACAATGACATAAAGTTTGACTAATTTTGGATTTAGTAAGGTAGAGAAAAAGTGGAAAACTACCCCTTGGTAGATGTTTGTTGGTTATTTGTCTTGCCTTGCGTAGTATGTTTCTCGAAGGCCGTCGTGACAGCTTTGTATATTCGTTCTGAGCTTTGCAATCTTCGCTCAGATATCTTTGCATTCAGGTGAAATGACACTTTTTCCCTCTTTCCATGGTTAGAGAACAGATAAAAAATTTTGGGTGTCTACAACAACCTTATAAAGCCCCTTTAGGGTCCCGCGCAACCCATTTTTGTGTCGTGCACTGAATCATCCATAACTTTAAAACCGAGAAGAATTAGAAGGCATGTCATCCCATTTCAAAAATATATCTTCGAGGTCTAAGAAATGGCACCAAATTTGACCATTTTTGGATTTGGAATGAAAGAGAAAATTGGGTAAAACCATCCTAAATACACAGGTCAATCCCTTGCCTTCCTTTTTGCACTTTGGTACATAAAGATCCTTGTGTGGTCTCTAAGTAATCATCCTGGACTTTATAATCTTCACTTTGATACCCTTTCCTCGTCGTGAATTAACATTATTATCCTAATGTCATTGTTAGAAAAAATACGTGCAAAGTTGGGTGTTTATAGTATTTATGTAACTGAATTACTTTAATGAAGAATGAATTCTTAAAAGTGTTTGTTAGGAATTTGGTTATTTCATTAATGAAAACTATGTCACTCTTGATGGAAAAGATGTGACAACCCAAGAAATCGGATGACCTTGTAATAGGTTTTTAAGGTGAATATCTAATAAATGAACTTTTATAGATATTATTTGTCTTATGTGTTTATTGGTCGACAAATGACCTAGTTTACGTGTTACGTGATTATATATGAGTGTTGAGAGTTTTTGGGAGAAAATAATTTTTTCCTAAAAAAATGCTAAAACACTATTCATAAAACGTAAAAAATGCTAATAAACGTTTATTTTTGAAATTTCAAATTACGTCATAGCTTTTATTTGAGAAAGAGAGATGAAATCTCTAATAAAGTTTTTAGGAGAAAAGACTTAAAAATAGTATTCATGAGAAAAATGCTTTTTGGTTTTTTTAACTTTTCGAATAACGACATAGCGTCTATTCGGGAAATGATCGGTGACGAAATTAGATTTTCAAAAATCAAAAGTAAATTTTTCGGCTAACCAAGTGGGTTACAAGAACATAATCGAAAAAGCTAAAAAACCTAACTGGATAAGAAAATGTCTAACTAGAATTAGTTGGATAAACCAAGCCAAAGATTTTCAAGGCTTGGCTAGGGTTTGCAAGACTTAGCTAGGTTTGAGCCAAAGGTTGAGCCTAGGGTTTGGAAGACTTGACTAAGTATTGAGTCGGGGGTTAAGCCTAGGATTTGTGGTGGCTTGGCTAGGGTTGAGTCTTGGCTTAAGCCTTAGGGTTAAACTATAAAGATTTAGAGCCAAAGTAAAGTAATGTTGTGATGACAAGGTGATGAATGTGTAATATACCCATGATTTGAGTGTTTTTAGGCTTAATATATTGTTTGTTTTTAAGTATTTTAGGATATTTTTACTTGTTTAGTTGTTATTTTACAGTTTAGGGCAAAGCAGGACTTTTGGCTTCATTAAAGGCAAAATTATAATTTCTAACATGTCCAACACCGAGGCGCTGGAGGGTAGAAATGATTGATAGAATTTGTGCATAGCTGGGAGTCAAAAGGCAAAAGTCTAATCTAAATAGGATTCTATGTGAAGCTGACTTGAATGAGACTGATGACTATAAAAGGGAGGAGGCTATTCATCCATTGGCACACAAAGATTGACTTGGATAGCTAGAGATAGAGATTGAAGATTGCAGAGTAGTGTAAAGAACTCAGGCTGAAGACTTGAAAACTGAAGAACATCTACTGAGTTTTTCTTTTCTTCCTTATTCAGATTTGTAATTTACTTGTGATGGCTTGTTTCAGATTTTTGGTTTTAATTTTCAGCATGAACCAATTTACAATTAAGACTGCAATTGAACCTTTTATGCTTATAAATTAATTATATATTGAAGTCTAATTATTTATTCAAATTGAGTTGTCTATTGTATTTTATGCTTATTGACTAATTGCCTGGCCAACAATTAACGTGATACACTAGATGAATTCAAAAAATAAAATATAGGGTTAGATCTGAATATGATAGCATGTATTCTTAATTGTTTGCATGGGATGAATAATTAGTGTTGTGAATTGAATAGGGATATCTCTTTTCACTGCATGTAACTTTTGGGAATTGATACTTAATGAATTCGATTATTTTATTTTGCAATTTAGCAAGATTAATTGAATTGAATATTTTTATTTGCTCCATGGGAAAGGGCTTATAAATAATTATGAATTCCTGTTAACAACTCAAGTGGATTGGATAATTGAATAAATTTGATAAATGATTTATACTGCAGGGATATTGTGGTCTTAAGCTTTTATATCTGAATTCAAATCTTGTGTTTAATTTATTCTTAGTTTAATTTAAATGATTGTTTAATTAATATCCACAAATTTCATTTGTTTAAATAAAATTGGATTGATACAAAACTAGTAGTTGGGATATATTAGATATAGATTCTTGTGGGTTCGACACTTTCTTATATCTTTATTACTTGTTGATCGTGTATACTTATATATAATTATTGGAAGTAGTATGCACACAAGCCAATCATTTTTGATGATAAATCATGTACTTTGCAACAATCTTATTCATTTATTAATAAAAGAATTGTTAAATTAAAGGCTTTTAATTTATCTACATGGTGTTGTTTTATAATATGTGATAAACACATAGTTTTGAGCAAATATTTTAGAAACATGATGATGATCATGCTAATGAGATCTAAATTCTTAGATAGCTCACAAACTAAAATTGTTCCCATTCTTAGATTACTAAAAAGGAGATTAGTGAATCCAGATAGATTGGTACATACGTTGCTTGCTCATTGGATAAGGATGATTGATCTCATGATCATTTGTGTGGAGACACTAAAACAAGTATGTAGGTGCTTATTGGGAAATAAGTTCACTGAACGTGGCTCGCTAAGGAATACCTAATGGAGTTTTACTTGTCTGTCAATAGGAAATCCTGTAGCGATAGTAGTACAAGTGATCCTTGGACTTGAGATCAACATAGTATCCTCTGTATGATGAGTTATGCTTTGACATGTCTCTTAAGACCTTTAGGGTATATCAAAGGGTATGCTTTGTTGTAATAAGTTGTACGTAGAGATAATGTATGATCAACAAAGAATCTACCACTTCTAGTAAAAGAAGGGAATGTCCTATGTGATTCGATAAATAACAACCCAGCAGTTCTTGGCCAAGGTAGAATGAAATTAGAAAGGAGTTTCTAATTTGTATTATTTGGAGTTGTGCATTTAAGAATTGAAATACATATAATTAAATAAAATAAGACTTGACAAGTAACTCCATGTCTTAAATTTAATTGGGACAATGTATGGTGGATGATTGAATTGTAAGGTTACTATTTACTCAAATATTTTTTTATGATTAATGTAGAAATCTATATTATCTAGATAGTCGTTGATCGCTAAGGGGGTTTACCCTTATTATAGAATAAATGTTATTTATTTAAATAAATTAAATGGATTAATTTATTTATTTATATAAGATTAGAATTGTTCTAATTTATTTATTCACAACCGGTTTAATATGGAGAACCTAAAGGGTCACACTATAAAAGGAAGAATATTTATTAAAGAAGTAATTGACATAATCGTAATAATAAGTTAAGTGTATTTAATTTAATCTATGGTGATAAAATAAATTAAATAGCTTAATATTTATTATTTAATATTTTGTAAATATTTTATATAAATTAATAAGAGTAGTCTTATTATTATTAGTAGTAGTTTAATTCCTAAAGGAGTTTGGAAATTAATTAATTAATAAAATTAATCTCATATATTCTTAATTGGATTAGGAGCCTAATTAATTAGATTTTAATTAATTAAAATAAAATACTATTCCTAAATTGTTTAGGAGGGTTGCCTATATCTATAAATAAGAAAGTCTTATTTTGGATTAGGGTTGCGCACTTTATTCCAAGAGTTGGAAGAGTACACATAATTCTATAGAGTTAGAATCTAAGATTTTGCCAAACACCCATCTTTTTGAATATTTTTTCTTCCTTGGTGGATCACCTCAAGAGACCAAGCACTTGGGTGGCTAACGTTAATCAAAGGAAGGTTTCAAACTCGGTGGATTCAAGTTGAACGTGAAAAAAGAATTAGAGGTGAACTCATACCTAAGGAAGCTAGTTTCTACAAGGGTATGAATCTGATCTCGTCTCTTTCTTATTGATTGATAATTAAGCACAAAGCATGATCATGGTGATGGTTTTTATGAAAATTTTTAAAATCCATTTTATCGCGCTTCCACACCTTTTATGTAATTTGATTGCATGATTGCGCTATATACAAACCTTGCAATTATATCTAATGAAAATTGAACAATACAAGGCTTGTTTTAAAGCATGATAAGGGGCACTATGACCAAATGGTGAGTCATCTAGCATGACTCACCTTATCCAGACCAAACATTGATTGTTTGGTCCCCCCCAATTAAGTACACTTATTGATTAAATGTTGATGAAGTGGCTTAAGTTAGTTTAATTGTGGGTTGATTAGGCTAACTCAGGGGATAATTAATAAGCTTTAAAACATGAGGTGGAAGACCTTGTGAGACTTTAGTTGGGGGACCAACTTGTAAGAAGTGGAAGCTAGGTTTTATTGAAGCAAAACAAAGTATCATCTCTTTTTACTTTACAAAAAATTGTGAAGTGTTAGAGAGAAAGGAGAGAAAGCTTGTGAGCTAGAGAAAGAGAAATAGAGAGGGCTGGATCAAGAGGGGAGGAAGAAGATCAAGATCAAAGTTGGATCTAGGCTAAGAAGAAGAAGAAGAACCAAAAAGGTAAGCTTATAACACTAAACTCTTCATCAGTTTTGATTTTTTATTGTGAGTTCATTAGATGTTGGTGGTTGTTGATCATGAAGGATCTTGAAGTTATAAGGTGATTATTAATGGAGTAAATAATTGAAAACTACCATTAATAAGTATGTCAAGTAAACGAATAACTAAAATCTTAAGCCTAAGCGTGAGGATGGAAAGATTAAAGTAGAGAATTGTAAACAGACTTTTATAATTGATTGTTTGTGCGTTTTTGTTAGATTCCGAAAAAGAACGAATCCTAGATAAGGAAGTTTCGAAGAAGTCCAAGTAGAACGAAGGAAAAATACGTTATAATGAAGTTATGGCAAAAATTTTCGTAAAAGGTATTAAGTCTGAAAAATATATCTTGGTACCCTTTTCGGGCCAAGTTTACGGGTAATTAACGCTTCAAGTAAGTTCTTTCTTTCCAGGGGTTTTGTAGTTTTTTGAAAACATGAGTCGTAGGCTCAAGAATGAGCTTAATCAAATTTTGGATAAGCGAGTTGTGATGTTTAGAAAATTCAACGTTGAAACGTCTTTCGGCGAAAAATGGCTTCCTGGGGACTTTTGGGAAATTGTTTTGACCAATTAAAGAATCTTAAAAATTATTTCATTCGATGAGATGTGTAGAGGATGTTAAAAGGAAGAAAATTGCTCAAGAATGGACTCATTCTGAAATGGAATGATGAAGTTATTAAGCCATGAAGTATGGGCGACAAGACAAAATTTTCGAGAGCCAAAATGTTGGAAGAGTAAATTTTGCCCTTAGATGTTGGGGCATTCAAATTAGGCTTAATTTGAATACCGGGGCATAGGACAGCAGAATGTGCCGGATAATTTTGATGTTCTTTAGTAATCCGGGCATAACTTTTTCATACGAACTCCAATTAAGATGGTTCAAGATAATCCGAAAAGCTAGGAAGTAGACATATAACGTGACGCCCCCAAAATAGGTATACATTACCCATTCCGAGTCGCCAAATACATGGTACAGAAACAAAAACAACTTCATTACTATAATTGTAGTGCAAAATACGATAACACATAAATTGTGAGTTTAAATACAAATATTATCTAATCGACAGTATTAAAATTCAAAAGGAGTCCTCATTACAATTATTGATACACTATTTTATAAAAATAGTGAGGACTGCTAAAACAACTTTCTAGAACTATTACTCCATACTCCGGCTAGTTCCTGCTATATTCTCACCTCCTGAGAAGAAAAATGAAACAAAAAGGAAAAAGGTGAGCTTAACTAACCCAGTAAAGAATATTATGACTAAGATATTATACAACAAATTATCAATAGTCTTCAAAAGGAAAAAATCTGATAGAATATAATAGACAACAATTTTAGATCAACAACTGCAGTGGAAACAATAATTTATTAGAAGACTTAAGTAGAGAATGAAATCTACTATCATCTATGAATTTAAAAGTCCGTCATCAATATTTTATCCCTGCAACATCAATCATTATACATCTTGAATCAAATATTCATCTTTGCACTACGGGCCAAAGATATTCATTTGTATCACCAGTTGGTCATGTTCATCTCAACACCTGTTCATCTTTGCACTACGGGCCAAAGATATTCATCAGGTAATCATTCATCTTTGCACTACAGGCCAAGGATATTCATCAAGTATCACCATTAATGATTGAGGATGATGAAAAACATTTTAGAGAACGAATCTCGTACGATAAAAGGACAAAGTTTAGAGATTCGTACTTTAGATAATTCAAGTTTAAAAATACTCCATAATAAAACATAATAGAGAAAAATTTAAGAATAACGGTCAAAATATGGATACAATCAAAGATAGTAATCATAATAGATATCTGGGACAAAGAAGAGAAAAATTTATTTTTCAGTGAATAGTGTTGTATACGTGAATAGTGCCGTATATGTGAATAGTAACCCCGACACAAAAAGTTTCAAATTTGATAAAAAGTTCAGACCAATATTTCGGCATAATGATATTGAAAGAAATAATACCATTTAAAAAAATAACATCCCTTACCTCAAAGAAATATTACTTCGGAATGAAATGTCGGATATGATGCTGAATGAAACTTGTACTGAATAGCAACTCTGAAAGTATCTAAATACTCATAAAATACGCTCGATAATATAGATAAAGAAAGAGAGAAAGCTTATGTTTCTGGTGTGATTTTTAATTCTAACTCAGCACCCTATTTATAGGAAAATGATAGCATGCCGAAGTAGTCCTAACCTGTAACATGATGGCTTTACCTGCTACTATTGCCACCCACCACATTTGAAATAAAATTTGAGCACATTTCTCACCAACTAAAAGTGGGGCCCACCAATTCTAGAATTTTTCACCAAAATGATAAATTTAAAAACTTCAACAATTTCTGAATCAGTCACCTCTTAAAATTCATAACAAATCATGCGTTAATTTTTAACGGTTCAAAATTTATGGACATATACTCAACTTATATATGTATAACATATCCAAAAATCACAACGATCCAACAGTTGGATTAAAATTATAACTCACGCAATAGAGCTTTAAAAACAATGTTTTGATTTTTAAAACCTCCATTCCGACAAAATACTGATAAAATCCCTCAACACTAATTCCTTCATTTATAACTACATAAATAAATCCATCATTTGTATCCACATCGGATAAATATTTCCTTATCATATAAATTAATAATTAATTATTCACAAATAATATTACAGAAACATAATTATGACAACCAGGTCGTTTCTAGGAAAGAGAGGGCTTTCCATTAAGGATTTCTCCTTACTAGGGCGCAATTAGGTGACCAAACCTCTCCTTAGACAGAACTTTCTAGGCATTGTCAATAATGCTATCTAATAATATTATTCAAATAATATGAATTATTGATCTGATAATGGGAAATACTGTGCAGTGACAATTATTGGAATAACAATAATATAAAATATCAACGCACCAATTATTGAATCAATAAAATAAAATATTGAACAGTAATTACTGTAACAATTATTGAGTAGTGCCTTCTTACGAAAGGATCAATAATTCATTAATACGGTACAATACCGTGTGCTACTGTGCAACCACGCGCATTACTGTATTTTAACCGTCGGGTATTCCAACAGTGTTAACGGTAACAACTACGCCGTTATTTATAAAAACTCAAACTTGTCATTTTCTTCATGCTATAGTTATTCTGTTATAGGGCCCACAAATGACTACGCCGTTGTACGGATATTCCCGACCAAACGAATATTCCCCGACAACAATGATTATTTTATAACCACTTGCTTATGTTGCAAAATTTACACATTTCACCCATAACCAAAGCATTATATCAAATTATCACCTTATTATTTCAAGATAATAAATAGAGAAATTTAATTTTCCACAATTTAAACACACCTTGGAAGGCTGTGAACAGTTTGGACTTATGTGTCCCTCCTCTCCGCATTTGTAGCATCTAACTGGTGGTCGTTCTCCTCCCCTAGAATTTGTTGGTGGTCCTGGTGCTGCTGCTGATGTCTTCCCATCATTGTTGAATCTCCTCTTTTTGAAACTTCCACTTGATTCACCTCTCCTGTTATCATGGCCACGATTACCACCCGAGTGGTTACCGCTTTTGTCCGTATTTTTCCTTCCGCGCTGGTTATCATCGCTCCGATAACTACTGTCACCGGTATAACGCTGGTTGTGGTCCCTTGGTTGAACATACTCATTATCTCGCTCTAATAATTGAGCAATGTTTACAACATCTGAATAAAAAAAATTATTAGAGATAAGATATTGACGAATCTCAGGTTTAAGACCTCTCAGAAACATATGTGCCATTCGTTCCTCATTCTCTACCAAATGAGGTGCAAACCTGGATAACTCTGCGAACTTCGCCTCGTACTGAGACACAGTCATGTTATTTTGTTCTAGTCTGATAAACTCTACCTCCTTAATATGACGAATACTTTCAGGAAAGTACTTATCATTAAACATCTTCTAAAACGTTTCCCAAGACATGCTGAGTGCGGCAGGCTGGGTACGCTTCACAGATTCCCACCAGTAATCTGTCTCACCACAGAACATAAAGGTGGCGAATGGAACTTTATATTCCTCCGTGCAGCCCAAGACATCAAATATCTTGGTAATTTGCTTGACCCACGTTTTCGCCTTAATCAGATTCGGCTTTCCCCAGAATTCTGGTGGTCCCAACTCTTTAAACTGCTTAGCTGTGACAAACCGCGCGTTGCTATCATTTCCACCCGTATCTTGTACACGAGTTTCCCTCGTCTGATTTTGCATGAATTGCAAAAAGCTTCTAAACATCCCATCATTCATCATTTGTTCGGTAGTGTTGTTTATAGGAGGAATATTGCCTTCCTGTTGCACGTTCTCCTGGGTGGTGATCAAAGGTGTCTCCATTGTCTCATACGCTCCATTGTTAACGTTCTCAGCTGCCATTCTTAAATACTGCCATAAAATAAGGGTTAACTAAACAAATTAACATATCACATAATATCCCAATATTATGACCGACCAACAAATAAGCTTAGGTAGGAAACACTAGCGAAGGATTTACTCGTCTCTCCCTTCCTAGTTCCATTCCTCGATCTCCGCCAGAGACCATATCCCTAATCTCTGATACCAACTGTGACGCCCCCAAAATATGTATACATCACCCATTCTGAGTCGCCAAATACATGGTACAGAAACAAATACAACTTCATTACTACAATTGTCATGCAAAATACGACAACACATAAACTGTGAGTTTAAATACAAATATTGTCTAATAGACAGTATTAAAACCCAAAAGGAGTCCTCATTAAAATTATTGATACACTATTTTACAAAAATAGTGAGGACTTCTAAAACAACTTTCTAGAACTAACACTCCATACCTCGGCTAGTTCCTGATATATTCTCACCTCTTGAGAATAAAAATAGAACAAAAAGGAAAAGGGTGAGCTCAACTAACCCAGTAAAAAATATTATGACTAAGATAATATACAACAAATTATCAGTAGTCTTCAATAGGGAAAAATCTGATAGAATATAATAGACAACATGTTTTAGATCAACAACTGCAGCAGAAACAATAATTCATTAGAAGAGTTAAGTAGAGAATGAAATCTACTATCATCTATGAATTTAAAAGTCCATCATCAATATTTTATCCCTGTAACATCAATCAATATACATCTTGAATCAAATATTCATCTTTGCACTACGGACCAAAGATATTCATTTGTATCACCAGTTGGTCATGTTCATCTCAACACCTGTTCATCTTTGTACTACGGGCCAAAGATATTCATCAGGTAGTCATTCGTCTTTTCACTACAGGCCAAAGATATTCATCAAGTATCACCATTAATGACTGAGGATGATGAAAAATATTTTAGAGAACAAATCCTGTATGATAAAAGGACAAAGTTTAGAGATTCGTACTTTAGATAATTCAAGTTTAAAAATACTCTATAATAAACCATAATGGAGAAAAATTCAAGAATGACGGTCAAAACATGGATACAAGCAAAGATAGTAACCATAATAGACATATGGGACAAAAAAGAGAAAAATTTATTTTTTGGTGAATAGTGCCGTATTCGTGAATAGTATCGTATACGTGAATAGTGCCATATACGTGAATAGTAATCCCGACACAAAAAGTTCCAAATTTGATAAAAAGTTCAGACCAATATTTCAGCATAATGATATTGAAATAAATAATACCATTTAAAAAAATAACATCTCTTACCTCAAAGAAACAGTACTTCGGGATGAAATGTCGGATATGATGCTGAATGGAACTTGTACTGAATAGCAACTCTCAAAGTATCTAAATACTCACAAAATACGCTCGATAATATAGAGAGAGAAAAAGAGAAAGCTTATGTTTCTGGTGTTATTTTCAATTCTAACTCAGCACCCTATTTATAGGAAAATGCTAGCACGCCGAAACAGTCCTGACCTATAACATGATGGCTTTACCTTCTGCTATTGCCACCCACCACATTTGAAATAAAATTGAGCACATTTCTCATCAACCAAAAGTGGGGCCCACCAATTCTAGAATTTTACACCAAAATGATAAAGTTAGAAACTTCAACAATTTCTGAATCAGTCACCTCTTAAAATTCATAACAAATCATGTATTAATTTTTAACGGTTCAAAATTTATGGACATATACTCAACTTATATATGTATAACATATCCAAAAATCACAGCGATCCAATGGCCGGATTAAAATTATAACGCATGCAATAGAGCTTTAAGAACACTATTTTGATTTTTAAAACCTTTATTCCGACAAAATACTGATAAAACCCCTCAACACTAATTCCTTCATTTATAACCACATAAATAAATCCATCATTTATATCCACATAAAATAAATATTTTCTTATCATATAAATTAATAATTAATTATTCACAAATAATATTACACAATCACAATTATGACAACCAGGCCGTTCCTAGGAAAGAGGGGGCTTTCCAATAATGATTATTTTATAACCACTTGCTTATTTTGCAAAATTTGCACATTTCACCTATAACCAAAACATTATATCAAATTATCACCTTATTATTTTAAGATAATAAATAGAGAAATTTAATTTTATTTATAATAAGTTGGGGTCTTACATTTAACTTTCATTTAGTAAGAGTTGAGAGTTAAGGTCGGGATCAGTTTCAAAATTAAGCCTCTTTAGGGTTGTGGTGTAATTTGGCACGAGGCGTGGTGATTCTTTCGAAATGCCGTGACGCCAAGCCGTGTTTGTCAAGTATTTGAGTTCTAAACATTGAAATTTGAAAATATGGTCTAAGATATTGTAAAACAAGGAATGGTAGATGAATTGGGTGTGTCAACCGTACACAAGGGCGTGTCTCCTAGGTGTTCGAGTAAGGCAGATCGGGCGTATGAACGTACGAACTTCAAAATGTCGAATCAAATGATAATGAACTGGAAAAGTGTGTCAATTCTAATGAAAAGTACATTTATAAGATATAGAATGGAGTTAATGTAAACCAAGAGGGAGGGTTGATATAGGAGTCGTGACGTTCCCGAACGTCGCGACACCGAGAGGTGTTTAGAACATTGACTGAGTTAATTAACTATAAATCCTGAACAATACGAAATGAGGATAATGATAACATAAACCAATAAATAAAGTCTATACATAATTAATTGGTATGTTCGACCTTATGATATATATATATATAGGTCATTTGAAGATCGGTCGAATAGTGTTTCGGTAAATCGCGTAGAAGGTAAGTTTTCTAAACTTACTCAGATAAATATTTTGTGCAAGTTTCCTATGTTTGTGCAAATGTGTTGTGTTTGTACAAGATGTGTGCTTATACATTTTTCTATGTGCTAATTATTTGCACTTACATTCTTTCGAAATGAACTATTTAATTGTTGAAATGTTCAAGTTGTTAAAGTTATGTTAACTCATGAGCTATGTTATGAATAAGTCCATGCTAATTGTTTCGGCTGAACACAAGATACAGTGTTAATGTAACGACCCCAAAATTCATAAAATTTAATTCTCGACTTTGGTCGTTAACAATACATCTAACTTCTAATTTTACATCATTAAATGATAATACAACAATTGAAATTTGTGGAATAATTAAAATTTTCTATTACAACCTATCCTCGTTCCCAAAACCTTCAACCTTTACATCTAAATATCTTAGGATCAATTTAATACTACAATAGTTTACATCGTGAAACGATATTACAATTCAACATTAATACATCATTTAGAACCTTAAACATGGCTCAAATAATACTAACACAACCAAAGTGTTATTTGCAAGGTTGAGCTCGATAGCCCAGTAAAATCTAATAGTTTTCATGCATCACGTAGCATATAATAACATGCTCAACATATATCTATTAAACATTGGACTATCATAACATGCAAGCTACAGTTCATATAACAAGTATAAAAATTGAGTTCCTTACTCAATCAACATGCTTTACTCAATCAACGTGGTCATAAGTTGACTTTAACGTTTCATGCTTTCAACATAAGTATAACACATCATGTTATTTGCAATAAAGATTTAAAACAGTTAATCATCAAGTTCACATAGCAAATAGGAACTGAAAGACTTGCCTGGTTCGTAGATTACCAATTACCGAAAAATAGCTTAAATGCTTTGCGTACATCCTACAACAGTTTAAAGGTTCATATTCACATGCATTAGTTACACATATAATGAAACCACAATGACTCTTAGTCTTAATCTTTTTATAACTTGCGTCTCTTTGAAACTTAACAAATAACTTCAGGTGTTTTCTCCTCTTCGTATGACACCTATCGTTACGTAATCCCATATTGTGTTTCTTTATACTTCTTTCATAACTGACACTTAACGTTAAGAAAAGTTGTCATAGACTCCATTATCTCATATTAGATGTGTTACACTTGTTAACAACAACTAAGTTATATAACCTCTCTCGTTACGCTTCCCTTACAATTGACAGTTAAGTCTTCTAAAGCATATTTACATCCTTTTAAACATATATTAGATTAACTAATCATGTTAACATTCAAATCGTTCTTTTAACTTATATCTCACTATAAACTAACATAAACCTTATCATTTATTTCTTACTTTTGAAAACATCACATTTAGTTCAATTGCATAACTTAAATAAGCAATCACTTAAAATCATTACACTTTGCATTACAACACCTTACAATCTGTTATTGTAGTTTCTATTATGTCTTAACATCATTAACATGCTTGCTTAGCTAACATAAGTCCATTACGCATGACCTGCAAATAGTCAGAAGTCACTGCCTGGGCTCAGGGCACGGCGCAGCTGCGCTGCCCCAAGGCGCAACTGCACTAACGCAGCTGCGCCATTTCTGCCTGTGGTACCGGCGCAGCTGCGCCAAGCACAGACAGAGACAGCAGCAGCAGCTCTGCTACACGACAGTCACCCATCTCAACCCAATTCCTACAAAAATCATGAAACCTAGCAACTAAAACTTTGTAATAACATAGTTACACATGTCATACACCATTCTAACTACATAAACATCACATTTACACAAATTTGAGGAATCAAAACCCCCAATTTCCAAATTTCTTCATTTTTTTACATATTTAGCAAAATCGATTGTCACGAATTCGTTTCTTAATCAATTGACACGATTTCGACTATGCCGCTTCCATTTCTTAACATACAAATATATTCTAACATCAAATTACAGATTATAACAAATATTGATCATGAAATTTTGCACTTTCGGAAGCCATTTTTCAAACATAAACACTGTTTTATATTTTCTTCTTACAATTCAATTTCACGTGTTTGGTTGCTACCCCTTTTATATATACATGTCAATAACAGGTTCTACAATACTATCACACACCCATAACCCATATCTCACAATCAAAACTTGTCAAAAACCCAATTCTAGAAAATGAAAATTTCAAAACTGAGAATTAGAATTAGGGGTAGCTTATACCTTAAATTCCCGATTGATTGCTAGCGAGAAATAGTATTAAGGCTTAGAAATTCTCCTTCTTCCTCTTGACAATCTCAGAAGCTCAAAATCACAGTGTTTTATTTCTTGCTTCCAAGCTCTCTCTTTAAACCCTCTGCTATTTTGGCCTTGGAAGAATAAGACGCGAAGTAATAAAATGGCTACTCCCACGTACTCTTCCGTTACAAAAAATAAAAAGACGTCAGTTGGAATAAGCCAAAGGCCACAAGGCCTTGTTTGGCTAACCAAAAATCCCCCCAAACTAGATTATTTTTATATTATTTATATTATATAGTTACTTTTGTCACACTTGATTTTAGTTCATTTAAATGACCTTAGCTTAATTAATTTAAATAACTTACAATGGTAATTATAATAATTATAACTTTTATTATAATTATACTTATAATTAATAAATAATTACATATGTCTAATTTAATTAATAAACTAGAAACATCACTTTATTTAATTAATTTATTTCTCTAATATTAAACAACTCATTTAATTTAATTAATCCATTAAATTAAATCTTCAAAGAATAAAATTTACCTTTGCTTTAACTTAATTACCATACAAATGTAACTAAATTATTATACCACAATTTCATAAATTATTTATTTTTCTCAATAAATAAATTATTTAAAAATATTTATTTAGTTCAATAAATATTTAAACTTAATTATAAAATTTATTTAATTTTTTCAATAGTTAACTTAACTATTAAACCTCACTTTCCCAATATATGAATATATATTTCTCTTCACACCAAAACACATATTTCAAAATATGTAACACGTATATATACATACTCAAACTCAAAACATCTCATAATAAGAATTTTAATTATTAAATTCTTATTTTAATAACTTATAAAAATTCGAGTTGTCATAGTTAAAGGGGAACTTGTGTTTTATGAATGATGTAGACATGGTTGGTGTCAAAATGTATGATGTATGGAAGAAAAAGGTGAAGGTCTTCGGATCATGTAATGGTTATATTGAAAGTAGTATGCATACAAGCCAATCATGTATGATGATAAAGTATATACTTTGTAAACAATCTTATTCATTTATTAATAACAATATTATTTATTAAAGGCTTTTAATTATCTACATGGTGGTGTTTTAATAATATGTGATAAACTCATAGTTTTAAGCAATACTTTTAGAATCATGATGAGATCATGCTAATGAGATCTAAATTCTTAGATAGCTTAAAAAATAAAATGTTCCCAATTAATGGATTAATAAAAAGGGGATTAGTGAATCCGGATAGATTGGTACATACGTTGCTTGCTCATTGGATGAGGATGATTGATCTTATGATCATTTGTGTGGAGACACTAAAGCAAGTATGTAGGTGCTTATTGGAGAATAAGTTCACTGAACTTGACTCGCTAAGGAGTACCTAATGGTGCTATACTTGCCCGTCAATAGGAATTCCTGAAGTGATAGTAGTACAAGTGATCCTTAGACTTGAGATCATCATAGTATCTTGTATATAATGATTTATACTTTGACTTATTCCGAAAGACCCTTAGAGTATATATCAAAGGGTATGCTTGGGTATAATGAGTTATATGTGGAGATAATGAATGATCAATAAAGAATCTACCGCTTCTAGTAAAAGAAAAGATATGTCCTATGTGATTCGATAAATGACAACCAAGGAATCCTTGGCCAAGGTAGAATAAAATTAGAAAGTAGTTTCTAATTTGAATTTATTCGGAGTTGTGCATTTGGGAATCGAAATACATATAATTAAATAAAATAAGACTTGACAGTAATTTCATGTCTTATATTTAATTGAGACATTGTATGTGATGCCCCCAAAATAGGTATACAACACCCATTCTGAGTCGCTAAATACATAGTACAGAAAGTAAACTATAACTTCAATAATACAATTGTCGTGCAAAATACGACAACACATACTGTGAGTTTGAATACAAATATTGTCTTCTAGACAATATCCACACTCAAATAAGTCCTCAATACAATTATTCAAACACTATTTTACAGAAATAGTGAGGACTGCTAAAACATCTTTCTAGAACTATCACTCCATACCCCGACTAGATCCTGGTATGTTCTCACCTCCTGAGAAGAAAAATGAAACAAAAAGGAAAAGGGTGAGCTAAACTAGCCCAGTAAAGAATATTATGACTAAGATAATATACAACAAATTATCATTAGTATTCAACAGGGAAAAATCTGATAGAATATAACCGACAAAAAGTTTTAGATCAACAACTGCAGTGGAAACAACAAACCATTAGAAGAGTCAAGTAGAGAATGAATTATACTATCTTCTAAGATTTAAAAGTCCATCATCAATATTTTATCCCTGTAACATCAATTAATAATCATCCTTATCCAAATATTCATCTTTGCACTACAGGCCAAAAATATTCATTTGTATCACCTGTCAGTCATGTTCATCTCAACACCTGTTCATCTTTGCACTACAGGCCAAAGATATTCATCAAGTAATCATACATCTTTGCACTACAGGCCAAATATATTCAGTAATATCATCATTTAGGACTGAGGATGATAAAAAATATCTTAAAGAGAATGAATCCAGTGAGACAGAAGGACAAATAGTAGGGATTCGTGTAACAGTTTATCCAAGATCAATAATATTTCATAATAATCAATTGTGAAGCAGAATTTAAAAATAAAGATCAGAACATAGATACAATCAAAGATAGTAACCATAATAGACATCTTGGACAAAAAGGAAAAATTTTATTTTTCGATGAATAGTGCCGTATTCGTGAATAGTGCCGTATTCGTGAATAGTAACGTATACGTGAATAGTAACCCCGACACAAAAATTTCCAAATTTGATAAAAACTCATGTTAATATTTCAGCATAACGATATTGAAGAAAATAATATCATTTAAGAAGAAAATAATATCCCTACCTCAAAATATCAGTACTTCTGGTCAGAATACCGGTATAAGGCTGAAAGAAACTTGCTCTGATGAATAGAAACTCTCAAAGTATCTAAATACTCACACAATACACTCAATAATCTAGAGAGAGAAAGAGAGAAAGAGAGAAAACTTGTTTCTGATGTGATTTTCAATTCTAACTTAGCCCTCTATTTATAGGAAAATTTACCACGCCGAAACAGACTTAACCTGCAACCTGATTGCTTTACCTGCTACTATTCCCACCCACCACATTTGAATAAAAATCTCAACACATTTCTCACCAACCAAAAGTGGGGACCACCAATTCTAGAATTTTCTACCAAAATGATTAACTCCGAAAATTCAACAATTTCTGAACCAGTCATCTCGTAAAATTCATAACAAATCATACGTTCATTTTTAACGGTTCAAAATTTGTGGACATATACTCAACTTATATATGTATAACATATCCAAAATATACCACGATCCAACGGTCGGATTAAAAATTATAACCCCCGCAATATTTCTCAAAAACCCTGATTTGATTTTTAATACCTCCATTCCGACAAAAATACTGATAAAAACCTCAACACAACTCCTTTATTTTTAACCACAAAAATATATCCCTCATTTATATCCACATAAAATAAATATTTCCATATCATATGAATCAATAATTAATTATTCACAAATAATATTACAGAATCACATTTATGACAACCAGGCCGTTCCCAGGAAAGAGGGGGCTTTCCAATAAGGATTTCTCCTTACTGGCGCGCAATTAGATGACCAAACCTCTCCTTAGACAGAACTTTCTAGACATTGCCAATAATGTTATCTAATAATATTATTCAAATAATATGAATTATTGATCTGATAAAGGAAAATACTGTGCAGCAACAATTATTGAAACAACAATAATATAAAATATCAACGCAGCAATTATTGAATCAATAAAATAAAATATTGAACAGTAACTACTGTAACAATTATTGAGTAGTACCTTCTTACGTAAGAATCAATAATTGGTACAATACCGTGTGCTACTGTATTTTAACCATCGGATATTCCAATAGTATTAACGGTAACAACTACGCCATTATTTATAAACAACTTATACTTGTCGTTTTCTTCATCCAATCGCTTTCCGTTATGGGGCCGACACAATGTTGCGCCGTCGTACGAATATTCCCCGACAGCAAGAATATTCCACGACAAAACGAATATTCACCGACCAAAAATGAATATTTTATAACCACTTGCTTATTTGAAATATTTGCGCGTTTTACCTATAACTAACCACATTAATCAAATCAACCCTTTCTATTTTAAAATAATAAATAGAGGAAATTTAATTTTATTTATTAATAAGTTGGGGTCTTACAACCTCCCCTCCTTATGAAATTTCGTCCTCGAAATTGACGTACGTACCTGATATTTCGAAATGGTGAGGATACCTCGCTTTTATTTCTGATTCCGACTCCCAGGTCATTTCTTCAATAGCATGGTTTCTCCACAAAACCTTAACTTGTGGTATAACCTTTGTGCGTAGGACATGCTCTTTCATATCCAAGATCTTAACAGGTACCTCCTCGTACGTTAAATCTTCGGCTATCTCGTCTGGTTCTAACTCAATTATGTGGTTCGGGTCTTTCACATATTTATGAAGCACAGATATGTAAAAAATATTATGAACACGTGACATGCTTGGAGGTAATGCGAGTCGATATGCCACATTTCCTATTCGGTCAAGAATCTCAAATGGTGCAACACGTAACAATACATGATCCCCAATATTAAATTCCACGTCCTTTCGATGAAGATCCGCATAACTCTTTTGTCGATCCTGTGCCGTTTGTATACGTTGTCGAATCGTTTGGATCTTCTCTGTAGTCATGCGTACCAACTCTGGTCCCAACAATGTTGCTTCACCCACCTCGTCCCAGCATACTGGAGAATGACATTTTTTTCCATACAACGCCTCGAATGGAGCCACACCTATGCTCGCATGATAACTGTTGTTGTAGGAGAATTTCACCAATGGTAGGTGCTTATCCCAACTCCCTTTGAGATCTAGGACACAGAGTCTTAATAGATCTTCAAGAGTTTGAATAGTCCTCTCTGATTGTCCGTCCGTTTGAGGATGATATGCCGAACTGAATCGTAAATCCGTGCCCATAGCTTTCTGCAAGCTAACCCAAAATCGTGAAGTAAATCTTGGGTCACGATCCGAAACTATGGATACTGGCATGCCATGCAATCTCATAATCTCGTTCACGCACATACTAGCAAGACGTTCAAGGGAATAAGTCTCACGTATCAGCAAGAAATGAGCAGACTTGGTTAATCTATCAACAATAACCCAAATCGCATCTATGCCTTGAGAAACCTTGGGAAGACCCGTAACAAAATCTAAAGTAATGTATTCCCACTTCCATTTCGGAATCTCAAGTGGTTGCAATGGACCCTTTGGTACTTGATGTTCCGCTTTTACACGTTGACAAGTTAAACACCTCGAGATAAACGCCGTGATCTCTCTTTTCATATTGCTCCACCAAAATGTGTGTCGAAGATCGTGATACATTTTGGTACTCCCAGGATGGATTGCAAACGGTGTGTTGTGTGCCTCCATCATTATTCTATGCTTCAAGTCAAAATCGTTAGGAATACAAAGTCTGGAGTTGACTCAAAGTATTCCTTCTTCATCGATTCTTGCTTCTAGAATAGCACCTTCTTGCACTTTCTTCTTCATACGCATCAACTCCATGTCCGTAGCCTGAGCAGCTTTAACTTTATCGATTAAAGTCGGTTCTACTCGTATATCATCACGTGGGTTCCTAGAGTCATTAACTCTATCTCTATCATTTATAAATTATACAAAATAGGTCATTGTGTTCAACAATATCGCACTCGTACTCGCGTACAATCTTCTACTCAACGCATCAGCTACCACGTTCGCTTTTCCAGGATGGTATGGTTAGAACAGGTTCCGAATGAGTCGCCTCTTGAGCTATTGGAAAATCTTCTCGCATTCCTCGTTCCATACGGATTTTGTATTTTTCTGAGTCAGCTAAGTTAACGGAGTAGCGATTCGAGAAAATCCTTCCACGAATATCCGATAGTAACCAGTTATGCCCAGAAAGCTACGTACTTTAGTCACCGACTT
Organism: Panax notoginseng; assembly: GCA_016801055.1. NCBI lineage: Eukaryota > Viridiplantae > Streptophyta > Magnoliopsida > Apiales > Araliaceae > Panax > Panax notoginseng. The sequence goes on from CM029022.1 coordinate 90,841,415, forward strand.
CGGTTGCTCTCAATTGTGATTCATATCCCAATCTTGGATAGCACGTCACAATGTCACCTATTATTTTACCACCACACAAATATAGAGTTCCTTACCGAGAGTCTGGCTTTGGTGCATTCCACAAATGAAGTCACCAGATAGAGGATCGGGTACCAACTTCTATAGTTGGGTTTTTAACTCCTGAAGTTCAATAGGAGCTATTCAATATGAGATTTTAGAAATGGGTTTTGTATCGGGTTGAAGATCAATACAAAAATTCAATATCACGCTCTGGGTTAGGCCAGAAAATTCTTCAGGAAATACGTCAGGAAATTCACTAACAACAGAAATATCATTCAAATCTGACGTATTTTTGTTCAAGTCCATGACATGTGCTAAGAAAGCTTGACATCCGTTTTTCAATAAACGAATGGCTTTATGGCTTGATGTAGCAGCGATTGATTTTAATGGTTTGGTTGCTTGAATTCGAATAACAGGTTGGTTAGGAATATGAAAACTAACAACCTTACGAAAACAATCAATTTTGGCATGATGAGTAGTTAACCAATCAATTCCTAAATTCACATCAAAAGCAAGTATCTTCAAAGAGATAAGGTCAACAGGTAATGTGATTGTGCCAACTTGGATTAAGCAAGATTTATAAACTGTAGATGTAATGAAAGTTTCTCCTAACGGAGTCTCCACAGATAGGTCAAAGTCTAATTTCTCCGGAGTCAAGTTTAAACGTTGAGCACAAGCAGGAAAGATAAAAGAATGGGTAGAACCGGTATCTAGTAAAGTATAAACTTCGCAAGAATTTAAGATTAGCTTACCCATGATCACCTCGTTCGGGTTTCTCGCGTTTTAGCCAGTCACGACAAACGCTCTTCCAGGAACCGCTGATTTTGACTTGTCCGGGACATCTTTTGGAGTCACCATCCCCGCTGAACTTAGTTTTGTTACAGAACACTCTCGAGCAATATGACCCTCCTTTCCACATTTATAACATATCTTAGATTGTTGTGGGTAGTTTGGGCTGATATGTCCCTCTTTCTCACATTTGTAACATACGACCGGTGGTCGTTCTCCTCCCCTAGTAAAAGTTGATGTTTGTGCTGACGTCTTCACATTATCATTGTTGTACCTTCTCTTCTTGAAATCTCCTCCCGACTCGCTCCTTTTATTATCACGACCACGATCACCACCAGAGTGGTTACCGCTTTTGTCCGAATATTTTCCTCCCTGCTGGTTTTCATTGCTTCGATGACTGCCGCCACCGGTATGACCCTGGTTGTGGTCCCTCGGTTGCACATACTCATTATCTCGCTCTAATAATTGAGCCATGTTTACAACATCTGAATATAAAGAAAATTTATGAGAGATAAGATATTGTCGAATCTCGGGTTTTAGACCTCTCAGAAACATCCTTGTCATTTGTTCCTCGTTTTCGATCAAATGAGGTGCAAACCTGGATAATTCTGCAAACTTCGCCTCGTACTGGGACACCGTCATGTTGTTTTGTTCCAGTCTGATAAACTCCACCTCCTTCATATGACGAATACTTTCAGGAAAGTACTTGTCATTGAACAGTTTTTGAAATATTTCCCAGGACATGTTGAGTGCGTCAGGCTGGGTACGCTTCACAGACTCCCACCAGTAGTCTGACTGATCGCGGAACATAAAAGTGGCGAATGGAACCTTCTGTTCCTCCGTGCATCCCAAGACATCGAATATCTTGGTAATTTGCTTGACCCACATTTCTGCCATGATCGGATCCGGCTTTCCCTTAAATTCTGGTGGTCCCAGTTCTTTGAACTGCTTGGCTGTGACAAACCGCGCGTTGTTATCATTTCCACCTGTATTCTGAACACGAGTCTCCCTCGTCTGATTTTGCATGAACTGTAAAAAGCTCCTAAACATTCCATCATTCATCGTTTGCTCGGTAACGTTGTTTATAGGAGGAATATTGCCTTCCTGTTGCACGTTCCCCTAGGTGGTGATCGAAGGTGTCTCCACGGTTTGATTTACTTCATTATTAACGTTCTCAGCTGCCATTCTTAAATACTACCATAAAACAAGGGTTAATAGTCATGTCATATATTATCCCTATACTCTGACTGACCAAATAAACACCAAATAAACTTAGTCAGGTCATACTAGTGAAGGAATTTCTCGTCTCTCCTCTCCTAGTTCTTGTCTCACATCTCAGCCAGGGATCATATCCCTAAGCTCTGATACCAACTGTGATGCCCCTAAATAGGTATACAACACCCATTCTGAGTCGCTAAATACATGGTACAGAAAGCAAACTACAACTTCAATAATACAATTGTCGTGCAAAATACGACAACACATACTGTGAGTTTGAATACAAATATTGTCTTCTAGACAATATCCACACTCAAATAAGTCCTCACTACAATTATTCAAACACTATTTTACAGAAATAGTGAGGACTGCTAAAACATCTTTCTAGAACCATCACTCATACCCCGACTAGATCCTGGTATGTTCTCACCTCCTGAGAAGAAAAATAGAACAAAAAGGAAAAGAGTGAGCTCAACTAGCCCTGTAAAGAATATTATGACTAAGATAATATACAACAAATTATCATTAGTATTCAACAGGGAAAAATCTGATAGAATATAATCGACAACAAGTTTTAGATCAACAACTGCAGCGGAAACAGCAAACCATTAGAATAGTCAAGTAGAGAATGAATTCTACTATCTTCTAAGATTTAAAAGTCCATCATCAATATTTTATCCCTGTAACATCAATTAATAATCATCTTTATCCAAATATTCATCTTTGCACTGCAGGCTAAAGATATTCATTTGTATCACCTATCAGTCATGTTCATCTCAACACCTGTTCATCTTTGCACTACAGGCCAAAGATATTCATCAAGTAATCATACATCTTTGCACTACAAGCCAAAGATATTCAGTAATATCATCATTTAGGACTGAGGATGATGAAAAATATCTTAAAGAGAACGAATCCAGTGAGACAGAAGGACAAATAGTGGGGATTCATATAACAGTTTATCCAAGATCAATAATACTTCATAATAATCAATTGTGAAGCAGAATTCAAAAATAAAGATCAAAACATAGATACAATCAAAGATAGTAACCATAATAGACATCTTGGACAAAAAGGAAAAATTTTATTTTTCGGTGAATAGTGCCGTATTCGTGAATAGTGCCGTATACGTGAATAGTAACGTATACGTGAATAGTAACCCCGACACAAAAAGTTCCAAATTTGATAAAAACTCATATTAATATTTTAGCATAATGATATTGAAGAAAATAATATCATTTAAGAAGAAAATAATATCCCTTACCTCAAAATATAAGCACTTCTAGTCGGAATACCGGTATAAGGCTAAAAGAAACTTGCTCTGATGAATAGAAACTCTCAAAGTATCTAAATACTCACAAAATACACTCAATTATCTAGTGAGAGAAAGAGAGAAAACTTGTTTCTGGTGTGATTTTTAATTCTAACTTAGCCCTCTATTTATAGGAAAATGTTAGCACGCCGAAGCAGACTTTACCTGCAACCTGATGGCTTTACCTGCTACTATTCCAACCCACCACATTTGAATAAAAATTTTAGCACATTTCTCACCAACCAAAAGTGGGGCCCACCAATTCTAGAATTTTCCACCAAAATGATTAACTCCGAAAATTCAACAATTTCTGAACCAGTCATCTCGTAAAATTCATAACAAATCATACGTTCATTTTTAACGGTTCAAAATTTGTGGACATATACTCAACTTATATATGTATAACATATCCAAAAATTACAACGATCCAACGGTCGGATTAAAAATTATAACCCCCGCAATATTTCTAAAAAACCGTGATTTGATTTTTAATACCTCCATTTCGACAAAAATACTGATAAAAACCTCAACATAACTCCTTCATTTTTAACCATAAAAATATATCCCTCATTTATATCCACATAAAATAAATATTTCCTTATCATATGAATCAATAACTAATTATTCACAAATAATATTACAGAATCACATTTATGACAATCAGGCCGTTCCCAGGAAAGAGGGGGCTTTCCAATAAGGATTTCTCCTTACTGGAGCACAATTAGATGACCAAACCTCTCCTTAGACAAAACTTTCTAGACATTGCCAATAATGTTATCTAATAATATTATTCAAATAATATGAATTATTGATCTGATAAAGGAAAATACTGTGCAACAATAATTATTGAAACAATAATAATATATAATATCAACGCAGCAATTATTGAATCAATAAAATAAAATATTAAACAGTAACTACTGTAACAATTATTGAGTAGTGCATTCTTACGTAAGAATCAATAATTGGTGCAATACCGTGTGCTACTGTATTTTAACCACCGGGTATTCCAACAGTATTAACGGTAACAATTACGCCGTTATTTATAAACAACTTATACTTGTCGTTTTCTTCATCCAATCGCTTTTCGTTATGGGGCCCACACAAGGCTGCGCCGTCGTACGAATATTCCCCGACAGCAAGAATATTCCACGACCAAACGAATATTCACCGACCAAAAATGAATATTTTATAACCACTTGCTTATTTGAAATATTTGCGCATTTTACCCATAACTAACCACATTAATCAAATCAACCCTTTCTATTTCAAAATAATAAATAGAGGAAATTTAATTTCATTTATTAATAATTTGGGGTCTTACATTGTATGAATGAAGGATTGAATTGTACGGTAACTATTTACTCAAATGTTCTTTTATGATTGATGTTGAAATCTATATTATTTGGAAAGTCGTTAATCGCTAAGGAGACTTATCCTTATTATAGAATAAATATTATTTATTTAAATAAATTAATAGTTTGATTTATTTATTTAAATGAAATTAGAATTGTTCTAATTGAGTTATTCACAACCTATTTAATATGGAGAACCTAAAGGGTCACACCATAAAAGGAAGAATAATTATTCAAGAAGTTAATTACATAATCGTAACAATATGTTAAGTGTACTTAATTTAATCTATGATGATAGAGTAACTTAAATAGCTTAATATTTATTATTTAATATTTTAGAAATATTAAATATAAATTAATAAGAGGAGTCTTATTAATATTATTACAATTATTATTATTTTAATTTTTAAAGGAGTTTGGGAATTAATTTAATATTAGTACTCTCATTTATTCCTAATAAGATTAGGAGGTAAATTAATTAAAAGAGTTTAATTAATTATCCCTAATAAGATTAGGGAGCTTAATTAATTAAAAAAATTTAATTAATAAAATAATACCATTATTTCTAATTAGATTAGACGGGTTAATTGATATTTTTATAAGAGGAGTCCTATATCAGATATCAGATAACGTGATTCCAATTATTGTAGAGCACATTTTTTTTTCTATAGAGAAAGAAAACTAGGGTTTTAGCCAAAAACACCCTTCTTCTTGGTTCTTGTTTTTCCTTGGTGGATCATCTCTAGAGGTCAAACGCTTGGCTGGCTAACGTTGATCAAAGGAATGAATCAAACCCACGTATTCAAGGAGGGCATAAAGGATTAGGAGTTGAACTTGTACCCGAGGAAGCTCAAATCTTCAAGGGTATGATTATGATTTTCTTACTCTTTTATAAACTGATAATCAATAACAAGAATGATCTTGGTTTATGGTTTGTAAGAAAAATTTTAAAATCCGTTTTGTTACGCTTCCGCTTCGTTTATATGATTTGATTGCATATACTTGTTTCTAGCAAACCTAACACATATAGGTGATGATTAAGAATAAAAGGAATTGGAATTGTTTCTGTTTATTCAAGCGGCTTCTCAACTATTGATTCGTTGATGAAGGTTTTATAGAATGCTTAAATGATTCTTTATTTAACTGCTATAACTTGCTGAGCAATTAAATGCTCACTCTTACAAAATTTTAAAACTTTTGTAGCTAAAGTGAATGGACTTGAATAGTCAAATGGTATTAAGTGAAAGGGTTTTGTTAAAGAAGAAGACTTAGATATATGGAATTACAAGGTGTAATGTAATAATATGTTGCAATTGTAATATTTGTAATGATGTAATATTCATTACTATTATAATTTGAAGTTGTAAAGGTCATAGAAATCGGGATTAGAAGTGATATGTTGTAATAATAAAATAATTTCATTCATATCCTAAGATTATGCTGAATGGTTAATACCGTGGAGCACCAAACTCGACTTGAAGTCACACCTGGGGTTCAGGGGCTTTATAGTTGGTATCGAAGTTATAGGTTATAAACCTTAGGTGGGGGAACCTTAGGCTATAACCTTGTAGACACTCGAATTTTTGCATTCTTGTTACTAACTATGAAGGAGGACATAAACGTCTTTTATCTTCCATAGATAACCCTGGATGTCAAAATCATCAAGTCAAACCCTAGTGTCAATCCCGGGAGATAAAGCCAAACCCCAGGAGATCAAGCCAAACCCAGGTGATAACCCCAAAAGATCAAGCCAAACTCCGATAGATCAATTCAAACCCCGGGAGATCAAGATAATCCTCGGTGATAACCCCAGGAGATCAATTCAAACCCTAGTGACAACCCTAAGAGATTAAGATAAGCCCCGGTGATAACTCCAGGAGATCAATTCAAACCCCGGTGACAAACCCTGAGAGATCATGACAAACCTCGATGATAACCTTGAGAGATTAATTTAAACCCCGGTGACAACCTCGGGAGTTCAAGATAAACCTCGATTACAACCCCGTGAGATCAATTCAAACCCCAGTGATATCCTCGGGAGATCAAGTCAAACCCCGGTGACAACCCCGAGAAACAACGAACCAACCTCAGAGATAACCCTGAGGATTGACAAAAGTCAACAACAGTCCAATCTAGGAGACAACCCTGAAAAAAGACAGCTAGCACTACATCAAACTCGAAAATTAACGCGAAGGGGAAAAATAGTAATTTTACCAACTTAACATCGAATTGAGTCGAATCACTGCCATGAAGGTCATTCAGAACCATAACGTTAATCCTAAGTGAAAATAATGCAGGACAGCTCAACGGACTGACTGCAAAGACTTGAAGATCTGGTCATGGACCCATCTTCCCAAATTCAGAAAAGGTCAAATCCTATATCATTGTGTAGCTCTCGGAAAGGACTTTTCGGAAAGGTATAGCACGCCTCCATCGGATTCCCAGATTAAAAGTTATGAAGACTCGAGTAGACGGTGTGTTGGTCTGAGTACACGTACTTTGAGATAACGGGATCCATGGGGCCAGGCCCACCCGGGTCAGCTATAGGTAGGCCCGTGGCTAATTTGGTCTATAAATAGACCCCCCCCATTAGCCATAAAAAAGAAGAAAAAAATAGTGGGAATTCCGCCCATTTCAGCGCTTAACCACTCCAATAGTGTTCTAAACTTTGATATTCTTATTTGTAAACACTTTTATACATATATATTACAACATATCAAGTTTTAACCAGTGGAAACTGAGTTTTCAAGCTTCAAAAGCAGTCTAAAGCTCACCTCGCTACATACTATATGATCCTTTCAGATATGAAGCTTTTACTTGATTGCATATATATATATATATATATGTGTGTATGTGTGTGTGTGTGTGTGTGTGTGTGTGTCTGTGGACACTCGAAATTTTGCATTCCTGTTACTAACCATGCTGGAGAGCAAAATCGTCTTCTAGAGATAACTATGAAAGTCAAATTAGCTTCAACCCCGGAGACAACCCTGGGAGGTACAATTTTCAATCCTAGAGACATCTCTGGGAGGTACAGTTTTAATCCCGGAGATAACTCCGGGAGATTCAATTCCAACCTCAAAGATAACCCCGAAAGATTCAGTCCATGTTCCGGAGATAACCCCACAAAAGTCAATTCAACCCCGGATAGAACCCCGGAAGGTCAATCACAGCTCAGAGATAACCCTGAGGACAATCAACATCCATAGCAGCCCAATCTCATAGATAACCCTGAGCAACGACTATTACATCTGCGCAAAAGTCGGAGATAACTCCGGTGGGGGAAAAATCATCATTTTGCCACATCAACATCACATTCACGTCGTCTCAACATATTTCAATCCACACTGTGTATCAAGGTGTCCCACAAGAACCATAGCTCAAATCCCGAGTGACAACTACATAAGACAGTACAACAGATAGACTTTGAAGACTTGGAGATCTGGTCATAGACACATCTTCCCGGCTTCGTACAACCTCTAATTCCATGTCATTGTGTAGCTCTCGACAACAACATTTCTGAAAAGGTACAACACTCCTTTATCGGATGCCCAGATTGAAAGTTATGAAGGTTCGAGTAGACAACACGTAGTAAAAGTACACGCACTTCGAGACAACGGGACCCGCATGGCCTGGGATAGCCCGGTCAGTCGCAGGTAGACCCCCAGCTACCGCGGGTAGATTCGCGGCCATCTGTTCTTTAAATATAAGCTCTTGCCAACTCATTTGAAAAAAAAAAGAGAAAATGAGAGAAAACTTTGTCCATTTCAGCATATAACCCCTGCTAGAACCATAGCTCAAATCCCGAGTGACAACTACATAAGACAGTACAACAGATAGACTTTGAAGACTTGGAGATCTGGTCATAGACACATCTTCCCGGCTTCGTACAACCTCTAATTCCATGTCATTGTGTAGCTCTCGACAATAACATTTCTGAAAAGGTACAACACTCCTTTATCGGATGCCCAGATTGAAAGTTATGAAGGTTCGAGTAGACAACACGTAGTAAAAGTACACGCACTTCGAGACAACGGGACCCGCATGGCCTGGGATAGCCCGGGCAGTCGCAGGTAGACCCCCAGCTACCGCGGGTAGATTCACGGCTATCTGTTCTTTAAATATAAGCTCTTGCCAACTCATTTGAAAAAAAAAAGAGAAAATGAGAGAAAACTTTGTCCATTTCAGCATATAACCCCTGCTAGAGTGCTATAAACTGAGTGATTCTTCTTTTTAAACACTTGTAAGCTCGTATTTTATAACATACTAAAGTTTAACTAGTGGAAATTAAGTTTTCAAGCATCAAAAGCTAACTGAAGTCTTCTTGGCAGCCCATTGTAAGAATTTTTAGATTTTTAAGCTTTCTACTACTTTTATATATTTATATATACTAACGTTGAGAGTCGAGTTGAGTGGGCATGCTCAGATCGTCGATCCATGACTTTTTATTGCTTATATATATATATATATATATATATATATATATATATATATATATATATATATTTACTGCTTTTATAAATATCTGCTTTAACTGCTTTCATAATGTAGATATTTAATCTTTCAGCCTGCAGGCTAAATTTGCCTCAATTTGGCTACTTCTAACTTTAACCGGTTCAAAGTGACTAAACTGGAACCGTTGAAGCTAAAATTATTTAGATTTACTGAAATCCAGTTCTTTTTCTAGCTTGTGTAAATATTTCTTTTTCATGTGAGCCTAGGAATCCTGTGATCATGGATTCAGCCTCTGAATCTAGATTCGGTTCCCATGATAGATATTTTGCAGCTGCAACCAACTTGTAAATTATCTACGGTGTCTGAATTTCCTTAGATGGCTCTCATGCCCACAAGGAGTTTGGCACTTCTATATATCTTATTTTCTCGAAGATGCCTCGCATCTCGAAAATAAAAGCAATCAAGTCGAACACATAATAAAATAAAAGTATCGAAGGCCTCAATTACTATTGAGCACAAGGGTTTGAAAAACCTGTTTTACAAAACTTCACTACTATATCTTGTTAAAATTGAACTTTTATACAAAAGTCAAACCCTTTGTATATAGGTGCAAATGAGGCATAGCACTACTTCTAAACAACTACACATAGGCCCTAAACTATCTCTCTCTCTCTCCCTCACGCACACACATATAAAAGTTTGATGAAAAGTGGTGGTAACCGTGTTATCACGGAAGTCGGGGGGTGCCTAACACCTTCCCTCCGCTTAATCAAGCCCCCAAACCCTAACGAATTTTAGTTTCTCAGACCAGTTAAACAGTGTCAAATCATTGGGTCTTTGTGTAAACCTTTTATCGGTTGAGTTGGTGCAAGCATTTAAAAATACCAACTGGCGATTCTAACAGTCAAATCGTCGACATATACATGTCGGACCTTTTCAAACTTATTTTTTCAAACAAATCTCACTTAAAATGAGAACACCAAAAGACAAGAACAGAAAGTGACAAATAAAAATCCCGATGTCGACAAGTGGCAACTCTGCTGGGGATTCTAGTAAGAGGGCTTAAGCTGCTATTCTAGCTTTTCAAAACTTTTATATGTTTATGCGTGAATACTGCATTTACATTAAATGGATGTATACTAATTCTTTATTTACTGCACTTTAGTGCTTCGCACCATTTCTGCATGTCATATTAGTGCTTCGCACATGTCAACATTTCCATACGGTGAGACGCAATGTATGTGAATGTATGTTGTGTGATTCCTCCACTAGGAGGCTAACCCGTTGATGTTTGATTACTGGACTCCTAGGAAGACTAGTTCCACGAGGCTCAGGAAAGGCACCACCCAGATTCGCTCCAGTTGAAAGATCGGATTAACTTCTCATCGAGTAAATTGCAATGATCTGGGGACCTTCATCCCGAAAATTCGTGAGAGTAGCCTAAGATAGGTCAGCCTCTAATAAACCAAATGCGGAGGGAAGTCTCTTCATACCTTCCCATTTCAATTACTTGTAATTTCATTTCAACGTCAATCTCAATGTAATCAAAAATATAAGGAGTATGTGAACATGCATTCCTTTTTCTCATATCAAGACATGTCATGCTATCCTATCATCAAAACGGCTGACATCCGTTTTGCAAGAAAACCTTAAAACACTCCTAAAAAATGGACACATTACATAGCATGTAACATTTCCCCGTTTTTCCAGACAAAACTACATAGTCTTTTTTTCAGGGGAAACGATTGGTCCCGTTACCCATTCAAAGTCCAGAAAGGCACTAAGTCAATAGTCAGACATGGCTACAAGTGCCCAGCCTAATCCTACTCCTGTCTCTCGTGAGGAGTTCGAAGGATTAAGCAATTTAATAACAGAGTTGGTTGTTCTCCTGAAAAAATTAAACAAATCAACTCAGGGTCCACAAATACCCATCCAAATAGAATCCTCTGCACAGGGAGGAATCCAGGGTCAGGACAGAGAAGTTCCAATACCTGAGTCTCAGATTGATAAGACCAATAAAACCCCTAAAATCACCCATCTTAAAGAAGATCAAGACACCAGTGATATTCGAAAGAAGGTTCTACAAATATAAGAGACCATTCGGTCCATCAAAGGGATTGAATTGCTTGGAAACGTTTATTATTCAGACTTTTGCATCTTTCCCGGGGTTCATTATCTAGAGAAAATTAAAGCTCTTGACTTCGAGAAATATGATGGATTGGGAGATCCTTATACCCACTTAAAAGTGTTCATTGGAGAGCTCGGATCCTACGCCGAGAATGAAAAGCTGAGAATGCAACTATTTCAGAAGTCTGACTGGAGAAGCCAGAGTGTAAGACTCAAACTTTTTATAAATAAAATCGAATTTCCTATAATTATTAATTTAAATAATAAGGTGTTAATTTGATATAATGCTTTGGTTATGGGTGAAAAGTGCAAATTTTACAAAATAAGTAAGTGGTTATAAAATATTCATTGTTGTCGGGGAATATTCGTTTGGTCGTGGAATATTCTTGCTGTCGGAGAATATTCGTACGATGACGGAACCATTTGTGGGCCTCAAAACGAAAAACGGTCGGATGAAAAAAAATGACAAGTTTAATTTTTATAAATAACGGTGTAGTAGTTACCGTTAGCATTGTTAGAATACCCGGTGGTTAAAATACAGTAATATGTGTGGTTGCACAGTAGCACACGGTATTGCACAATATTTTTGAATTATTGATTCTTACGTAAGAATGCACTACTCAATAATTGTTATAGTAATTATTGTTCAATATTTTATTTTATTGATTCAATAATTACTTCGTTGATATTTTATATTATTGTTGTTTCAATAATTGTCACTGCACAATATTTTCATTATCAGATCAATAATTCATATTATTTGAATAATATTATTAGATAGCATTATTGGCAATGTTTAAGGAAGTTCTATCTAGGAAAGGGGTTTGGTCACCTATTGCGCCCCAGTAAAGAGAAATCCTTATCGAAAATCCCCCCCTTTCTTGGGAACGACCTGGTTGTCATAATTGTGATTCTGTAATATTATTTGTGAATAATTAATTATTAATTTATATATTTAGGAAATATTTATTTTTATGTGGATATAAATGAAAGAATTAATGTTGAGGTGCTTTAATAGAATTTTGTTAGAATGGAGGTATTAAAAATCGTCAGTATGTGGATTTCGGACATTTTCTGTTTGGAATTTAGAAAAAGTTTCTTCTACAAAGTTGTAGAGAATTTAATTTTCTATGGAATAGACATGAGATTCGATTTTTTTTGATAAAAGGGCTATTTATTATGAATTGTTGAAGTTTCGAAAATAATTTTTTTATTAAAAACAGGGATGGGCCCCACTTTTGGTTCGTGTGGAAATTCTGAATTTTAGTGGGCCGCACTTGTGATGGCTGATAATTTGGTTAAATAAATATTCGTAGAAATTTTTTAATAATATTTTATTAATTTAGTTCTCTTTGGCGTTCTAGCATTTTCCTATAAATAGGGTGCTTAGTTAGAATTAAAAATCACACCAGAAACATAAGTTTGCTCTCTCTATATTATCGAGCGAATTTTGTGAGTATTTAGATACTTTGAGAATTGCTATTCAGTGCAAGTTTCTGTCAGCAACATATCCAATATTCCAGTTAGAAGTACTGTTCTTTTGAGGTAAGGGATGTTATTTTCTTCGTAAATGATATTATTTCTTTCAATATCATTATGCCGAAATATTGATATAAATTTTATTGTGGAATTTCTACCTTTTTATATCGGGATTACTATTTACGTATACGACACTATTCACGAATACGACACTATTCATAGAAAAATAAAATTTTCTCTTCTTTGTCCATGATGTCTATTATGGTTACTCTCTTTGATTGTATTCATGTTTTGATCTTTATTCTTGAATTTACTCCACTATGGTTTATTATGGAGCGTTTTTGAACTTGAATTATCTAAAGTACGAATCCCCAATATTTGTCCTTTTGTCTCATTGGATTCGTTTTCTTTAAGATATTTTTCATCATCCTCAGTCCTAAATGATGATATTACTGAATATCTTTGGCCTGTAGTGCAAAGATGAATGATGACCTGATGAATATCTTTAGCCCGTAGTGCAAAGATGAACAGGTGTTGAGATGAACATGACCAACTGGTGATACAAATGAATATCTTTGGCCTGTAGTGCAAAGATTAATATTTGATTCAAGATGTATATTGATTGCCCAAAAATAGGTATACAACACCCATTCTGAGTCGCCAAATACATGGTACAAAAAGCCAACTACAACTTTAATAATACAATTGTCGTGCAAAATACGACAACACATACTGTGAGTTTAAATGCAAATATTATCTTCTAGACAATATCCACACTCAAATAAGTCCTCATTATAATTATTCAAACACTATTTTACAAAAATAGTGAGGGCTGCTAAAATATCTTTCTAGAACCATCACTCCATACCCCAACTAGATCCTGCTATGTTCTCACCTCCAGAGAAGAAAAATGGAAAAAAAAGGAAAAGGGTGAGCTCAACTAGCCCAGTAAAGAATATTATGACTAAGATAATATACAACAAATTATCATTAGTATTCAACAGGGAAAATCTGATAGAATATAATCGACAACAAGTTTTAGATCAACAACTGCAGCGGAAACAGTAAACCATTAGAAGAGTCAAGTAGAGAAAGAATTCTACTATCTTCTAAGATTTAAAAGTCCATCATCAATTTTTTATCCATGTAGCATCAATCAATATACATCTTGAATCAAATATTCAACTTTGCACTACAGGCCAAATATATTCATTTATAACACTAGTCGGTCATGTTCATCTCAACACCTGTTCATCTTTGCACTACGGGCCAAAGATATTCATCAGTTAATCATTCATCTTTGCACTACAGGCCAAAGATATTCATTAATATCATCATTTAGGACTGAGGATGATGAAAAATATCTTAAAGAAAACGAATCCAGTGAGACAGAAGGACAAATAGTAGGGATTCATATAACAGTTTATCCAAGATCAATAATACTTCATAATAATCAATTGTGAAGAAGAATTCAAAAATAAAGATTAAAACATGGATACAATCAAAGATAGTAACCATAATAGATATCTTGGACAAAAAGAGAAAATTTTACTTTTCGATAAATAATGCCGTATTCGTGAATAGTGCCGTATACGTGAATAGTGCCGTATACGTGAATAGTAACCCCGACACAAAAAATTCCAAATTTGATAAAAAAAACTTATATCAATATTTCAGCATAATGATATTGAAGAAAATAATATCATTTAAGAAGAAAATAATATCCCTTACCTCAAAATATCAATACTTCTAGTCGGAATACCGGTATAAAGCTGAAAGAAACTTGCTCTGATGAATAGAAACTCTCAAAGTATCTAAATACTCACAAAATACACTCAATAATCTAGAGAGAGAAAGAGAGAAAACTTGTTTCTGGTGTGATTTTCAATTCTAACTTAGCCCTCTATTTATAGGAAAATGTTAGCACGCCGAAGCAGACTTAACCTGTAACCTGATGGCTTTATCTGCTACTATTCCCACCCACCACATTTGAATAAAAATCTCAGCACATTTCTTCACCAACCAAGAGTGGGGCCCACCAATTCTAGAATTTTTCACCAAAACGATTAACTCCAAAAATTTAACAATTGCTGAACCAGTCATCTCGTAAAATTCATAACAAATCATACGTTCATTTTTAACGGTTCAAAATTTGTGGACATATACTCAACTTATATATGTCTAACATATCCAAAAATTACCACGATCCAACGGTCGGATTAAAAATTATAACCCCCGCAAAATATCTCAAAAATACTAATTTTTAATACCTCCATTCCGACAAAAATACTGATAAAAACCTCAATATTAACTCCTTCATTTTTAACCACAAAATATATCCCTCATTTATATCCACATAAAATAAATATTTCCGTATCATATGAATCAATAATTAATTATTCACAAATAATATTACAGAATCATATTTATGACAACCAGGCCGTTCCCAGGAAAGAGGGGGCTTTCCAATAAGGATTTCTCCTTACTGGCGCGCAATTAGGTGACCAAACCTCTCCTTAGACAGAACTTTCTAGACATTGCCAATAATGTTATCTAATAATATTATTCAAATAATAGGAATTATTGATCTGATAATGGGAAATACTGTGCAGTAATAATTATTGAAACAACAATAATATAAAATATCAACGCATCAATTATTGAATCAATAAAATAAAATATTGAACAGTAACTACTGTAACAATTATTGAGTAGTGCCTTCTTACATAAGAATTAATAATTGGTGCAATACCGTGTGCTACTGTATTTTAACCACCAGGTATTCCAACCGTATTAACGGTAACAACTACGCCGTTAATTATAAACAACTTATACTTGTCATTTTCTTCATCCAATCGCTTTTCATTCTGGGGCCCACACAAGGCTGCGCCGTCGTACGAATATTCCCCGACAGCAAGAATATTTCACGACCAAACGAATATTCACCGACCAAAAATGAATATTTTATAACCACTTGTTTATTTTGTAAAATTTGCACATTTCACCCATAACCAAAGTATTATATCAAATTAACACCTTATTATTCACAATAATATTTAGAGAAAATTTGATTTTATTCATTAATAAGTTGGGGTCTTACGAAATTTCATTTCTGAAATTTCGTCCTTGAAATTGACGTACGTACCTGATATTTCAAAAAGGTGAGGATACCTCGCTTTCATTTCTGTTTCCAACTCCCAGGTCATTTCTTCAATAGCATAGTTTCTCCACAAAATCTTAACTTGTGGTATAACCTTTGTGTGTAGGACATGCTCTTTCCTATCCAAGATCTTAACAGGTACCTCCTCGTACGTTAAATCTTTAGCTATCTCGTCTGGTTCTAACTCAATAATGTGGTTCGGGTCTTTAACATATTTACAAAGCATAGATATGTGAAAAACATTATTAACACGAGACATGCTTGGAGGTAATGCGAGTCTATATGCCACATTTCCTATTCGCTCAAGAATCTCAAATGGACCAACAAATCTTAGATTGAGCTTTCCTCTCTTCTCAAATCTTGTAACTCCCTTCCATGGTGCAACACGTAACAATACATGATCCCCAATATTAAATTTCACGTCCTTCCGATGAAGATCCGCATAACTCTTTTGTCGATCCTGTGCTGTTTGTATACGTTGTCGAATCGTTTGGATCTTCTCTGTAGTCATGCGTACCAACTCTGGTCCCAACAATATTGCTTCACCCACCTCATCCCATCATACTGGAGAACGACATTTTTTTCCATACAACGCCTCGAATGGAGCCACACCTATGCTTGCCTGATAACTGTTGTTGTAGGAGAATTCTACCAATGGTAGGTACTTATCCCAACTCCCTTTGAGATCTAGGACACAGAGTCTTAATAGATCTTCAAGAGTTTGAATAGTCCTCTCTGATTGTCCGTCCGTTTGAGGATGGTATGCTGAACTGAATCGTAAATCCGTGCCCATAACTTTCTGCAAGCTAACCCAAAATCGTGAACTAAATCTTTGGTCACGATCCGAAACTATGGATACTGGCATGCCATGCAATCTCACAATCTCATTCTCGTGCATACTAGCAAGACGTTCAAGGGAATAAGTTTCACGTATAGGCAAGAAATGGGCGGACTTGGTTAATCTATCAACAATGACCCAAATCGCATCTATGCCTTGAGACACCTTGGGAAGACCCGTAACAAAATCTATAGTAATGTGTTCCCACTTCCATTTCAGAATCTCAAGTGGTTGCAATGGACCTTTTGGCACTTGATGCTCCGCCTTTACACGTTGACAAGTTAAGCACCTCGAGATAAACTCTGCGATCTCTCTCTTCATATTGTTCCACCAAAATGTATGTCGAATATCATAATACATTTTGGTACTCCCAAGATGGATTGCAAACGGGGTGTTATGTGCCTCCATCATGATTCTATGCTTCAAGTCAGAATAGTTAGGAACACAAAGTCTGGAGTTGAATCTAAGTATTCCTTCTTCATCGATTCTCGCTTCTGGAATAGCACCTTCTTGTACTTTCTTCTTCATACGCATCAGCTCCATGTCCGTAGCTTGAGCAGCTTTAACTTTATCGATTAAAGTTGGTTCTACTCGTATATTTGATATCATCATGTGGGTACTTCGAGCCTTTATCTCTATCTCCATCCTTTGCAAGTTATACAAAATGGGCCTTTGTGTTAACAATATTGCACTCGTACCCGCATATGATCTTCTACTCAATGCGTCAGCTAATACGTTTACTTTTCCAAGATGATATTAGATGGTATGATCGTAATCTTTCAGCAGCTCGAGCCAACGTCGTTGCCGCATGTCGAGTTCCTTTTTGGTGAAGAAATATTTGAGGCTTTTATGATCTGTATAGATCTCCACTTTCTCCCCATACAAGTAGTGTCTCCAGATCTTTAACGCGAAAACGACTACTGCCAACTCCAAATCATGAGTAGGATAATTCCTCTCATATTCTTTGAGTTGTCGCGAGGCATAGGCTATGACTTTTCCATGTTGCATGAGAACACATCCTAACCCTTTGCCTGAAGCATCGCTGTAGATAACAAATCCATCCGAACCAGATGGTATTGTCAGAATTGGTGCCGAAATGAGTCTCCTCTTGAGTTCTTGGAAACTCTTCTCACATTCCTCACTCCATATGAATTTTGTATCTTTTCGAGTCAGCTGAGTTAACGGAGTAGCGATTCGAGAAAATCCTTCCACAAATCTCCGATAATAACCAGCTAAGCCCAGAAAGCTACGTACTTTGGTTACCGACTTCGGTTGCTCCCAACTTTGTATGGCTTCAATCTTCGCCAGGTCGACTGATACTCCATATTTTGACACCACGTGCCCAAGGAATGCTACTTCTTCAAGCCAGAACTCGCATTTCTTCAGTTTGGCATATAGCTTATTTTCACGAAGCCTTTGCAATATCAGCTTCAAATGGCGCTTATGATCTTCACGGCTTTTGGAATATATGAGGTTGTCATCAATAAAGACAACAATAAACTGATCTGAATATTCTTTGAACACACGGTTCATCATATCCATGAAGGCAGCAGGAGCATTAGTCAATCCAAAAGACATGACTAAGAATTCATAATGCCCGTACCGAGTTCTGAAGGCAGTCTTTGGAATATCTTTAGTTTTAATCTTCAGTTGATGATATCTAGAACGAAGATCGATCTTTGAAAAGAATTATGCTCCTTGTAATTGGTCGAACAGGTCATCAATACGAGGTAGCGGATACCTATTCTTGGTGGTGACATGGTTCAATTCTCGATAGTCAATACAAAGTCACATACTCCCGTCTTTTTTCTTTACGAATAAAATAGGAGCACCCCAAGGAGATGTACTAGGACGAATAAAACTGATGTCCAACAACTCCTGTAGTTGGACTTTTAACTCCTGATGTTCAATAGGAGCCATTCGATATGGAGTTTTAGAAATGGGCTTTGTACCGGGTTCAAGGTCAATAAAGAATTCAACTTCACGTTCTAGGGGTAGACCATGAAGTTCTTCAGGAAACACATCAGGAAATTCTCTAACAACAAAAATATTATTCAAATCTGACTTGTCTTTGTTCAAATCCATAACATGGGCTAAGAAAGCTTGACATCTATTTTTCAATAAACGAATAGCTTTGTGGCTTGATATAGCAGCGATTGATTTTAGTGGTTTAGTAGTTTGAATTCGTATGACAGGTTGGTTAGGAATATGAAAACTAACAACCTTACGAAAACAATCAATTTTAGCATGATGAGTGGTTAACCAATCAATTCCTAAAATCACATCAAAAGTAAGTATCTTTAAAGAGATAAGATCAACAGGTAATGTGATAGTGCCAACTTGGATCATGCAAGATTTATAAACTGTAGATGTAACGAAGGTTTCACCCAACGGAGTTTCAACAGATAAGTCAAAGTCCAATTTCTCCGGAGTCAAGTTTAAACGCTGAGCACAAGCAGGAGAGATAAAAGAATGGGTAGAACTGGTATTTAGTAAAGTATAAACTTCACAAGAATTCAAGATTAGCTTACCCGTGATCACCTTGTTCGGGTTTCTTGTGTTTTGGCCAGTCACGACAAACGCCCTTCCAAGAACCGCTGATTTCGACTTATCCGGGACAACTTTTGGAGTCACCATCCCTGCTGAACTTGGTTTTGCTACAGAACACTCTCGAGCTATATGACCCTCCTTTCCACAGTTATAACATACCTTGGATTGTTGTGGGCAGTTTGGGCTAATATGTCCCTCTTTCCCATATTTGTAACATACGACCGGTGGTCGTTCTCCTCCCCTAGAAACAGTTGATGTTTATGCTGACATCTTCACGTTATCATTGTTGTACCTTCTCTTCTTAAAATCTCCTCCTGACTCGCTCCTTCTATTATCACGACCACGATTACCACCAGAGTGGTTACCGCTTTTGTCCGAATATTTTCCTCCCTGCTGGTTTTCATTGCTCCGATGACCGCTGCCACCGGTATGACCTTGGTTGTGGTCCCTCGGTTGAACATACTCATTATCTCGCTCTAATAATTGAGCCCTGTTTACAACATCTGGATATAAAGAAAATTTATGAGAGATAAGATATTGCCGAATCTCGGGTTTTAGACCTGTCAAAAACATCCTTGTCATACGTTCCTCGTTCTCCACCAAATGAGGTACAAACCTGGATAACTCAGTGAACTTTGCCTCGTACTGAGACACGGTCATGTTGTTTTGTTCCAATCTGATAAACTCCACCTCCATCATATGACGAATACTTTCAGGAAAGTACTTGTCATTAAACAGTTTTTGAAATGTTTCCCAGGACATGTTGAGTACGTCAGGCTGGGTACGCTTCACAGACTCCCACCAGTAGTCTGCCTCACCGCGGAACATAAAGGTGGCGAATGGAACCTTCTGTTCCTCCGTGCATCCCAAGACATCGAATATCTTGGTAATTTTCTTGACCCACGTTTCCGCCATGATCGGATCCGGCTTTCCCTTAAATTCTGGTGGTCCCAACTCTTTGAACTGCTTGGCTGTGACAGACCTCGCGTTGCTATCACTTCCACCCGTATTTTGTACACGAGTCTCCCTCGTCTGATTTTGCATGAACTGCAAAAAGCTCATAAACATTCCATCATTCATGGTTTGCTCGGTAACGTTGTTTACAGGAGGAATATAGCCTTCCGGTTGCACGTTCCCCTAGGTGGTGAACAAAGGTGTCTCTACGGTCTGATTTACTCCATTATTAACATTCTCAGCTGCCATTCTTAAATACTGTCATAAAACAAGGGTTAATAGTCATGTCATATATTATCCCTATACTCTGACCGACCAAATAAACACCAAATAAATTTAGTCAGGTCATACTAGCGAAGGAATTCCCCGTCTCTCCCCTCCTAGTTCTTGTCTCACATCTCAGCCAGGGATCATATCCCTAAGCTTTGATGCCAACTGTGACGCCCCCAAAATAGGTATACAACACCCATTCTGAGTCGCCAAATACATGGTACAAAAAGCCAACTACAACTTCAATAATACAAATGTCGTGCAAAATACGACAACACATACTGTGAGTTTAAATACAAATATTGTCTTCTAGACAATATCCACACTCAAATAAGTCCTCATTACAATTATTCAAACACTATTTTACAAAAATAGTGAGGGCTGCTAAAACATCTTTCTAGAACCATCACTCCATACCCCGACTAGATCCTGCTATGTTCTCACCTCCTGAGAAGAAAAATGGAACAAAAAGGAAAATGGTGAGCTCAACTAGCCCAGTAAAGAATATTATGACTAAGATAATATACAACAAATTATCATTAGTATTCAACAGGGAAAATCTGATAGAATATAATCGACAACAAGTTTTAGATCAACAACTGCAGCGGAAACAGCAAACCATTAGAAAAGTCAAGTAGAGAAAGAATTCTACTATCTTCTAAGTTTTAAAAGTCCATCATCAATATTTTATCTCTGTAACATCAATCAATATACATCTTGAATCAAATATTCATCTTTGCACTACAGGCCAAAGATATTCATTTGTAACACCAGTCGGTCATGTTCATCTCAACACCTGTTCATCTTTGCACTACGGGCCAAAGATATTCATCAGTTAATCATTCATCTTTGCACTACAGGCCAAAGATATTCAGTAATATTATCGTTTAGGACTGAGGATGATGAAAAATATCTTAAAGAAAACGAATCCAATGAGACAGAAGGACAAATAGTAGGGATTCGTATAACAGTTTATCTAAGATCAATAATACTTCATAATAATCAATTGTGAAGCAGAATTCAAAAATAAAGATCAAAACATGGATACAATCAAAGATAGTAACCATAATAGACATCTTGGACAAAAAGAGAAAATTTTATTTTTCGGTAAATAATGCCGTATTCGTGAATAGTGCTGTATACGTGAATAGTATTGTATACGTGAATAGTAACCCCGACACAAAAAGTTCCAAATTTGATAAAAAAAAACTCATATCAATATTTCAGCATAATGATATTGAAGAAAATAATATCATTTAAGAAGAAAATAATATCTCTTACCTCAAAATTTCAGTACTTTTAGTCGGAATACCGGTATAAGGCTGAAAGAAACTTGCTCTGATGAATAGAAACTCTCAAAGTATCTAAATACTCACAAAATAAACTCAATAATCTAGAGAGAGAAAGAGAGAAAACTTGTTTCTGGTGCGATTTTCAATTCTAACTTAGCCCTCTATTTATAGGAAAATGTTAGCACGCCGAAGCAGACTTAACCTGCAACCTGATGGCTTTACCTGCTACTATTCCCACCCACAACATTTGAATAAAAATCTCAGCACATTTCTTCACCAACCAAGAGTGGGGCCCACCAATTCTAGAATTTTCCACCAAAATGATTAACTCCGAATATTCAACAATTTCTGAACCAGTCATCTCGTGAAATTCATAACAAATCATACATGCATTTTTAACGAATCAAAATTTATGGACATATACTCAACTTATATATGTATAACATATCCAAAAATTACCACGATCCAACAGTCGGATTAAAAATTATAACCCCCGCAAAATATCTCAAAAACCCTGATTTTTAATACCTCCATTCCGACAAAAATACTGATAAAAACCTCAACATTATCTCCTTCATTTTTAACCACAAAAATATATCCCTCATTTATATCCACACAAAATAAATATTTCCTTATCATATGAATCAATAATTAATTATTCACAAATAATATTACAGAATCACATTTATGACAACCAGGCCGTTCCCAGGAAAGAGGGGGCTTTCGAATAAGGATTTCTCCTTACTGGCGCGCAATTAGGTGACCAAACCTCTCCTTAGACAGAACTTTCTTGACATTGCCAATAATGTTATCTAATAATATTATTCAAATAATATGAATTATTGATCTGACAATGGGAAATACTGTGCAGTAACAATTATTGAAACAACAATAATATAAAATATCAACGCAATAATTATTGAATCAATAAAATAAAATATTGAACAGTAACTACTGTAACAATTATTGAGTAGTGCATTCTTACGTAAGAATCAATAATTGGTGTAATACCGTGTGCTACTATATTTTAACCACCAGGTATTCTAACAATATTAACGGTAACAACTACGCCGTTAATTATAAACAACTTATACTTGTCGTTTTCTTCATCCAATCGCTTTTCGTTATGGGGCCCACACAAGGCTGCGCCGTCGTACGAATATTCCCCGACAGCAAGAATATTCCACGACCAAACGAATATTCACCGACCAAAAATGAATATTTTATAACCACTTGTTTATTTTGAAAAATTTACACATTTCACCCACAACCAAAGTATTATATCAAATTAACACCTTATTATTCACAATAATATTTAGAGAAAATTTGATTTTATTCATTAATAAGTTGGGGTCTTACAGATTGATGTTACAGAGATAAAATATTGATGATGGACTTTTAAATCTACAAGATAGTAGAATTTATTCTCTACTTGACTCTTCTAATGGATTGTTGTTTCCGCTGTAGTTGTTGATCTAAAACTTGTTGTCTATTATATTCTATCATATTTTTCCCTGTTAAAGACTAATGATAATTTGTTATATATTATCTTAGTCATAATATTCTTTACTGGGCTAGTTGAGCTCACCCTTTTCCTTTTAGTTCCATTTTTCATCTCAGGAGGCGAGAATATAGCGGGAACTAGTCGAGGTGTGGAATGATATTTCCAGTCAGTTGTGTTAGCTGTCCTCACTATTTTATAAAATAGTTTGATAATAATTGTAATGAGGACTCCTTTTGAGTTTGAATACTGTCTATTAGACAATATTTATATTTAAACTCACAGTATATATGTTGTCGTATTTTGCACGATAATTGTATTAATAAAGTTATATTTGTTTCTGTACCATGTATTTGGCGACTCAAAATGGGTGATGTATACCTATTTGGGGGCGTCATAGTTGGTATCATAGCTTAGGGATATGATCTCTGGTGGAGATCGGGGAATAGAACTAGGAGGGGAGAGACAAGTCAATCCTTCTCTAGTGTGTCCTACCTAAGTTATTTGTTGGTCAGTCAGAATATAGGGATAATATGTGGCATGTTATTTTGTTTAATTAACCTTTGTTTTATGGAAGTATTTGAGAATGGCCGCTGAAAATGTTAACAATGGAATGAATGTGACTGTGGAGACATTTTTAATCACCAACCAGGGGAACGTGCAACAGGAAGGCAATATTCCTCTTGTAAACAACACTACCGAACAAACGATGAATGATGGAATGTTTAGAAGCTTTTTGCAGTTCATGTAAAATCAAATGAGGGAGACTCGTGTACAAAATATGGGTGGAAATGATAGCAACGCGAGACTTATCACATCCAAGCAGTTCAAAGAGTTGGAACCACCAGAATTTGTGAGAAAGCCGGATCCGATCAAGGCAGAAACGTGGGTTAAACAAATTACAAAGATATTTGATGTCTTGGGATGCACGGAGGAACCGAAGGTTTCATTCACCACCTTTATGTTCCGTGGTGAGGCATACTACTGGTGGGAGTCTGTGAAGCATACCCAGCCAGTTGCACTCAATATGTCTTGGGAAACGTTTCAAAAACTGTTCAATGATAAATACTTTCCTGAAAAAATTCGTCATATGAAGGAGGTAGAGTTTATTAGACTGGAACAGAACAACATGACTATGTCCCAGTATGAGGCAAAGTTCACAGAGTTATTCAAGTTTGCACCACATTTGGTAGAGAATGAGGAACATATGACGCGGATGTTTCTGAGAGGTTTGAAACCTAAAATTCGGCAGTATCTTATTTCTCATAAATTTTCTCTATATTCAGATGTTATAAATAGGGCTCAATTATTAGAGTGAGATAATGAGTATGTTCAACCGAGGGACCACAACCAGGGTCATACCGGTGGCAGCAGTCATTGGAGCAATGACAACCAGCAGGGAGGAAAACATTCGGACAAAAGCGGTAACCACTCTGGGGGTAATCGTGGCCATGATAGTAGAAGAAGTGAGTTGGGGGGAGATTTCAAAAAGAGAAGGTACAATAAGGACAACGTGAAGACGTTAGCACCAACATCAACTATTTCTAGGGGAGGAGAACGATCATCGGTCGTATGTTATAAATAAGGGAAAGAGGGACACATTAGCCCAAACTTCCCACAACAATCCAAGGTGTGTAATAACTATGGAAAGGAAGGTCATATAGCTATAGATTTCCTTGTAGTGAAACCAAGTCCAGCGGGAATGGTGACTCCAAAGGCTGTTCCGGACAAGACAAAGTAAGTGGTTCCTGGAAGAGCATTTGTCGTGACTGCCCAAAATGTGAGGAACCCGAACGAGGTGATCACGGCTAAGCTAATCATAAATTCTTGCGAAGTTTATACCTTATTAGATACTGGTTTTATCCATTCTTTTATTTCTCCTGCTTGTGCTCAACGTTTGAGCTTGACTCTGGAGAAATTAGACTTTGACTTATCTGTTGAGACTCCGTTAGGAGAAACTTTCGTTGCATCTACTGTTTATAAATCTTGTTTGATCCAAGTTGGTACCATCACATTACCTATTAATCTTATTTCTTTGAAAATACTTGCATTTGATGTAATTTTAAGGATTGATTGGTTAACTAATCATGCCAAAATTGATTATTTTCGTAAAGTTGTTAGTTTTTTTATTCCTAACCAACTTGTTATGCGAATTCAAGTAACCAAACCACTAAAGTCAATCACTGTCATATCAAGCCATAAAGTCATTCGTTTATTGAAAAATGGATGTCAAGCTTTCTTAGCCCATGTCACGGACTTGAACAAAAACACGTCAGATTTGAATAATATTTTTGTTGTTAGTGAATTTCCTGACGTGTTTCCTGAAGAACTTCTCGGTCTACCCCTAGAACGTGAAGTTAAATTTTTTATTGACCTTAAACCTGGTACAAAGCACATTTCTAAAACCCCATATCGAATGGCTCCTATTGAAATTCAAGAGTTAAAGGTCCAACTACAGGAGTTGTTTAACATCGGTTTCATTCGTCTTAGTACATCTCCTTGGGGTGCTCCTGGTTTATTCGTAATGAAGAAAGATGGGAGTATGTGACTTTGTATTGACTACCGAAGAATTGAACCATGTCACCATCAAGAATAGGTATCCGCTACCTCGTATTGATGACCTGTTCGACCAGGTGCAAGGAGCATAATTCTTTTCAAAGATCGATCTTCGTTCTGGATATCATCAGCTAAAAATTAAAATTGAGGATATTCCGAAGACTGCCTTCAGAACTCGGTACGGGCATTATGAATTCTTAGTCATGTCTTTTAGATTGACTAATGCTCCTGCTGCTTTCATGGATATGATGAACCGTGTGTTCAAGGAATATTTGGATTAGTTCGTTGTTATCTTTATTGATGACATCCTCATCTATTTCAAAAGCCGTGAAGATCATGAGCACCATTTGAAGCTGGTACTTCAAAGTCTTCGTGATAACAAGCTTTATGCCAAACTGAAGAAATGCGAGTTTTGGCTTGAGGAAGTAGCATTCCATGGGCACGTAATGTCAAAACATGGAGTATCTGTTAACCCGACGAAGATTAAAGCATTACAAAGTTGGGAGCAACCGAAGTCGGTGACTGAAGTACGTAGTTTTCTGGGCTTAGCTGGTTATTATCGGAGATTCGTGGAAGTATTTTCTCGAATCGCTACTCCGTTAACTCAGCTGACTCAGAAAGATACAAAATTCGTATGGAGCAAGGAATGCGAGAAGAGTTTCCAAGAGCTTAAGAGGAGACTCATTTCGGCACCTATCCTGACAATACCATCTGGTTCGAATGGATTTGTTATCTACAGCGATGCTTCAGGTAAAGGGTTAGGGTGTGTTCTCATACAATATGGGAAAGTCATAGCCTATGCCTCGTGATAACTCAAAGAATATGAGGGGAATTATCCTACTCATGATCTGGAGTTGGCAGCAGTCGTTTTCACGTTGAAGATCTGGAGACACTACCTGTATGGGGAGAAAATGGAGATTTATACGGATCATAAAAGCCTCAAATATTTCTTCACCCAAAAGGAACTCAACATGCGGTAACGATGTTGGCTCAAGCTGTTGAAAGATTACGACCATACTAATAAATATCATCCTGGAAAAGTGAACGTAGTAGCTGACGCATTGAGTAGAAGATCGTATGCGGGTACGAGTGCGATGTTGTTAATGCAAAGACCCATTTTGTATGACTTGCAAAGGATAGAGATAGAGTTAAAGGCTCCAATTACCCACATGATGGTATCAAATATACGAGTAGAACCGACTTTAATCGATAAAGTTAAAGCTGCTCAAGCTACGGACCTGGAGCTGATGCATATAAAGAAGAAAGTGCAAGAAGGTACTATTCCAGAAGCAAGAATCGATGAAGAAGGAATACTTCGAGTCAACTCCAGACTTTGTATTCCTAATGATTCTGACTTCAAGCATAGAATCATGATAGAGGCACACAACACACCATTTTTAATCCATCCTGGGAGTACAAAAATGTATCACGATCTTCGACATACATTTTGGTGGAGCAATATGAAGAGAGAGATCGCACAGTTTATCTCGAGGTGTTTAACTTGTCAACGTGTAAAGGCGGAGCATCAAGTAACAAATGGTCCATTGCAACCACTTGAGATTCTGAAATGGAAGTGAGAACACATTACTATAGATTTCATTACGGGTCTTCCCAAGGTTTCTCAAGGCATAGATGCAATTTAGGTTATTGTTTATAGATTAACCAAGTCTGCTCATTTCTTGTCCATACGAAAGAATTATTCCCTTGAACGTCTTGCTCGTATGTACATGAATGAGATTGTGAGATTGCATGGTATGCCAGTATCCATAGTTTCGGATCGTGACCCAAGATTTACTTCACAATTTTGGGTTAGCTTGCAGAAAGCTATGGGCACAGATTTATGATTCGGTTCAACATACCATCCCCAAACGGACAGACAATCAGAAAGGACTATTCAAACTCTTGAAAATCTGTTAAGACTATGTGTCCTAGATTTCAAAGGAAGTTGGGATAAATACTTGCCATTGGTGAAATTTTTCTACAACAACAGTTATCAAGCAAGTATAGGCATGACTCCATTCGAGGCGTTGTATGGAAGAAAATGTAGTTCTCCAGTATGTTGGGACGAGGTGGGTGAAGCAACGTTGTTGGGACTAGAATTTACGCATAACTACAGAAAAGATCTAAACGATTCGATAACGTATACAAACAGTATAGGACCGACAAAAGAGTTATGCAGATCTTCATCGAAAGGGCAAGAAATTTAATATTGGGGATCATGTATTGTTACGTATTGCTCCATGGAAGGGAGTTACAAGATTTGGGAAGAAAACAAAGATCAATCCAAGATTTGTTGGTCTATTTGAGATTCTTGACCGAATAGGAAATGTGGCCTATAGACTCGCATTACCTCCAAGAATGTCTCATGTTCATAATATTTTTCACATATCTATACTTCATAAATATGTGAAAGACCCAAACCACATTATTGAGATAGAACCATATGAGATAGCCGAAGATTTAACGTATGAGGAGGTACCTATTAAGATATTGGACAGGAAAGAGCATATCCCATGAACCAAGGTTATACCACAAGTTAAGGTTTTGTGGAGGAACCATGCTATTGAAGAAATGACCTGGTAGTTGGAATCAGAAATGAAAGCAAGGTATCCTCACCATTTCGAAACACCAGGTACGTACGTTAATTTTGAGGACAAAATTTCATAAGGAGGGGAGGTTGTATGACCCCAACTTTTTATAAATAAAATCAAATTTTCTCTATTATTATTTTAAATAACAAGGTGTTAATTTGATAAAATATTTTGGTTATGGGTGAAATGTGCAAATTTTTTAAAATAAGCAAGTGGTTATAAAATATTCATTGTTGTCGGGAAATATTCGTTTGGTCGTGAAATATTCTTGCTGCCGGGGAATATTCGTACTATGATGCAGCCATTTGTGGGCCCAATAACGGAAAACGGTTGGATGAAGAAAATGACAAGTTTGATTTTTATAAATAACGGCGTAGTTGTTACCGTTAACACTATTAAAATACCCAGTGGTTAAAATACAGTAATACACGTGGTTGCACAGTAGCACACGGTATTGCACAATATTTTTAGATTATTGATTCTTACGTAAAAAGGCACTACTAAATAATTATTACAGTAATTACTGTTTAATATTTTATTTTATTGATTCAATAATTGCTTTGTTGATATTTTATATTATTGTTGGTTTAATAATTGTCACTGCACAATATTTTTATTATCAGATCAATAATTCATATTATTTGAATAATATTATTAGATAACATTATTGGCAATGTCTAAGGAAGTTCTGTCTTGAAAAGGGGTTTAGTCACCTAATTGCGCACTAGTAAAGAGAAATCCTTATCGGAAAGCCCCCTCTTTCGTGAGAATGAACTGGTTGTCATAATTGTGATTCTGTAATATTATTTATGAATAATTAATTATTAATTTATATGATAAGGAAATATTTAGTTTTGTGTGGATATAAATGAAGAAATTAATGTTGAGGTGCTTTATCAGTATTTTGTCGGAATGAAGCTATTAAAAATCATCCGTATGTGGATTTCAGACCTTTTCTGTTTGGAATTTGAAAAAACTTTTTTCTACAAAGTAGTAGAGAATTTAATTTTCTATAGAACAGACATGAGATTCAAATTTTTCTTATAAAAGGGCTATTTATTATAAATTATTGAAGTTTCGAAAATAAATTTTTTATTAAAAATATGGGTGGGCCCCACTTTTGGTTGGTGTGAAAATTCTAAATTTTAGTGGGCCCCACTTGTGATGGCTAATAATTTGGTCTAATAAATGTGCATAGAAATTATTTATTAATATTTTATTAATTTACTCTACTTTGGCGTTATAGCATTTTCCTATAAATAGGGTGCTTAGTTAGAATTGAAAATCACACCAGAAACATAAGTTTGCTCTCTCTATATTATCGGGCGTATTTTGTGAGTATTTAAATACTTTGAGAGTTGCAATTCAGTGCAAGTTTCTTTCAGTAACATATCTAATATTCCAGTCAGAAGTACTATTCTTTTTGAGGTAAGGGATGTTATTTTCTTCGTAAATGATATTATTTCTTTCAATATCATTATGCCAAAATATTGATATGAATTTTATTGCAGAATTTCTACCTTTTTGTGTCGGGATTACTATTCACGTATATGATACTATTCACGTATACGACACTATTCACGAATATGACACTATTCGTAGAAAAATAAAATTTTCTCTTCTTTGTCCAAGATGTCTGTTATGGTTACTATCTTTGATTGTATCCATGTTTTGATCTTCATTCTGGAATTTTAATCCACTATGGTTTATTATGGAGCGTTTTTTAACTTGGATTATCTAAAGTACGAATCCCTAATATTTGTCCTTTTGTCTCACTGGATTCATTTTCTTTAAGATATTTTTCATCATCCTCAGTCCTAAATGATGATATTACTGAATATCTTCGGCCTGTAGTGCAAAGATGAATGATTAACTGATGAATATCTTTGGCTCGTAGTACAAAGATGAACAGATGTTGAGATGAACATGACCAACTGGTGATACAAATGAATATCTTTGGCTTGTAGTGCAAAGATTAATATTTGATTCAGGATGTATATTGATTGATGTTACAGAGATAAAATATTGATGATGGACTTTTAAATCTAGAAGATAGTAGAATTCATTCTCTTCTTGACTCTTCTAGAAGATAGTAGAATTCATTCTCTTCTTGACTCTTCTAATGGATTGTTGTTTTCGCTGCAGTTGTTAATCTAAAACTTGTTGTCAATTATATTCTATCAGATTTTTCCCTGTTGAAGACTAATGATAATTTGTTATATATTATCTTAGTCATAATATTCTTTACTGGGCTAGTTGAGCTCACCCTTTTCCTTTTTGTTCCATTTTTCTTCTCAGGAGGCGAGAATATAGCGGGAACAAGTCGGGGTGTGGAGTGATGTTTCCAGTCAGTTGTGTTAGCTTTCCTCACTATTTTATAAAATAGTGTGATAATAATTGTAATGAGGACTCCTTTTGAGTTTGAATATTGTCTATTAGACAATATTTGTATTTAAACTCACAGTATATGTGTTGTCATATTTTGCACGACAAATGTATTAATGAAGTTGTATTTGTTTCTGTACCATGTATTTGGCGACTCAGAATGGGTGATGTATACCTATTTTGGGCGCATCACACAGAGCATGGTACACCAGATTGGATAACTCCAAAATTCAACGCCGGGAGGAGTTAGCCCATGCTTTCCTCAGTTAATACATCTTTCAAACTCAGATGGCTCCAGACATGTATCAGATTACCAAAGTCAAGAAGCAAGTCAATGAGTCATTCATAGAGTATGCCCAAAGATAAAGTCGTCTGGCTACTCAAGTAATCCTATCCATGACAGAGTCTGAGATGGTGATGACCTTCATAGATATTCAAGAAGCTCCATTTCATGAGAGGGTCGTAGCTGGAATAGGACAACCATTCTCAGAAATGATTAAGCACAGAGAAATGGTAGAATTGGGATTGAAGTCTTGGAAGATTCAAGACCTCGTCGCTTTAAAAGCCGTACCTGAGCATATCCAATCTAGAAGTTATGGGAACAACCCCCGGAGGGTCCATAAGAAGAAAGAACAGGATGTTTCCTTGATACTGCAAGGACAAACTCGAAAAGGCAATCAAAACTTGCCTATTCAAAGGAGAAACTACTCCCCTTTTCAAGCACAATCGTCAAATCCTCCTTTGCCAAAGAGTGGAGAAGTCAGACGCTCAAGAGTGTTCACACCATTAGGGCACTCACTCAAAAACATCTTCAAACTTCTGACAGCTCAGAAGAAAATCACTCATCTACTTCCACCAGCCAATCCAAGTGGAAAGGGCTTCAATACAAGCAAGAAGTGTGCTTACCATTCTGGAGCTCCAGGTCACGACACTCATGATTGTTGGACCCTCAAGCATAATATCCAGGACTTAATAGATAGTGGTGAGATCGTGGTAACCAAACCCGAACAACCACACGTTTAGGATAACCCTCTCCCTCAACACAGGGAAGAAGGTGTTAACATGATCAATAGAGGCAGTGGAGAGAGCTCCAAGTACCTTAAATATTTGGGTGGTTCTTAGTAAAGATAATTTCGACAAGTGGGATTGTTTTGAGTTCCAGTTCATGATGGAACGGGAGTTGAAATCTCTTAAAGAACAGGTTAATCAACTGGCAGAACTGGTGATATATTAACACCAAGTCACACGACAGTTGTTCAGTCAGGAGCATGCTAGCCTCCTCTCCCTTATCACAAAGACTCCATCACACACCCAAGAAAGTGAAACCTTGGAATAAAAGCTTGCCAGAAAAGAAATAGCCCAAGCCCGTCGGGACTTTGCCAACAAAAGGGAGTTCATCTATTTAGGCCAACCGATGGAAGAAATATTGCAGATGCTGATCAATGAGGGAAAGATCACAACACTGCTACCTCCAGTCAACCCACACTCAAAAAGATTTGATGCTACTGGAGTATGTCAATACCACACTCATTCTCGTGGCCACAACACTGAAGAATACTGGGAACTTCGCCATCTTATTCAAAATATGATTGACAGTGGTGACCTGCAAATGGAAGACGATGACACCGTATCACTTGAGAGTGGACATATATTTGTTCCAGGATCACAAAGATGGAAGGAAATTATAGTAGTTATATCCTCTAAAGGAGATTGGGCTGCCACATCATTTACAATTCAACCCATCAAGCTCAAAGGAGTTGAAAACCCTTTGAAGGTGGCTGCACTAGAACCACTGGTATTGCCGTTCAGACCACAGTATCCTATTATCAGCCTTAAGAAAGTCTCATGGAACTATGGAGAGGTTAACGGATCAACGTCTAATACCACTGCTGCTGTATCTAAGGAAAATCCGCTATATCTCCCTCAACGAGTGATAAAGCCAGTCATCAGATCTAAGGGGAAAGTGCCCAAGGAGAAAATCGAAGAATTCCTCTGCCAGATGGGACATAATGAAGCCAAGGTGGTACAAATCTTGAAAGAAACACCTCAATAAATATCTATTATGGACATGGTATTCTCTTTTGAAGATCATCGGAAGGTCTTACTGAAGATATTGGAAGAAGCCCACCTGCCAAAGACGGTGGATGTTGAAAAGTTTCATCATCTGGTAGACCACATCTTCAATAGCAATGTGATATCTTTCACCGATGATGACATACCTCCCGAAGGGACGGTTCATTGCAAACCACTACACATAGCAGTGATGTCTTTCAGATATGTGGTCGGAGGAGTGCTAATAGATGGAGGATCATCCTTAAACATTTGCCCCTATGCCACATTGGAAAGAATGAAGATTAATCTCAACCGGATTTGAAGCAGCCATACAATCATCAAAGCCTTTGATGGATCTCGGCGAAATGTTGTCAGAGAGATTAAATTACCAGTGGAAATCAGGCCACATACATTCTATATATCCTTTCAAGTGCTCAAAATCACTACATGATATAACTTACTGTTGGGAAGACCTTGAATCCATATGGCGGGAGCCGTCCCATCTACTCATCATCAACAACTCAAGTATATCATTAACAATAATATGGTCACTATCAATTCTGAACCAGAGTATCATGTTCAAAGTGATATACCTCTTATCAGTTTCAATGAAGAAGTTGAGCCTGTTAGCTTCTAAGCCCTTGAGGCGAGCAACACTCACTATCAACCCATCGGGGCTCCAGCTCTGAAACCCAGAGTTTCTACTGAGGTAATGTTGGCCAGTCAAGAGATGATATCCTTTAGTTTCCAACCAGGACAAGGCTTAGGAAAGAATTATCAAGGAATCAAATGCCCAATTCAAGTTCCTAGTTAGATAGAGAAAGAATTATCAAGGAATCAAATGCCCAATTCAAGTTCCTAGTTAGACAGAGAAAGCCGAACTAGGCTACTCCTTTGGGTCAAGCCATAAGAATCTGCACAAGCATACACCGGTTCTTTCATCTACAAGGATGTTTCCTAAACCTACAGATGCATATTTTGTACGGCCTCTAAGGACAATCCCTGTCTCTGTGGCAAGAATGTTGTTTCCTAAGCCGATACCGGTTAATGGAAAAGAAGTCTTGATTCCAAACCCAGACATGGAGGAAAGGAATCAAAGGCACAAACAAGAGATAAAGAGATATTTGTCAAACATGCGCATCCTGATCTATACAGAGGGTATGAATAGGGACATCCCAGATGATGATTGTCCACACATCATGGTCATCATTCAAAAGGAGGAGGACAACAATCGCCCCTTCATCACAGCTGTCCACTAGGATTTGACGCTCGACAATTGGAGCAACATTCTTTGCATTTGCTGAAAAGGGTAAAAAAGGCAGAAAATCCCTCTGCCATGCAGATAGTAAAAACTGCTTACTCTTGTTGCATAGTATTAGTAGTTGTTTTTGTCATACCATGCTAAAACTTTGTATGATCAAATAATTTCATATATTAAGTGAAAGCATTTTATTTCAGGACTCTAAAGTTAGATTTCTCTAAATTTGCTGATGGAGTGCCAATTCTTCACAAGGACTACAACTTTGATGTAAAGTTTGACTCTAACTTGATAGAGATTGAAGAAGAGGACTATGAGGTATCTGAGGAGATCAAAGAATTGGTTGAAGACCAACCCAAGCTAAATTTTGATCAAACGACCTCTTTTAACGTTGGAACCTCAGAAAATCCCAAACAAATCAAGAATTGTACGGACCTTACCCCTAGCCAAAGGAATGACATGGTTACTCTATTGACCCAATTCTAGGATGTGTTTGAATTATCTCATGAAGACATGATCTGTTTGTCAACTGACATCGTCAGTCATCGCCTACCCATCATAGAGGGATTCAAGCCAGTCAAACAAAAACTCAGGCAATTAAAACCTGAGTGGAGTTTAAAAGTTAAGGAAGAAATTGTGAAACAAATTCAAGCCAACATCGTTATGGTATCAACATACTCTGAGTGGCTATCCAACATAGACCCCGTACCTAAACCCGAAGGGAAGATGCGAGTATGCGTGGGTTACACGGATCTGAACAAAGCTTGTCTCATTGACAATATAGCTAAGTATGGCATGTACTCCTTTGTTGACTACTTTATTGGGTATCACCAAATCATGGTTACTGAAGAGGACCGAGAGAAGACAACATTCATCACTCCTTGGGGAACCTTTTTCTACAGACGATTGTCATTCGGCCTCATCAATGCCGGACCTATCTATCAGTGAGCAATGATTACTCTTTTCCATAATTTAATGCATAAAGATATAGAAGTCTATGTGGATGACATCATTGTCAAATCCCGAAGGGAAGAAGACCACATAGACCATCTCAAAAAGCTCTTCAACCAGTGGCGCAAGTACAACTTAAAGCTAAATCTGGCCAAGTGAGCCTTCGGTGTCAAGTTAGACAAGTTGCTGGGATTTCTAATGAGCCACAAAGGAATCGAGCTGGATCCTGCCAAAATTTAAACCATTACTGAGATGCATGTGCCCCAGACAGAGAGGGAAATACGGGGATTTCTGGGAAGAATCAACTTCATCAGCTAATTCATCTCCCAACTCATAGCAACCTGTGAACCTATCTTCAAGTTGTTAAGGAAAAACTCCTCCAAGAAATGGAACGAAGAGTGTCAAAAAGCCTTCCTTTCCATAAAAGAGCAACTAGTCAAAGCTCTTGTCTTGGTACCTCCCAGGGATGGCATTCCCCTGTTTATGTACCTGTTAATCAATGACGGTGCCATGGGTTGTATTCTAGGATAAAAAGAAGATAGAGGCCAAGAGAGCGCTATCTATTACCTCAGTAAAAGATTCAGCTTCAGTGAGCACAAGTATACTTTGATTGAGAAGACTTGATATGCATTAGCATGGGCTTCCATGAGATTAGAACATTATCTCCATGGTCACACAACCCATCTCATATCCCGCATGGATCCTCTTAAGTACGTGTTCATCAAGCCAATGTTGAATTGTCGACTGTCCAAAATGGTAGTTAATCCTAAATAATTTGACATCATCTACATGACTCAAAAGTCTATCAAAGGTCATGGAATTGCGGATCAACTGGCCACTGCACTGTGACAACCCCAAAATAGGTCCATTCCACCCAACCCATTCTGAGTCGTCAAATACATGGTACAGAAAACAACTACAACTTTATTACAACAATTGTCGTGCAAAATACAACAACACATATACTGTGAGTTTGGATACAAATATATACCAAATGTGACTCATGTTCCAACCGTGGACATCACCTCACAATAACACCTTACATAAAGGTATAGTCAAAAACTATTTTAGAAATTAGAATCTTTGGGAAGTGCTCAAGGAAACCTTCGTACATGGGAGCCCATGCTTCTAGGTTATGATAGATATCATATGGCCACATAATTATCATTGGTTGACCCAATAGACCCCAAAGAAAAATGAGAAGGTTACTATCATATTCTTCTCAATGGTGAGTCTTCTCTTGACTTATCATTATCTCCACTGTCTCTAATTGAGAATTATACTTCAAACAAACACCAAGATTATATAGGTAGTGCTCGTAGATATACTCAGCAAGTGGATGAGCACAACCCTGTCTTATGATGACACGAGGTTGTATGTCATTAGACATCTTGTATGATAGTGGCAAAACACCCTTCCAACGTTGGGTTCGCCTCACCCTATTTTCTTCACCAAATATAACTACTAAATGATAACCACCGTTCTATTCCCTTGTTACCCC
The DNA here is from genome assembly GCA_016801055.1 of Panax notoginseng. NCBI lineage: Eukaryota > Viridiplantae > Streptophyta > Magnoliopsida > Apiales > Araliaceae > Panax > Panax notoginseng. Next base: position 90,878,069 of record CM029022.1, read on the forward strand.
CGCTCGACCCAGCTACACTCTTATTACCTCAAAAGAGCAGTACTTCTGACTGGATATCGGATATGATGCTGAAGGAAACTTGCACTGATGAATAGCAACTCACCAAGTATCTAAAAACTCACAAAATATGCTTCATAATATAGAGAGAGAAAGAGAGAAAGCTTATGTTTTTGGTGTGATTTTCAATTCTAACTTAGCCCTCTATTTATAGGAAAATTTTGGTAGGTTTGACCTGCAACCTGATGGCTTTACCTGCTACTATTCCCACCCACCACATTTGAAATATAATTCAACACATTTTTTTCACCAACCACAAGTGGGGCCCACCAATTCTAGAATTTTCCACCAAAATGATAAACTCCGAAAATTCAACAATTTCTGAACCAGTCATCTCGTAAAATTCATAATAAATCATACGTTCATTTTTAACGGTTCAAAATTTGTGGGCATATACTCAACTTATATATGTATAACATATCCAAAAATTACCACGATCCAACGGTCGGATTAAAAATTATAACCCCCGCAAAATATCTCAAAAACCCTGATTTTTAATACCTCCATTCCTTCAAAAATACGGATAAAAATCTCAACATTAACTCCTTCATTTTTTTAACCACAAAAATATATCCCTCATTTATATCCACATAAAATAAATATTTTCTTATCATATGAATCAATAATTAATTATTCAGAAATAATATTATAGAATCACATTTATGACAACCAGGCCGTTCCCAGGAAAGAGGGGGCTTTCCAATAAGGATTTCTCCTTACTGGCGCGCAATTAGATGACCAAACCTCTCCTTAGACAGAACTTTCTAGACATTGCCAATAATGTTATCTAATAATATTATTCAAATAATATGAATTATTGATCTGATAATAGGAAATACTGTGCAGCAACAATTATTGAACAACAATAATACAAAATTTCAACGTAGCAATTATTGAATCAATAAAATAAAATATTGAACAGTAATTACTGTAACATTTATTGAGTAGTGCCTTCTTACGTAAGAATCAATAATTTCAAAAATACTATGCAATACCGTGTGCTACTATGCAATAACGCGTATTACTGTATTTTAACCACCGGGTATTCTAACAGTGTTAACGGTAACAACTACGCTGTTATTTGTAAAAACTCAAATTTGTCGTTTTCTTCACCCGACAGTTATTCTGTTATGGGGCCCACAAATGACTGCGCCGTCGTACGAATATTCCCCGACAGAAAGAATATTCCACGACCAAACGAATATTCCCCGACAACAATGATTATTTTATAACCACTTGCTTATTTTGAAAAAAAATCATATTTCACTCATAACTTTAAACTTTTATCAATTTAATCATTTACTGAATAGTAATTATAAGAAAAATTGAATACTTTTATTTCATAAAATTCGGGGTCTTACATGCACCATCCGAGGATTTCAAACCCTTGGAAACATATTTCCCCGATGAAGGGATAATGATAATCCAACAACACCATCATGAACCCAATCATGGAAGATTTATTTTAACGGAGCTGTAAACATGGAGGGTTCCGGAGCTGGAGCAGTTCTAGTGTCCATTTCAGGATATCAGTATCCCGTTGCCATCAAATTATAGTTTGTCAGCATCAACAACACAGCTGAGTATGAAGGCTGTATAATGGGGTTGAAACTAGCCCAATCCATGGGCGTCAAACGGTTAACTGTCTTTGGAGATTCTTATCTGGTAATTAGATAAACCACTGAGGTCTATTGACAAGTTATCCAGATGGCTTCATAGTTTGAAAAAATATCCTTCCTCATTATTCCTCGGAACAGGAATGACTTTGCTGACGCACTAGCAACTTTGGCCTCCTTGATCAACATACCAGAAAGAGGAAGCATTCAAAATATCACATTAACCCACCAAAAGGCTCGAGCCTACGGGAATTACATCAGAGAATTATCGGATGAGCTGCCTCCCATCCAACACCTTTGGTATATGTCTATCAAGGAGTATCTGCGAGATGGATCTATGCCCACTAGGGTGAGTCAAGCTGAAAGAAAGCAGATCCATAGAATGACCATGAAAATTTATCTGAGCGGAGACGCACTCTACAAAATAGATTCATGACTAGGCCTTCTAAGATGCCTAAACAAAGACCAAGCTTAGAGGCTCATGGATGAAATCCATGGTGGAGTATGCGGCCCACACATGAGTGGCCCTCTACTTGTCAAGAAGATCCTAAGAACATGACATTACTGGATCTCTCTCAAAGCTGACTATGATGATCATGTCAAGAGATGTTATCAATGCCAAATTTATGGGAATGCAATCCACGCCCCTCCACGGGGAACCCAACAATATGAGTTCACCTTGGCCCTTCTCATTGTGGGGAATGGACGTGATCAGGCCAATCGAGCCCAACGCAAGTAATTGTCATCATTTTATCTTCACCATGATCAACTACTTCACCAAGTGGGTAGAAGAAGCCACTTCCCCTAGGGTTACTAAAGAGGTTATCATTGGTTTCATCAGAAACATTGTCATTTGTTGATATAGACAACAAGAAGTGATTGTATCAGACAATGCCAAAAACCTCAATAACCACATGATGGATGAATAGTGCTGTTGAAGCGGCTAATAAGAATATCAAAAAGATCATGCAAAAGATGTCCTCTAATCACAAAGGATGGTCTGACTTGTTGCCTCTGACTCTATTAGCCTACAGAATGTTAATGCGCACTTCCACTGGGGTAACCCCCTACTCATTAACCAATGGCATGGAAGCAGTGCTCCCCATAGAGGTGGAAATAGAATCCTTGAGAGTGTTGATAGACGCTCAGCTGGATGAAGACCAATGGTTACAAGATCGGTACCACCAATTGTCTCTAATAGATGAAAGGCGGACCACAAGCATCTTCTATGGTCAATTATACGAACAGAGTATCGCTAGATCCTATAACAAGAAAGTCTGGTTACGACAGTTTAAAGAAAATGACTTGGTCTTGAAGAAGGCCCTTGACAACCAAGATCAATCTAAAGGAAAATTCGACCCAAACTGAGAAGGCTTGTTTGTTGTCAAGGAGGTATTGACAGGAGGAGCCCTCATATTACAAGAGATGGATGGCGAGGAATTTACCCAACTCATCAACTCAGACACCGTGAAACGATATTATGTCTGAAGTTACCTGTAGACCAGCATCTTGGTTCTGGATCATCAGATCCACCATTCAATTCAGGTTTTCAAAACCCTTTCACAACTTTAGCTTGTCCCATCAAGGACGAACTACGCAGACCTGATCTCCCCAATACACGGGAGTACGTCGGTAGTCATTTTATGGCCCGGTCTAACCTTTACAAAACTAACAACAAAAAACCTTCTACATACAACTTGAGTTTGTCCCATAAGGGATGAACTACGCAGACCTGATCTCCCCAATACACGGGAGTATGTAGGCATCCATTTTATGGTCCGGTCTAACTATAGAAAAAATAGAAAAAAATCTCTCCACTCTTTACCACATACAACTTGCAACCTTTTTAAACTAGGTTGGAACTACAAAGACCTGATCTTTTCCTCATCAATGGGAGTACGTAGGCAGCCATTCATGGTGCGGTCTCACCCCTACAAAAACACAAAACCCTGTTAATAGTACTGTGATTGTCCTTCAAACTTTAAAACTCAACCATAAGAGATAGAACTACCTGATCTCCCCAATACACGGGAATACATCAGTGACCATATGTGGGGGAGTTTAATCATACCTCATCGGGTTAGACCACAAGGATGGAACTACCTGGTCTCCCTACACAAATGGGAAAAAAATCGGTGACCATCTAAGCTGCAGTTGAATCCTCAAAGAGAAACACCAATCCATAAGAGATGGAACTACCTGGTCTCTTCCATACAAGGGAGTACCGGCGACCATCTGTGGTGCAGTCAACCTCAGAGAGAAAAGCCCAAATCCTCTCTATAACCACATTCAAAAACCAGTCCCAAGACACCAAAGGGTAGTGGAATACAAAGATCAACGATCCATTCTGAAAGATTCATAACCATCTCAATGTCCATCCATCAAGGAGGAATTCAGCATACATCAAGATCACAAGCTCTAGAGAACATGCAACTATCAAGAAAGTAACAAGACATATCTAGAAGGGAATTGAATCAAAACATATTTCCTTACCATATAATATTGTTTGATGTATACACTGTATCCTGTACATGACAAAAATGGCTAACCTAGTCTATGCAGGAAAATTAAAGCTAATCTATAAACCAGTGGATAAGTGAGAAATCAAGTCTAACATGGCATCTCTCTCAATAAATGGAGGTAAATCTATGAGCTTCCGCCCTAGGGTATCCACACGAGCCAGCAGATCTACGACCATCTACATAGTGCTACTGTGCTCATTAATGAATGCACTCATCTCTATAATAATATCAGCAGTATGAGATCCCAATGCAGTACTATCTGTAGTGGCATCATCTTGGGTAGCTAGGGCATAATCCCGCTCAACAACAGTTGCATCCCTAGATGATCGAGCCTCATCCCGCTCAACAACAGTAGTATCCCTGTGAGCTAGAGCATCATCTCTCTCAACTCGAGTGGCATCTCTATCAGAAAGAGCTGTCAACATCAAGGCCCTAGCCTGGTCCTTCTCAAACGTCATTAGATGTAAACTCTGCTCTAAATACTCTGCAAAATGTAAGGTCACAGCAGCAGGAATGCTGGGGGAATCAACCAGAGCTACTGACAAACCAGAAAATAGCTCATCCTCAATGGGAGAATCAGGGTACTCCATAGGCTCCCTATTATCAGAATCAATACCCGTCTCTAAGGATACAACCCTAGCCGATGCAATCTACGCCTCCAACCATGCAAAATACTCCGTAGAACGACCTAGATGGCTAGTCAAAAAGTCATCCCTTTCACGGTGGGTCCAACAGGTATAAATCTTGGAAAAATCCTTTACTGACAGAAGCCGAGATGATAGATGCTGACCCAATGCCCCGTCAAAGGGATGAACGTCCCGAAACTGGTCAAACTGTACCATAACAGCCAGCGGATTATATGTGGTCACACCCCTCAAACTGGAAAGGGGAATATAGTCCATACCAGCTGCCTGAGTAATAAAGCTGTAGGGAGAGCTAAACCCTGAACACGAAAAAAATATCAAATGGGTCCTTGATCCCTGACAAGAAAGTCAACTAAGAAGCTGCGTCTGTACACTCAACCGGATGAAAGGACTATGACATGGCTATCTCATGGGAAAAATAACACCCATGGCGTCTGAAAGTGTCAATCGGTCTCAAGTGTGTCATAAACGACACGTATAATAAGACTGAACTGCCTATAAACACCCCCACATAATGGGTATAGCAGTGCATGGCCGACCTCAATGTCTCTGCCAAAATCATCAATAAGATGGTATGTCCTTCTCAGAGAGCCCAGACTACCATGATCATGCCGATATCCAGATGGTTTATGTAGAACGACATGTACAGATAAGTGACTATACACATCAATATTATGTCTACACGGGCGACATGCCAATCACCCTCAAAAATGGTGAAGTCCCTTGAGTATCGCAGATAGCTGTCCAATGACCCAAATCTGTCAATCAAGAAACTCATGGACACTACATGCCTCGAAGAGATCTCGTCCAAAGCAACTCTGCCCCTCAAACCTGTTAAAGTCATAAACTGTTGGCTCATGTCACCGACATCCATCTGAGCGTAAGGCCTATCCAATGGCAAGTCTGTAAGACGCTCGCAATCCTCCAATGTAGGAGTCAACTATTGGGTACCAAAGGGTATCAAATCTGAATACCTACCTATTTGGTACCCAATGCTCTAGCATGCCTTCTACAAAGCCTGGTGGAACTTGAAATGTCAGGTGGGTCATAGAGTGACACATTAACTAATCAACTATCACCCAATCTAGGGAGGATAAACTGTTTTACAACAATCTCAAGGAAGATGCCACCAACACTGGTGGGGTATGCTTAATCCAGCTGACTATGAATGAAGACATTTGTAGGGTCGTGTCATAAGACCATCCAGGGGTCAATGCTAAACTCATCTCTGGAAATGCATGTCCATAACATAATGCATGCATAATAAACAACAGATGACAATATGATGTAAGGAATGGAAAATAGTATACATACAATCCTAAATATATCATCATCTAAATACATCATCTTTGTATACAACTAAAAAATATAGGGAAATGGGGCACAACCACCCAACAATTAATAGAGGCCTATCAAAAGATATAACGAGAATGGGGCACAGCTGCCCAATATCTAATAGAGGCCTATCAAAAGATATAGCGAGAAATGCATGAGAAGAAGTCAATAGTGTTGGTGTCCATATCATCTAACCTATCCATATGATGTAACTCATCTTGAGTCACTGAATCTCTGTTAGTAGGGATATCAAGCCGTTACAACGGAGTATCTACATCGGCAAAACCATCTAAATATGGGCCACCTAAAGGGCCAACTCTAGAGCTGGAAGGATCAAAAGTATCCACCTCAGAAGGAACTCTGCATAAATACCGGATAAAGAAATATGCCCAGTCCAACTGCTAGGTTAAACTATCAATCTACGTCAGATGAGTAGGCTCTCAGATGCAGGCAATCTAATCCATCATCATGACGGAGCCAGGAACCATATCCCCCATAAACTATATGGCGCGGGTCTAGGCTCTAATGGTGCGAGGGAACCACAGGCGGTAAAATGCCTCCTGAGTGAAAGGTCCCTCTGATAAAGTAAAGCCATCAACACCCATCAATGGGACATCAATGATCGACTGTGACAAAGGCTAACAATGGCTGACAGGTGGACAGATTGGAATGTGAATCTCTCATTTGGTTCTCATGTGGTGCTCCTAATAACACGCTCTCCTAAATAGAGCCCCCAACCTCCATCTATAAAGAGAGAAATCCGACTGGTGGACAATACATACTCGACACCAGTCGAGAAATCTCCTTCGAAGCCAACTGTCAAGTGGTCCTCAAAGTAAGGAACCAATGTAATGACATTAACTGTCAACAACTCTAACTGTAAGCGCGAAAGGGTGAAACCCTCAACTACAGGAACCTCCATCAAAGTGGAGTGATGTCATCGCTATCCCCGTGGATAGGTGTCTAAACCTAACAGGCTAATGGGATAAAGACATGGGAGCCTCTCGTAGGCCCAAAACTGCCAATACAAGATCAAATATCTGTGGTCAATCAAACTCTCAACCCGAACAAGGGAAATTAAAAGAGAAAATACTCACCAGCTGGAATGGGTAAAACTCTAACCAAGCCTCTGTCATGCCCTTTGAGCATAGACGCATCCTCTTGAGGAAGTAGGCAAAGGTGTAGGAGCCCCAATCGAACTCTCCAATATGGTCCACCTCCCGTGTGGCGCTGACTAAAGCGAATGACACCGTGAAAGAGTTATCAGCTGTAAGACCCCAACTTATTATAAATAAAATTGAATTTCTCTATTTATTATCTTAAAATAATAAGGTGATAATTTGATACAATGCTTTGGTTATGGGTGAAATTTGCAAATTTTGCAAAATAAGTAAGTGGTTATAAAATAATCATTGTTGCCGGAGAATATTCGTTTGGTCGTAAAATATTTTTTTTGTCGGGAATATCCGTACGACGGCGCAGTCATTTATGGGCCCTATAATAGAATAACTGTCAGATAAAGAGAACGACAAGTTTGATTTTTATAAATAACGGCGTAGTAGTTACCTTTAACACTGTTGGAATACCCGGTGGTTAAAATACAGTAATACGCGTGGGTGCACAGTAGCACACGGTATTGCATAGTATTGTTGAATTATTGATCCTTACGTAGGAAGCTCAATAATTATTACAGTAATTACTATTTAATATTTTATTTTATTGATTCAATAATTACTGCGTTGATATTTTATATTATTGTTGTTCTAATAATTATCACTGCACAGTATTTTCTATTATCAGATCAATAATTCATATTATTTGAATAGTATTATTAGATAGCATTATTGACAATCTCTAGAAAGTTCTGTCTAAGGAGAGGGTTGGTCACCTAATTGCTCGCCAGTAAGGAGAAATCCTTATTGGAAAGCCCCCTCTTTCCTGGGAACGAACTGATTGTCATAATTGTGATTCTGTAATATTATTTGTGAATAATTAATTATTAATTTATATGATAAGGAAATATTTATTTAATGTGGATATAAATGATGGATTTATTTATGTGGTAATAAATGAAGGAATTAGTGTTGAGAGGTTTTATCAGTATTTTGTCGGAATAAAGGTTTTAAAAATCAAAACAGTGTTCTTAAAGCTCTATTGCGTGAGTTATAATTTTAATCTGACCGTTTGATCGTTGTGATTTTTGGATATGTTATACATATATAAGTTGAGTATATGTCCATAAATTTTAAACCGTTAAAAATTAACGCATAATTAGTTATGAATTTTCAGAGGTGACTGATTTAGAAATTATTGAAGTTTCAAAATTTATTATTTTGGTGGAAAATTCTAGAATTGGTGGGACCCACTTTTAGTTGGTGAGAAATGTGCTCAAATTTTATTTCAAATGTGGTGGGTGGCAATAGTAGCAGGTAAAGCCATTAGGTTACAGGCCAGGTCTGCTTCGGCGTGCTAGCATTTTCCTATAAATAGGGTGCTGAGTTAGAATTGAAAATCACACTAGAAATATAAGCTTTCTCCATTTCTCTTTCTATATTATCGAGAGTATTTTGTGAGTATTTAGATACTTTGAAAGTTGCTATTCAGTACAAGTTTCATTCAGCATCATATCCGACATTTCATTTCGAAGTACTTTTTCTTTGAGGTAAGGGATGTTATTTTTTTAAATGGTATTATTTCTTTCAATATCATTATGCCAAAATATTGGTCTAAACTTTTTATCAAATTTGAAACTTTTTGTGTCGAGATTACTATTCACGTATACGACAGTATTCACGAATACGGCACTATTCACCGAAAAATAAAATTTTCTCTTCTTTGTCTCAGATGTCTATTATGGTTACTATCTTTGATTGTATCCATGTTTTGACCGTCATTCTTGAATTTTTCTCCATTATGTTTTATTATGGAGTATTTTTAAACTTGAATTATCTAAAGTACGAATCTCTAAACTTTATCCTTTTATCGTATGAGATTCGTTCTCTAAAATATTTTTCATCATCCTCAGTCATTAATGGTGATACTTGATGAATATCTTTGGCCTGTAGTGCAAAGATGAATGATTACTTGATGAATATCTTTGGCCCGTAGTACAAAGATAAATATTTGATTCAAGATGTATATTGATTGATGTTACAGGGATAAAATATTGATGATGGACTTTTAAATTCATAGATGATAGTAGATTTCATTCTCTACTTAACTCTTCAAATGAATTATTGTTTCCGCTGCAGTTGTTGATCTAAAACTTGTTGTCTATTATATTCTATCAGATTTTTCCCTATTAAAGACTCTTGATAATTTGTTGTATATTATCTTAGTCATAATATTCTTTACTGGGCTAGTTAAGCTCACCATTTTCCTTTTTATTCCATTTTTCTTCTTAGGAGGTGAGAATATACTAGGAACTTGCCGGGGTATGGAGTGATGGTTTAAAAAAGTTATTTTAGTAGTCCTCGCTATTTTTGTAAAATAGTGTATCAATAATTGTAATGAGGACTCCTTTTGAGTTTTAATACTGTCTATTAGACAATATTTGTATTTAAACTCACAGTTTATGAGTTGTCGTATTTTGCACGACAATTGTAGTAATGAAGTTGTATTTGTTTCTGTACCATGTGTTTGACGACTCAGAATGGGTGATGTATACCTATTTTGGGGGCGTCACAGTTGGTATCAGAGCTTAGGGATATGGTCTCTGGCGGAGATCGGGGAATAGAACTAGGAGGAGAGAGACGAGTAAATCCTTCGCTAGTATGTCCTACCTAATCCTATTTGTTGGTTGGTCATAATATAGGGATATTATGTGACATATTAATTTGTTTAATTAACCCTTATTTTATGGTAGTTTATAAGAATGGCAGCTGAGAACGTTAATAATGGAGTGTATGAGACTGTGGAACAACCTTCAATCACTAACCAGGAGAATGTGCAACAGGAAGGAAATATTCCTCTTGTAAACAACACGACCGAACAAACAATGAATGATGGAATGTTTAGAAGCTTTTTGCAGTTCATGCAAAATCAAACGAGGGAGACTCGTGTACAAAATACGGGTGGAAATGATAGCAACGCGTGGTTTGTCACAACCAAGCAGTTTAAAGACTTGGGACCACCAGAATTCTGGGGAAAGCCAGATCCAATTAAGGCAAAAACGTGGGTCAAGCAAATTACCAAATATTTGATGTCTTGTGTTACACGGAGGAACAAAAGGTCCCATTCGCCACCTTTATGTTCCGTTGTGAGGCAGATTACTGGTGGGAATCTGTGAAGCGTACCCAGCCTGCCGCACTCAACATGTCTTGAGAAACATTCTAGAAGTTATTCAATGATAAGTACTTTCCTGAAAGTATTCGTCATATGAAGGAGGTAGAGTTTATCAGACTAGAATAAAATAACATGACTGTGTCTCAGTACGAGGCGAAGTTCGCAGAGTTATCCAGGTTTACACCTCATTTGGTAGAGAATGAGGAACGAATGACACGGATGTTTCTGAGAGGTCTAAAACTCTAGATTCGACAATAACTTATCTCTCATAAATTTTCTTTATATTCAGATGTTGTAAACAAGGCTCAATTATTAGAGAGAGATAATGAGTATGTTCAACCAAGGGACCACAACCAGGGTCATACCAGTGACAACAGTCATCGGAGCAATGATAACCAGCGCGGAGGGAAAAATATAGACAAAAGCGGTAACCACTCGGGTGGTAATCATGGCCATGATAACAGGAGAGGTGAGTCAAGTAGAAATTTCAAAAAGAGGAGATTCAACAATGATGGAAAGACATCAGCAGCAGCACCAAAACCAACAACAAATTCAAGGGGAGGAGAACGACCGCCAGTTAGATGCTACAGATGCAGAGAGGAGGAATACATAAGTCTAAACTGTTCACAGCCTTCCAAGGTGTGTTTCAATTGTGGAAAAGATGGTCATATAGCCCAATTTTGTCTGGTACCAAAGTCAAGACCAACTGGGACGGCGGCACCAAAGGCGACTACGGACAAAACAAAGTCGGTGGTTCAAGGGAGGGCGTTTGTCGTGACTGGCCAAAATGCGAGAAACACGAACTAGTTGATCACGGGTAAGCTAATGTTGAACTCTTGCGAAGTTTATACCTTACTAGATACCGGTTCTACCCATTCTTTTATCTCTCCTTCATGTGCTCAACGTTTAAACTTGACTCTAGAAAAATTGAACTTTGACTTATCTGTGGAGACTCCGTTAGGAGAAACTTTTGTTACATCCACTGTTTATAAATCTTGTTTGATCCAAGTTGACACCATCACATTACCTATTGATCTTATCTCTTTAAAGATACTTGCTTTTGATGTGATTTTAGAAATTGATTGGTTAACCACTCATCATGCCAAAATTGATTGTTTTCATATGGTTGTTAGTTTTCATATTCCTAACCAATCTGTTATACGAATTCAAGCAACTAAACCACTAAAATCAGTCACTGTCATATCAAGCCATAAAGCTATTCGTTTATTGAAAAATGGATGTCAAGCTTTCTTAGCTCATATTATGGACTTGAACAAAAACATGTCAGATTTGAATAATATTCCTGTTGTTAGTGAATTTCCTGACGTATTTCCTGAAGAACTTTGTAAGACCCCAAATTATTAATAAATGAAATTTAAATTCCCTCTATTTATTATTTTGAAATAGTAAGTGTTAAATTGATTAATGAGGTTAGTTATGGGTAAAATGCGCAAATATTTCAAATAAGTAGGTGGTTATAAAATATTCATTATTGTCGGGGAATATTCGTTTGGTCGTGGAATATTCTTCCTGTCGGGAAATATTCGTACGACGGCGCAGTCTTTTGTGGGCCCCATAACGGAAAGCGATTGGATGAAGAAAACGACAAGTATATGTTTTTTTATTAATAACGGCGTAGTTGTTACCGTTAATACTGTTGGAATACCCGGTGGTTAAAATACAGTAATACGCGTTGTTACACAGTAGCACACTGTATTGCACCAATTATTGATTCTTACGTAAGAAGGCACTACTCAATAATGGTTACAGTAATTACTATTCAGTATTTTATTTTATTGATTCAATAATTGATGCGTTGATATTTTATATTACTGTTGTTTCAATAATTGTCACTACACAGTATTTCCTATTATCAGATCAATAATTCATATTATTTGAATAATATTATTAGATAACATTATTGGCAATGTCTAGAAAGTTCTGTCTAAGGAGAGGTTTGGTCATCTAATTGCGCGCCAGTAAGGAGAAATCCTTATTGGAAAGCCCCCTCTTTCCTGGGAACGGCCTGGTTGTCATAAATGTGATTCTGTAATATTATTTGTGAATAATTAATTATTGATTCATATGATAAGGAAATATTTATTTTTGTGGATATAAATGAGGGATATATTTTTGTGGTTAAAAATGAAGGAGTTAATGTTGAGGTTTTTATCAGTATTTTTGTCAGAATGGAGGTATTAAAAATCAGGGTTTTTGAGATATTTTGCGGGGGTTATAATTTTTAATCCGACCGTTGGATCGTGGTAATTTTTGGATATGTTATACATATATAAGTTGAGTATATGACCACAAATTTTGAACCGTTAAAAATGAACGTATGATTTATTATGAATTTTACGAGATGACTGGTTCAGAAATTGTTGAATTTTCGGAGTTAATCATTTTGGTAGAAAATTCTAGAATTGGTGGACCCCACTCTTGGTTGGTGAAGAAATGTGCTGAGATTTTTATTCAAATGTGGTGGGTGGGAATAGTAGCAGGTAAAGCCATCAGGTTGCAGGTTAAGTCTGCTTCGGCGTGCTAACATTTTCTTATAAATAGAGGGCTAAGTTAGAATTGAAAATCACACTAGAAACAAGTTTTCTCTCTTTCTCTCTCCAGATTATTGAGTGTATTTTGTGAGTATTTAGATACTTTGAGAGTTTTTATTCATCAGAGCAAGTGTCTTTCAGCCTTATACCGGTATTCCGACCAGAAGTACTGTCTTTACGAGGTAAGGGATGTTATTTTATTCAAAAATGATATTATTTCTTCAACATCATTATGCCGAAATATTGGTTGGAAATTTTTATCAAATTTGGAACTTTTTACGTCGGGGTTACTGTGACGCCCCCAAAATTAGGTATACGTCACCCATCTTGGGTCGCCACTTACATAGTACAGAATACAAATACAACTGATTAATACAACTGTCGTGTACAATACGACAAAACATAAACTGTGAGTTTGAATACAAATATTATCTTCTAGAGAGTATTCATACTCAAAAGGAGTCCTCATTACATTTATTAACACACCATTACATAGAATAGTGAGGACTACTAACTAATACTATCATTCGGACCATCACTCCGTACCCCGACTTGCCCCAGCTACGTTCTCATTTCCTGAAGAGAACAGTGAAAGAAAGGGTGAGCTCAACTAGCCCAGTAAGAAATATTATGACTAAGATAATGCAGAATAAATTATCATTAGCCTTCAACAATGTTAAACTGATAAAATATAATAGACATCAAGTTTAACTGCAGCGGAACAAGCAATCCATTAAAAGAGTCAAGTAGAAAATAAACTCTACTATCTTTTATGATTTAAAAGGTTTTTCAACACTGCGATCGCTGAGACTCAGCTTAATAAAATAATCCACATCATCGAATCACCCCTGCACTACGGACAAGGATATTCGTGTATTCATTAATGGTCATGATCATGCCAACAACTGTCCATCAATGCACTACGGGCCAATGAGGACTTTTACCACATCATTCGTAACATTACGGTCATGATTACACCGAATAATTCCTGGTCATAATCATACCAAGTCCATCTATGCACTACAGGCCACAGATGACTTTCAACAGAATATAAACATGAGGATGATGACAATGATATAAGAATTCAATAAAACAAGTTCAAGAATTAATTTATCCAAGAATTAACAACGTCCAAATTGTCAACATGATACTACTTTGTGGAGTAAAATTCAAGAATGATCAGGAGAATATTTTCATGAATAGATACTGGATGAAACGCAATTATCAAGGATATTTCACAAATTTCATGGAGTATAGAAGTCAAAACTTAACCAACTGAGTACAATAAAGAATGGAATAACAAAAAAAAAATCACCATGCATGCGATAGACCGCACAAACAGGTTATTCCAACAGAATAATAAATAATGGAACCAGGTCCGGCATAAACGCACAGACAGGATATTCCGACAGAATAATAAATAATGGAACCAGGTCCGGCGTAAACGCACAGACAGGATATTCTGACAGAATAATAAAGAACAGTATAATAAATAATGGAACCAGGTCCGGTGTAAAACACACAGACAGGATATTCCGACAGAATAATAATAAAGACGGAACCAGGTCCGGTGTAAAACACACAGACATGATGTTCCAACAGAATAATAATAAAAACGGAACCAGGTCCGGTGTAAAACACACAGACAGGATGTTCCAACAGAATAATAGAAGAATGTCACCAAGTATAGGGTAGACCGCATATACAGGTTATTCCAACAGAATAATAAGAAATGGAATAACAGTTCTCTTCATGAATAAGAAAGAATAACACCCCTTACCGTAAAAAAACTGGATATAAGAGTAGGGAAGTAGCAGAATACTTTTCTATAGTTTCTCTATAATTTCTCTCTTTAGAGTTTCAGTGAATTTGTAAGAAATAATGAAGGAATGAGCTTCTATTTATAGGAGAATAGAAAGGCACTATTCATGGATGAAATAATTTTACAAAATTATTTTTCAATCAACTAACAATTAAGTCAATCATCTAACCAATAAAATCACAACAAAAATTAAAATATAATACATATATATAAACACATGTTTTCATATTATATAAATCAATATTATATATACACCACTTAATTTTTCTCCCCCATAACCAACATCAATCCCCCACCCACCAATAATCAAATTCACTACACTCTTACACATCACTATCACACTACCACTTTTCCACCATTTTCCACTCACATACATCACTTTCACTCTTCCTTTTTCTCCCACCACTCTCCACTAACAAATATAATATTATATATATACACACACATCACAATCTTATATATAAACTCCTTCCCCATACGTAACTCTCTCCCACCCCCATTTCTAAAATCAGTTTTTCAACACATATGGGCCCCACATATGGCCCCCACATGTGGGCCCCACCTTTAAATAAATTCTACCGATTATTTTGAAAAATAGGTAAATGGGAGTCTATAAAATAAGCAAAATTGAGTAACTTCTCACATAAGCATCAATAATCAATACCGTGTGCTACTATGCAACCACGCGTATTACTGTACTTTTACTACCAAGTAGTTCAACAGTATTAACGGTAAAACTTTCGCAGTTATTTTCATAAAAATATTTTTGTCGTTTTTCTCAATCCGACAATAATTCCGTTGTGGGGTCCACCAATGATTGTGTCATCGTACGAATATTCCCCGACACAAAGAATATTCCCTGACCAATCGAATATAATATGACAACTTGCATACTTTGTAAAATTTATAAATACTACCCACAACTATAATATTATCTCAAATCCACACCATAATATTAAAAAAAATATTTCGAGAAAATTAAATATTTATTCATAAAATCTGGGGTCTCACAATCTCCCCTCCTTATGGAATTTCGCCCTCGAAATTTACGTGCGTGCCTGGTATGCCGAACAGGTGAGGATACCTTGACTTCGAATTCTTCAGGTATAACCTTTGAGCGTTGAATATGATCCTTCTTATCCAAGATGTTAACACGTATCTCCTCATACGTTAAATCTTCTGTTATCTCGTCCGGTTCTAAATTAATAATATGGTTCGGGTCGTCCACATTTTTACGTAAAAAAAAACGTTCTGAACACGCAACATACTTGGCGGTAAAACGAGTTTATAAGCCACAGTTCCTACTTCATCGAGAATTTCAAATGGGCCAATTAAATCGAGAGTTGAGATTTCCTCTCTTCGTCGATTCTTGCTTTTAGAATAACGCCCTCTTGAACCTTCTTCTTCACATTTATCAACTCTGAGTATGTAGCTTGAGCGGCTTTAACTTTATCGATTAAAATCGATTCTAATCATATATTCGTTATCTTCACGTGGGTTCCTAGAGTCTTTAACTCTATCTTCATCATTTGTAAGTCGTACGAAATGGGTCTTTGTGTTAACAACATCACACTCGTAAACGCATACAATCTTCTACTAAACGCGTCAGCTACCACGTTCGCATTTCCACGATGATATTGCATGGTACGATCGTAATCTTTAACAGCTCGAGCCGACGTCTTTGGCGCATTATACGTTCGTTTTGGTTGAAGAAATATTTGAAGGTTTAAGAAATGGGTTTTGTACTGGGGTCAATACAAAATTCAATTTCACGTTCTAGGGGTAAGCTAAGAAGTCTTCAAGAATACGTCAAGAAATTTATTAACAATAGAAATATCATTCAAAACTGTGACTCTCGTCCAAGACTTGGATAACACGTCACATTGATATCTATTAACTTGTCACCGTTATTCACAACGTCCCTTACCGAAAGTCTAGCTTCGGTGCATTCCTCACAAGAAAGTCAACAACTAAAGGATCGGGCTCTTTATTTATGGCTTGATATGACAATGATTGACTTTAGTGGTTTGGTTACTTTGAATCCGCATAACAGGGTGGTTAGGAATATGAAAGTTAACCACCTTACGAAAAGAATGATGAGTAGTTAACCAATCGTTCCTAAAATCACATCAAAGGCAAGTATTTTCAAAGAGATACGATCGACAGGTAACGTGAAAGTGTTAATTTGAACAAGATTTATAAATAGTAGAGGTAACGAAGGTTTCTACTATCGAAGTTTTAACCAATAAGTCAAAGTCTAATTTCTTCGAAGTCAAATTTAAACGTTGAGCGCAAGCAAGAGAGATAAAAGAATGGGTAGAACCGGTATCTAATAAGGTATAGACTTCGCAAGAATTTATAATTAACTAACCCGTGATAACTTCATTTGATTCCTCATTAGGGTAATTCAAAACTCGATGCTGGATTTCCCCAATTACTTGTCGAAAAAAAAATTACATATCATCTATTTTAGCTTTCTTAGATCGGACTTCTCTTTCCACAATATCAACGCGTCGTGCGGCTTTCACCCATGCATCTTTCATTCTCACTCGTTCAGTTATTTCTTCTTTCAGCTGCTCCTTGACATTTGAATTCTTAGATTCTAGCTTTAATATCGTATACTCTGTCAAAGAGTGCTTCTGTTCAACCATCGCACATCGGGTAATACAATTTTGAATTATTGCATCCCTTTGTTCTACGACCGCCTGTCGTTCTTCAGCCTGCTCTTCTAACTCATAAATACGATTTTATAATTCTACATTTTGATCAATAAGTTCTTCTAATAAATTAACCTCAGGTTCCTCTTCTTCCTCACTCTCAGTTGCTACCTTTGCGACTAGCTTGAGTGCAACTTTTAATTCCTCAATCACCACATAGATATCTCTAATCACATTAACCTGGTTGGTGATTATAGGTGTCTCCACGGTCTCATTCACTCCATTGTAAACATTTTCAACTGCCATTCCCAATCACTGTCACAAAACAAAGGTTAATTGACATGTAACATATTATCCCTATATTCTGACCGACCAATTAAATACAAAATAAACTTAGGTAGGTCATACTAGCGAAGGAATTCTCCGTCTCTCCCCCCTAGTTCTATTCTCACATCCTAGCCAGGGATCATATCCCTAAGCTCTGATACCAACTGTGACGCCCCCAAAATTAGGTATACGTCACCCATCTTGGGTCGCCACTTACATAGTACAGAATACAAATACAACTGATTAATACAACTGTCGTGTACAATACGACAAAACATAAACTGTGAGTTTGAATACAAATATTATCTTCTAGAGAGTATTCATACTCAAAAGGAGTCCTCATTACATTTATTAACACACCATTACATAGAATAGTGAGGACTACTAACTAATACTATCATTCGGACCATCACTCCGTACCCCGACTTGCCCCAGCTACGTTCTCATTTCCTGAAGAGAACAGTGAAAGAAAGGGTGAGCTCAACTAGCCCAGTAAGAAATATTATGACTAAGATAATGCAGAATAAATTATCATTAGCCTTCAACAATGTTAAACTGATAAAATATAATAGACATCAAGTTTAACTGCAGCGGAACAAGCAATCCATTAAAAGAGTCAAGTAGAAAATAAACTCTACTATCTTTTATGATTTAAAAGGTTTTTCAACACTGCGATCGCTGAGACTCAGCTTAATAAAATAATCCACATCATCGAATCACCCCTGCACTACGGACAAGGATATTCGTGTATTCATTAATGGTCATGATCATGCCAACAACTGTCCATCAATGCACTACGGGCCAATGAGGACTTTTACCACATCATTCGTAACATTACGGTCATGATTACACCGAATAATTCCTGGTCATAATCATACCAAGTCCATCTATGCACTACAGGCCACAGATGACTTTCAACAGAATATAAACATGAGGATGATGACAATGATATAAGAATTCAATAAAACAAGTTCAAGAATTAATTTATCCAAGAATTAACAACGTCCAAATTGTCAACATGATACTACTTTGTGGAGTAAAATTCAAGAATGATCAGGAGAATATTTTCATGAATAGATACTGGATGAAACGCAATTATCAAGGATATTTCACAAATTTCATGGAGTATAGAAGTCAAAACTTAACCAACTGAGTACAATAAAGAATGGAATAACAAAAAAAAAATCACCATGCATGCGATAGACCGCACAAACAGGTTATTCCAACAGAATAATAAATAATGGAACCAGGTCCGGCATAAACGCACAGACAGGATATTCCGACAGAATAATAAATAATGGAACCAGGTCCGGCGTAAACGCACAGACAGGATATTCTGACAGAATAATAAAGAACAGTATAATAAATAATGGAACCAGGTCCGGTGTAAAACACACAGACAGGATATTCCGACAGAATAATAATAAAGACGGAACCAGGTCCGGTGTAAAACACACAGACATGATGTTCCAACAGAATAATAATAAAAACGGAACCAGGTCCGGTGTAAAACACACAGACAGGATGTTCCAACAGAATAATAGAAGAATGTCACCAAGTATAGGGTAGACCGCATATACAGGTTATTCCAACAGAATAATAAGAAATGGAATAACAGTTCTCTTCATGAATAAGAAAGAATAACACCCCTTACCGTAAAAAAACTGGATATAAGAGTAGGGAAGTAGCAGAATACTTTTCTATAGTTTCTCTATAATTTCTCTCTTTAGAGTTTCAGTGAATTTGTAAGAAATAATGAAGGAATGAGCTTCTATTTATAGGAGAATAGAAAGGCACTATTCATGGATGAAATAATTTTACAAAATTATTTTTCAATCAACTAACAATTAAGTCAATCATCTAACCAATAAAATCACAACAAAAATTAAAATATAATACATATATATAAACACATGTTTTCATATTATATAAATCAATATTATATATACACCACTTAATTTTTCTCCCCATAACCAACATCAATCCCCCACCCACCAATAATCAAATTCACTACACTCTTACACATCACTATCACACTACCACTTTTCCACCATTTTCCACTCACATACATCACTTTCACTCTTCCTTTTTCTCCCACCACTCTCCACTAACAAATATAATATTATATATATACACACACATCACAATCTTATATATAAACTCCTTCCCCATACGTAACTCTCTCCCACCCCCATTTCTAAAATCAGTTTTTCAACACATATGGGCCCCACATATGGCCCCCACATGTGGGCCCCACCTTTAAATAAATTCTACCGATTATTTTGAAAAATAGGTAAATGGGAGTCTATAAAATAAGCAAAATTGAGTAACTTCTCACATAAGCATCAATAATCAATACCGTGTGCTACTATGCAACCACGCGTATTACTGTACTTTTACTACCAAGTAGTTCAACAGTATTAACGGTAAAACTTTCGCAGTTATTTTCATAAAAATATTTTTGTCGTTTTTCTCAATCCGACAATAATTCCGTTGTGGGGTCCACCAATGATTGTGTCATCGTACGAATATTCCCCGACACAAAGAATATTCCCTGACCAATCGAATATAATATGACAACTTGCATACTTTGTAAAATTTATAAATACTACCCACAACTATAATATTATCTCAAATCCACACCATAATATTAAAAAAAATATTTCGAGAAAATTAAATATTTATTCATAAAATCTGGGGTCTCACAGTTACTATTTATGAGTTACTATTCACGAGCTACTATTCACGAGTTACTATTCACCGAAAAATAAAATTTTCTTCTTTTCGTCCAAAATATCTATTCAGGGTACTAGCTTTGATTGTATCCATGTTTTGATCATTCTTGAATTCTACTTCACTATGAATAATTATAAGGTATTTTTGGACATGGATAAATCGAAATACGAATCTTTAATATTTGTTATTTTGTTTCACTGGATTCGTTTTCTTTAAGATATTTTTCATCATTCTCAGTCCTAAATGATGATATTACTGAATATCTTTGGCCCGTAGTGCAAAGATGAATGATTAACTGATGAATATCTTTGGCCCGTAGTGCAAAGATGAACAGGTGTTGAGATGAACATGACCGACTGGTGATACAAATGAATATCTTTGGCCTGTAGTGCAAAGATGAATATTTGATTAAAGATGGTTATTGATTGTTGTTACAGGGATAAAATATTGATGATGGACTTTTGAATCTTAGAAGATAGTAGAACTCATTCTCTACTTGACTCTTCTAATGGTTTGTTGTTTCCGCTGCAGTTATTGATTTAAAACTTGTTGTCTATTGTATTCTATTAGATTTTTCCCTGTTGAAGACTAACGATAATTTGTTCTGTATTATATTAGTCATAATGTTCTTTACTGGGCTAGTTGAGCTCACCCTTTTCCTTTTTGTTCCATTTTTCTCAGGGGCGAGAATGTAGCGAGTACTAGTCGGGGTATGGAATGATGGTTCTAGAAGTTACTTTAGTAGTCCTCACCATTTTTGTAAAATAATGTATCAATAATTGTAATGAGGACTTATTTGAGTGTGGATATTGTCTAAATGACAATATTTGTATTTAAACTCACAGTTCTTGTGTTGTAATAATAAAGATGTAGTTGTTTCTGTACCATGTATTTTGGCAACTCAGAATGGGTGTTGTATACCTATTTTGGGGGCGTCACATTTGGTATCAGAGCTTAGGGATATGATCTCTGGCGGAGATCGGAGAATAGAACTAGGAGGGGAGAGACGAATAAATCCTTTACTAGTGTGTCCTACCTAAGCTTATTTATTGGTCAGTCATAATATAGGGATATTATGTGATTTGTTAATTTATTTAATTAACCCTTGTTTTATGGCAGTATTTGAGAATGTCGACTGAGAATATTACCAGTGGAGTAAATGAGACCGTGGAGACACCGGTACTTACCAACGAGGAGAACGTGCAACAGGCTGGCAATGTTCCTCCTGTGAACAACACCAATGAGCAGATGATGAATGATGGAATGTTTAGAAGTTTTTTGCAATTCATGTAAAACCAGACGAGGGAGACTCGTGTTCAAAATACAGGAGGAAATGATAGCAATTCACGGTTTGTCATAGCCAAACAGTTCGAAGAATTGGGACCACCAGAATTTAAGGGAAAGCCGGATCCGATCATGGCGGAAACGTGGGTCAAGCAAATTACCAAGATATTCGATGTCTTGGGATGCACGGAGGAACAGAAGGTTCCATTCGCCACCTTTATGTTCCGTGGCGAGGCAGATTACTGGTGGGAGTCTGTGAAGCGTACCCATCCAACCGCACTCAGCATGTCTTGGGAGACATTTCAGAAACTGTTCAATGACAAGTACTTTCCTGAAAGTATTCGTCATATGAAGGAGGTAGAGTTTATTAGACTGGAGCAGAATAACATGACGGTGTCTTAGTACGAGGCGAGGTTTGCAGAGTTGTCCAGGTTTGCACCTCATTTGGTGGAGAATGAGGTACGTATGACGAGGATGTTTTTGAGAGGTTTAAAACCTGGCATACGTCAATATCTCATTTCTCATAAATTTTCTCTCTATTCAGATGTTGTCAACAGGGCTCAATTATTAGAGCGAGATAATGAGTACGGTCAACTGAGGGACCACAACCAGGATCATATCGGTGACAGCAGTCATCAGAACAATGATAACCAGCAGAGAAAGAAAAATACAGACAAGAACGGCAACCACTCTGGTGGTAATCGTGGCTATGAAAATAGAAGAAGCGAGTCGGGAGGAGATTTTAAAAAGAGGAGATTCAACAATGACAATACGAAGACGTCAGCACCAGCAGCAACTGGTTCCAAGGGAGGAGAACGACCACCGATTATATGCTATAAGTGCGAAAAAGAAGGACATATCAGCCCAAACTGCCCACAACAGTTTAAGGTATGTTATAATTGTGGAAAGGAAGGACATATCACTCGAGATTACACTATAGCAAAACCAAGTCCAGCGGGGATGGTGACTCAAAAAGCTGTCCCAGAAAAGATAAAGTCAACGGTTCCTAGAAGAGCGTTTGTCGTGACTGGTCAACATGCGAGGAACCCAAACGAGGTGATCACGGGTAAGCTAATCATAAATTCATGTTAAGTTTATACCTTATTAGATACCGGTTCTACCCATTCTTTTATCTCTCCTGCTTGTGCTCAACGTTTAAACTTGACTCCGGAGAAGTTAGACTTTGATTTATCTGTGGAGACTCCGTTAGGAGAAACTTTCATCACATCCACTGTTTATAAATCTTGTGTGATCCAAGTTGGCACCATCACCTTACCTGTTGACCTTATCTCTTTAAAGATACTTGCTTTTGATGTGATTTTAGGGATTGATTGGCTAACTACTCATCATGCCAAAATTGATTGTTTTCGTAAGGTTGTTAGTTTTCATATTCCTAACCAACCTGTTGTACGAATTCAAACAACTAAGCCATTAAAATCAATCACTGTTATATCAAGCCATAAAGCCATTCGTTTATTAAAAAATGGATGTTAAGCTTTCTTAGCCCATGTTATGGATTTGAATAAAGACACGTCAAATTTGAATAATATTCCTGTTGTTATTGACTTTCCTGACGTATTTCCTGAAGAACTTCCCGGTCTACCTCCGGAACGAGAAATTGAATTCTTTATTGATCTTGAACCTGGTACAAAGCCCATTTCTAAAACCCCATATCGAATGGCTCCTATTAAACTTCAGGAGTTAAAGGTCCAACTACAAGAGTTGTTGGACATCGATTTCATTCGTCCTAGTACATCTCCTTGGGGTGCTCCTGTTTTATTTGTAAAGAAGAAAGACGGGAGTATGCGACTTTGTATTGATTACCGGGAATTAAACCATATCACTATTAAGAATAGGTATCCGCTACCTCGTATTGATGACCTGTTTGACCAGTTACAAGGAGCACAATTCTTTTCAAAGATCGATCTTCGTTCTGGATATCATCAGCTGAAGGTTAAACCTGAGGATATTCCAAAGACTGCCTTCAGAACTCGGTACGGGCATTATGAATTCCTAGTCATGTCTTTTGGATTGACTAATGCTCCTGCGGCTTTCATGGATATGATGAACCGAGTATGCAAGGATTATTTAGATCAGTTCGTTGTTGTCTTTATTGATGACATCCTCATATATTCCAAAAGCCGTGAAGATCATGAGCATCATTTGAAGCTGGTACTCCAAAGGCTACGTGAAAACAAGTTATATGCTAAGTTGAAGAAATGCGAGTTTTGGCTTGAGGAAGTAGCTTTCCTAGGGCACGTGGTGTCAAAACATGGAGTATCTGTTGACCCGACGAAGATTGAAGCAATACAAAGTTGGGAGCAACCAAAGACGGTGACCGAAGTACGTAGCTTTCTAGGCTTAGCTGGTTATTATCGAAGATTCGTGGAAGGGTTTTCTCGAATCGCTACCCCGTTAACTCGGCTGACTCGGAAAGATATCAAATTTGTATGGAGCGAGGAATGCGAGAAGAGTTTTCAAGAGCTTAAGAGGAGACTCATTTTGGCACCTGTTCTGACAATACAATCTGGTTCGGATGGATTTGTTATCTACAGTGATGCTTCAGGCAAAGGGTTAGGATGTGTTCTCATGCAACATGGGAAAGTCATAGCCTATGCCTCACGACAACTCAAAGAATATGAGAGGAATTATCCTACTCATGATTTGGAATTGGCAGCAGTAGTTTTTGTGTTGAAGATCTGGAGACACTACCTGTATGGGGAGAAAGTGGAGATCTATACAGATCATAAAAGCCTCAAATATTTCTTCACCCAAAAGGAACTCAACATGCGGCAACGACGTTGCCTCGAGCTGTTGAAAGATTACGATCATACCATCCAATATCATCCTGGAAAAGCAAATGTAGTAGCTGACGTATTGAGTAGAAGATCATATGCGGGTACGAGTGCAATGTTGTTAACACAAAGGCCCATTTTGTATGACTTGCAAAGGATGGAGATAGAGATGAAGGCTCCAAGTACCCACATGATGATATCAAATATACGAGTAGAACCGACTTTAATCGATAAAGTTAAAGCTGCTCAAGCTACGGACATAGAGCTGATGCATATGAAGAAGAAAGTGCAAGAAGGTTCTATTCCAGAAGCAAGAATCGATGAAGAAGGAATACTTCGAGTCCACTCTAGACTCTGTGTTCCTAACAATTCTGATTTGAAGTACAAGATCATGATGGAAGCACACAATACACCATTTGCAATCCATCCTGGAAGTACCAAAATGTATCGTGATCTATGACATACATTTTGGTGGAATAATATGAAGAGAGAGATTGCAAAGTTTATCTCGAGGTGTTTAACTTGTCAACGTGTAAAGGCGGAACATCAAGTACCAAAGGGTCCATTGCAACCACTGAGATTTCGAAATGGAAGTGGGAACACATTACCATGGATTTCGTTACGGGTCTTCCCACGGTTTCTCAAGGCATAAATGCTATTTAGGTTATTGTTGATAGATTAACCAAGTCTGCTCATTTCTTGCCGATACGGGAGACTTATTCCCTTGAACGTCTTGCTCGTATATACGTAGATGAGATTGTGAGACTGCATGGCATGCCAGAATCCATAGTTTCGGATCGTGACCCAAGATTCACTTCAAGATTTTGGGTTAGCTTGCAAAAAGCTATGGGCACAGATTTACGATTTAGTTCGGCATACCATCCTCAAACGGACGGACAATCAGAGAGGACTATTCAAACTCTTGAAGATCTATTAAGACTTTGTGTCCTAGATTTCAAAGGGAGTTGGGATAAGTACCTACCATTGGTAGAATTCTCTTACAATAACAGCTATCAGGCAAGTATAGGTGTGGCCCCATTTGCAGCATTATATGGACGAAAGTGTCGCTCTCCAATATGCTGGGACGAGGTGGGTGAAGCAACAATGTTGGGACCAGAGTTGGTACGCATGACTACAGAGAAGATCCAAACGATTCGACAACGTATACAAACGGCACATGATCGACAAAAGAGTTATTCGGATCTTCATCGAAAGGACGTGGAATTTAACATTGGGGATCATGTATTGTTGCGTGTGGCTCCATGGAAAGGAGTTACAAGATTTGGAAAGAGAGGAAAGCTCAATCCACGATTTATTGGTCCATTTCAGATTCTTGACCGAGTAGGAAATGTGGCCTATAGACTCGCGTTACCTCTAAGTATGTCTCGTGTTCATAATGTTTTTCATATATTTGTGTTACGTAAATATGTGAAAGACCCAGACCACGTTATTGAGTTAGAACTGGACGAGATAGCTGAAGACTTAACGTACGAAGAGGTACTTGTCAAGATCTTGGATAGAAAGGAGTATGTCCTACGCACGAAGGTCATACCACAAGTTAAAGTTTTGTGGAGAAACCATGCTATTGAGGAAATGACCTAGGAGTTGGAAACGGAAATGAAAGCGAGGTATCCTCATCTTTTCGAAACACCAGGTACGTACGTCAATTTCGAGGACGAAATTTCATAAGGAGGGGAGGTTGTAAGACCCCAAATTATTAATAAATGAAATTTAAATTCCCTCTATTTATTATTTTGAAATAGTAAGTGTTAAATTGATTAATGAGGTTAGTTATGGGTAAAATGCACAAATATTTTAAATAAGCAGGTGGTTATAAAATATTCATTGTTGTCGGGGAATATTCGTTTGGTCGTGGAATATTCTTCCTGTCGGGGAATATTCGTACGACGGCGCAGTCTTTTGTGGGCCCCATAACGGAAAGCGATTGGATGAAGAAAACGACAAGTATATATTTTTTATTAATAACGGCGTAGTTGTTACCGTTAATACTGTTGGAATACCCGGTGGTTAAAACACAGTAATACGCGTTGTTACACAGTAGCACACTGTATTGCACCAATTATTGATTCTTACGTAAGAAGGCACTACTCAATAATGGTTACAGTAATTACTGTTCAGTATTTTATTTTATTGATTCAATAATTGCTGCGTTGATATTTTATATTACTGTTGTTTCAATAATTGTCACTACACAATATTTCCCATTATCAGATCAATAATTCATATTATTTGAATAATATTATTAGATAACATTATTGGCAATGTCTAGAAAGTTCTGTCTAAGGAGAGGTTTGGTCATCTAATTGCGCACCAGTAAGGAGAAATCCTTATTAGAAAGCCCCCTCTTTCCTGAGAACGGCCTGGTTGTCATAAATGTGATTCTGTAATATTATTTGTGAATAATTAATTATTGATTCATATGATAAGGAAATATTTATTTTTGTGGATATAAATGAGGGATATATTTTTGTGGTTAAAAATGAAGGAGTTAATGTTGAGGTTTTTATCAGTATTTTTGTCGGAATGGAGGTATTAAAAATTAGGATTTTTGAGATATTTTGTGGGGGTTATAATTTTTAATCCGACCGTTGGATCGTGATAATTTTTGGATATGTTATACATATATAAGTTGAGTATATAACCACAAATTTTGAACCGTTAAAAATGAACGTATGATTTATTATGAATTTTACGAGATGACTGGTTCAGAAATTGTTGAATTTTCAGAGTTAATCATTTTGGTAGAAAATTCTAGAATTGGTGGGCCCCACTCTTGGTTGGTAAAGAAATGTGCTGAGATTTTTATTCAAATGTGGTGGGCGGGAATAGTAGCAGGTAAAGCCATCAGGTTGCAGGTTAAGTCTGCTTCGGCGTGCTAACATTTTTCTATAAATAGAGGGCTAAGTTAGAATTGAAAATCACACTAGAAACAAGTTTTCTCTCTTTCTCTCTCTAGATTATTGAGTGTATTTTGTGAGTATTTAGATACTTTGAGAGTTTCTATTCATCAGAGCAAGTGTATTTCAGCCTTATACCGGTATTCCGACCAGAAGTACTGTCTTTATGAGGTAAGGGATGTTATTTTATTCAAAAATGATATTATTTCTTCAATATCATTATGCCGAAATATTGGTTGGAAATTTTTATCAAATTTGAACTTTTTACGTCGGGGTTACTATTCACGAGTTACTATTCACGAGTTACTATTCACGAGTTACTATTCACCGAAAAATAAAATTTTCTTCTTTTCGTCCAAAATATCTATTCTGGGTACTAGCTTTGATTGTATCCATGTTTTGATCATTCTTGAATTCTACTTCACTATGAATAATTATAAGGTATTTTTGGACATGGATAAATCGAAATACGAATCCTTAATATTTGTTATTTTGTTTTACTGGATTCGTTTTCTTTAAGATATTTTTCATCATTCTCAGTCCTAAATGATGATATTACTGAATATTTTTGGCCCATAGTGCAAAGATGAATGATTAACTGATGAATATTTTTGGCCCGTAGTGCAAAGATGAACAGGTGTTGAGATGAACATGACCGACTGGTGATACAAATGAATATCTTTGGCCTGTAGTACAAAGATGAATATTTGATTGAAGATGGTTATTGATTGTTGTTACAAGGATAAAATATTGATGATGGACTTTTAAATCTTAGAAGATAGTAGAACTCATTCTCTACTTGACTCTTCTAATGGTTTGCTGTTTCCGCTGCAGTTATTGATTTAAAACTTGTTGTCTATTGTATTCTATTAGATTTTTCCCTGTTGAAGACTAACGATAATTTTTTCTGTATTATCTTAGTCATAATGTTCTTTACTGGGCTAGTTGAGCTCACCCTTTTCCTTTTTGTTCCATTTTTCTCAGGAGGCGAGAATGTAGCGAGTACTAGTCGGGGTATGGAATGATGGTTCTAGAAGTTATTTTAGTAGTCCTCACCATTTTTGTGAAATAATGTATCAATAATTGTAATGAGGACTTATTTGAGTGTGGATATTGTCTAAATGACAATATTTGTATTTAAACTCACAGTTCTTGTGTTGTAATAATAAAGATGTAGTTGTTTCTGTACCATGTATTTTGGCGACTCAGAATGGGTGTTGTATACCTATTTTGGGGGCGTCACAGTTGGTATCAGAGCTTAGGGATATGATCTCTGGCGGAGATCGGAGAATAGAACTAGGAGGGGAGAGACGAATAAATCCTTCGCTAGTGTGTCCTACCTAAGCTTATTTATTGGTCAGTCATAATATAGGGATATTATGTGATTTGTTAATTTATTTAATTAACCCTTGTTTTATGGCAGTATTTGAGAATGTCGACTGAGAATATTACCAGTGGAGTAAATGAGACCGTGGAGACACCGGTACTTACCAACGAGAAGAACGTGCAACAGGCTGGCAATGTTCCTCCTGTGAACAACACCAATGAGCAGATGATGAATGATGGAATGTTTAGAAGTTTTTTGCAATTCATGCAAAAC
This sequence comes from Panax notoginseng, assembly GCA_016801055.1. NCBI lineage: Eukaryota > Viridiplantae > Streptophyta > Magnoliopsida > Apiales > Araliaceae > Panax > Panax notoginseng. The sequence goes on from CM029022.1 coordinate 90,907,218, forward strand.
CAGACGAGGGAGACTCGTGTTCAAAATACAGGAGGAAATGATAGCAATTCACGGTTTGTCACAGCCAAACAGTTCAAAGAATTGGGACCACCAGAATTAAAGGGAAAGCCGGATCCGATCATGGCGAAAACGTGGGTCAAGCAAATTACCAAGATATTCGATGTCTTGGGATGCACGGAGGAACAGAAGGTTCCATTCGCCACCTTTATGTTCCGTGGTGAGGCAGATTACTGGTGGGAGTCTGTGAAGCGTACCCATCCAACCGCACTCAGCATGTCTTGGGAGACATTTCAGAAACTGTTCAATGACAAGTACTTTCCTGAAAGTATTCGTCATATGAAGGAGGTAGAGTTTATTAGACTGGAGCAGAATAACATGACGGTGTCTCAGTACGAGGCGAGATTTGCAGAGTTGTCCAGGTTTGCACCTCATTTGGTGGAGAATGAGGTACGTAGGACGAGGATGTTTTTGAGAGGTTTGAAACCTGGCATACGTCAATATCTCATTTCTCATAAATTTTCTCTCTATTCAGATGTTGTCAACAGGGCTCAATTATTAGAGCGAGATAATGAGTACGGTCAACTGAGGGACCACAAGCAGGATCATATCGGTGACAGCAGTCATCAGAACAATGATAACCAGCGGAGAAAGAAAAATACAGACAAGAACGGCAACCACTCTGGTGGTAATCGTGGCTATGAAAATAGAAGAAGCGAGTCGGGACGAGATTTTAAAAAGGGGAGATTCAACAATGACAATACGAAGACGTCAGCACCAGCAGCAACTGGTTCCAAGGGAGGAGAACGACCACCGATTATATGCTATAAGTGCGGAAAAGAAGGACATATCAGCCCAAACTGCCCACAACAGTTTAAGGTATGTTATAATTGTGGAAAGGAAGGACATATCGCTCGAGATTACACTATAGCAAAACCAAGTCCAGCGGGGATGGTAACTCAAAAAGCTGTCCCAGAAAAGATAAAGTCAACGGTTCCTGGAAGAGCGTTTGTCGTGACTGGTCAACATACGAGGAACCCAAACGAGGTGATCACGGGTAAGCTAATCATAAATTCATGCGAAGTTTATACCTTATTAGATACCGGTTCTACCCATTCTTTTATCTCTCCTGCTTGTGCTCAACGTTTAAACTTGACTCCGGAGAAGTTAGACTTTGATTTATCTGTGGAGACTCCGTTAAGAGAAACTTTCATCACATCCACTATTTATAAATCTTGTGTGATCCAAGTTGGCACCATCACCTTACCTGTTGACCTTATCTCTTTAAAGATACTTACTTTTGATGTGATTTTAGGGATTGATTGGCTAACTACTCATCATGCCAAAATTGATTGTTTTCGTAAGGTTGTTAGTTTTTATATTCCTAACCAACCTGTTGTACGAATTCAAACAACTAAGCCATTAAAATCAATCACTGTTATATCAAGCCATAAAGCCATTCGTTTATTAAAAAACGGATGTTAAGCTTTCTTAGCCCATGTTATGGATTTGAATAAAGACACGTCAAGTTTGAATAATATTCCTGTTGTTATTGACTTTCCTGACGTATTTCCTGAAGAACTTCCCGGTCTACCCCCAGAACGAGAAATTGAATTCTTTATTGATCTTGAACCTGGTACAAAGCCCATTTCTAAAACCCCATATCGAATGGCTCCTATTGAACTTCAGGAGTTAAAGGTCCAACTACAAGAGTTGTTGGACATCGGTTTTATTCGTCCTAGTACATCTCCTTGGGGTGCTCCTGTGTTATTCGTAAAGAAGAAAGACGGGAGTATGCGACTTTGTATCGACTATCGAGAATTGAATCATGTCACTATCAAGAATAGGTATCCGCTACCTCGCATTGATGATCTGTTTGACCAGTTACAAGGAGCACAATTCTTTTCAAAGATCGATCTTCGATCTGGATATCATCAGCTGAAGATTAAAACTGAGGATATTCCAAAGACTGCCTTCTGAACTCGGTACGGACATTATGAATTCCTAGTCATGTCTTTTAGATTGACTAATGCTCCTGCAGTTTTCATGGATATGATGAACCGTGTATTTAAGAAATATTTGGATCAGTTCGTAGTTGTCTTTATTGATGACATCCTCATCTATTCCAAAAGCGGTGAAGATCATGAGCACCATTTGAAGCTGGTACTCCAAAGGCTTCGTGATAACAGGCTATATGCCAAGCTAAAGAAATGCGAGTTCTGGCTTGAGGAAGTAGCATTCCTTGGGCACGTTGTGTCAAAACATGGAGTATCTGTTGACCCGGTGAAGATTGAAGCCATACAAAGTTGGGAGCAACCGAAGTCGGTGACCGAAGTACGTAGTTTTTTGGGATTAGCAAGTTATTATCGGAGATTTATGGAAGGAATTTTTAAATCGCTACTCCGTTAACTCAGCTGACTCAGAAAGATACAAAATTTGTATGGAGCAAGGAATGCGAGAAGAGTTTCCAAGAGCTCAAGACGAGACTCATTTCGGCACCTGTTCTGACAATACTATCTAGTTCGGATGGATTTGTTATCTACAGTGATGTTTCAGGCAAAGGGGTATGATGTGTTCTCATGCAACATAAGAAAGTCATAGCCTATGTCTCGCGATAACTCAAAGAATATGAGAGGAATTATCCTACTCATGATCTGGAGTTGGCAGCAGTCGTTTTCGCATTGAAAATCTGGAGACACTACCTGTATGGGGAGAAAGTTGAGATTTATACGGTACATAAAAGCCTCAAATATTTCTTCACTCAAAAGGAACTCAATATGTGGCAACGACATTGTCTCGAGCTTTTGAAATATTACGACCATAGCATTCAATATCATCTTGCAAAAGCAAACGCTGTAGCTGACACATTGAGTAAAAGATCATATGCAGGTATAAGTGCAATGTGGTTAACGCAAAGACCCATTTTGTATGACTTACAAAGGATAGAGATAGAGGTAAAGGCTCCAAGTACCCACGTGATGATATCAAATATACGAGTAGAACAGACTTTAATCGATAAAGTTAAAGCTACTCAATCTACGGACCTGGAGCTGATGTGTATGAAGAAGAAAGTGCAAGAAGGTGCTATTCCAGAAGCAAGAATCGATGAAGAAGGAATACTTCAAGTCCACTTCAAACTTTGTGTTCCTAACGATTTTGACTTGAAGCATAGAATCATGATAGAGGCGCACAACACACCATTTGTAATCCATCTTGGGAGTACCAAAATGTATCATGATCTTCTACATACATTTTGGTGGAGCAATATGAAGAGAGAGATCGCGAAGTTTATCTCCAGGTGTTTAACTTGTCAACGAGTAAAGGCAGAACATCAAGTGCCAAAGGGTCCATTACAACCACTTGAGATTCTGAAATGGAAGTGGAAACACATTACCATGGATTTCGTTACGGGTCTTTCCAAAGTTTCTCACTGCATAGATGCGCTTTGGATTATTGTTGATAGATTAACCAAGTCTGCTCATTTCTTACCCATGCGTGAGAAATATTCTCTTGAACGTCTTGCTCATATGTATGTAAATGAGATTGTGCGATTGCATGGCATGCCAATATCGATAGTTTCGGATCGTGACCCAAGATTTACTTCATGAGTTTGGGTTAGCTTGCAGAAAGTTATGGGCACGGATTTACGGTTCAGTTCGGCATACCATCCTCAAACGGATGGGCAATCGGAAAGGACTATTCAAACTCTTAAAGATCTATTAAGACTCTGTATCCTAGATTTCAAAGGAAGTTGGGATAAGTACTTGCCACTGGTGAAATTCTCCTACAATAACAGTTATCAAGCAAGTATAGGTGTGGCTTCATTCAAAGCATTATATGGACGAAAGTGTTGCTCTCCAGTATGTTGGGATGAGGTTGGGCGAAGCAACATTGTTGGGACCAGAGTTGGTACGTATGACTACGGAAAAGATCCAAACGATTCGATAACGTATACAAATGACACAAGATCGACAAAAGAGTTATGCTGATCTTCATCGAAAGGACGTGAAATTTAATATAAGAGATCATGTACTGTTACGTATTGCTCCATGGAAGGGAGTTACAAGATTTAGAAAGAGAGGAAAGCTCAATCCACGATTTGTTGGTCCGTTTGAGATTCTTGACCGAATAGAAAATGTGGCCTATAGACTCGCATTACCTCCATGCATGTCTCGTGTTCATAATGTTTTTCATATATCTATGCTTCGTAAATATGTGAAAGACCCAAACCATATTATTGCATTAGAACTAGACAAGATAGCCGAAGATTTAACGTACGAGGAGGTACATGTCAAGATATTAGATAGGAAAGAGCATGTCCTACGAACAAAGTTTATACCACAAGTCAAGATTTTATGGAGGAACAATGATATTGAAGAAATGACCTGGGAGTTAGAATCGAAAATGAAAATGAGGTACCCTCACCTTTTCGAAACACCAGGTACGTACGTCAATTTCGAGGACAAAATTTTATAAGGAGGGGAGGTTGTAAGACCCCAACTTATTATAAATAAAAATGAATTTATCTATTTATTATCTTGAAATAATAAGGTGATAATTTGATATAATGCTTTGGTTATGGGTGAAATGTGCAAATTTTACAAAATAAGCAAGTTGTTATAAAATAATCATTGTTGTCGGGGAATATTCATTTGATCGTAGAATATTCTTTTTGTCGGGAATATCCGTACGACGACGTAGTCATTTGTGGGCCCCATAACAGAATAACTGTCGGATGAAGAGAACGACAAGTTTGAGTTTTTATAAATAACGGCGTAGTAGTTACCGTTAACACTGTTGGAATACCCGGTGGTTAAAATACAGTAATACGCGTAGGTGCAGAGTAGCACACGGTATTGCATAGTATTGTTGAATTATTGATCCTTACGTAAGAAGCTCAATAATTGTTACAGTAATTACTGTTCAATATTTTATTTTATTGATTCAATAATTGCTGCGTTAATATTTTATATTATTGTTGTTCTAATAATTGTCACTGCACAGTATTTTTCATTATCAGATCAATAATTCATATTATTTGAATAATATTATTAGATAGCATTATTGGCAATATCTAGAAAGTTCTGTCTAATGAGAGGTTTGGTCACCTAATTGCGCGCCAGTAAGGAGAAATCCTTATTGGAAAGCCCCCTCTTTCTTGGGAACGGCCTGGTTGTGATAATTGTGATTTTGTAATATTATTTGTGAATAATTAATTATTAATTTATATGATAAGGAACTATTTATTTGATGTGGATATAAATGATGGATTTATTTATGTGGTTATAAATTAAGGAATTAGTGTTGAGGGGTTTTATCAGTATTTTGTCGGAATGAATGTTTTAAAAATCAAAACAATGTTCTTAAAGCTCTATTGTGTGAGCTATAATTTTAATCCGACCGTTAGATCGTTGTAATTTTTGGATATGTTATACATATATAAGTTGAGTATATGTCCATAAATATTGAACCGCTAAAAATTAACGCATGATTTGTTATAAATTTTAAGAGGTGACTGATTCAAAAATTATTGAAGTTTCTAAATTTATCATTTTGGTGAAAAATTCTAGAGTTGGTGGGCCTCACTTTTGGTTGGTGAGAAATGTTCTCAAATTTTATTTCAAATGTGGTGGGTGGCAATAGTAGTAGGTAAAGCCATCAGGTTACAGGTTAGGTTTGCTTCGGCGTGCTAGCATTTTTCTATAAATAGGGTGCTGAGTTAGAATTAAAAATCACACCAGAAACATAAGCTTTCTCTCTTTCTCTCTCTATATTATCGAGCGTATTTTGTGAGTATTTAGATACTTTGAGAGTTGCTATTCAGTACAAGTTTAATTAAGCATCATATCCGATATTTCATTCCGAAGTACTTTTTCTTTGAGGTAAGGGATGCTATTTTTTTAAATGGTATTATTTCTTTCAATATCATTATGCCGAAATATTGGTTTGAACTTTTTATCAAATTTAGAACTTTTTACGTCGGGGTTACTATTCACATATACGGCACTATTCACGAATACGACACTATTCACTGAAAAATGAAATTTTCTCTTCTTTGTCCCAGATGTCTATTATGGTTTCTATCTTTGATTGTATCCATGTTTTGACCGTCATTCTTTAATTTTTCACCATTATGTTTTATTATGGAGTATTTTTAAACTTGAATTATCTAAAGTACGAATCTCTAAACTTTATCCTTTTATCGTATGGGATTCGTTCTCTAAAATGTTTTTCATCATCCTCAGTCATTAATGGTGATACTTGATGAATATCTTTGGCCTATAGTGCAAAGATGAATGATTACCTGATGAATATCTTTGGTCCGTAATGCTAAGATGAGCAGGTGTTGAGATGAACATGAATAACTGGTGATACAAATAAATATCTTGGCCCGTAGTTCAAAGATGAATATTTGATTCAAGATGTATATTGATTGATGTTACATGGATAAAATATTGATGATGGACTTTTAAATTCATAGATGATAGTAGATTTCATTTTTTTTACTTAACTCTTCTAATGAATTATTGTTTCCACTGCAGTTGTTGATCTAAAACTTGTTGTCTATTATATTCTATCAGATTTTTCCATGTTGAAGACTATTGATAATTTATTGTATATTATCTTAGTTATAATATTCTTTACTGGGCTAGTTGAGCTCACCCTTTCCTTTTTGTTCCATTTTTCTTCTCAGGATGTGAGAATATACTAGGAACTAGCCGGGGTATGGAGTGTTAGTTCTAGAAATTTGTTTTAGCAGTCCTCACTATTTTTGTAAAATAGTGTATCAATAATTATAATGAGGACTCCTTTTGAGTTTTAATACTGTCTATTTGACAATATTTGTATTTAAACTCACAGTTTATGCGTTGTCGTATTTTGCACGACAATTGTAGTAATGAAGTTGTATTTGTTTCTGTACCATGTATTTGGCAACTCAGAATGAGTGATGTATATCTATTTTGGGGGCGTCACAGTTGGTATAAGAGCTTAGGGATATGGTCTCTGGCAGAGATCGGGGAATAGAACTAGGAGGGGAGAGACGAGTAAATATTTCGCTTGTATGTCCTACCTAAGCTTATTTGTTGGTCGGTCATAATATAGGGATATTATGTGACATGTTAATTTGTTTAATTAACCCTTGTTTTATGGTAGTTTTTAAGAATGGCAGCTGAGAACGTTAACAATGGAGTGTATTAGACTGTGGAACAACCTTCAATCACTAACCGTGAGAACGTGCAACAGGAAGGCAATATTCCTCCTGTAAACAACACGACCGAACAAACGATGAATGATGGAATGTTTATAAGCTTTTTGCAGTTCATGCAAAATCAGACGAGGGAGACTCGTGTACAAAATACGGGTGGAAATGATAGCAACACGTGGTTTGTCACAGCCAAGCAATTTAAAGAGTTGGGACCACCATAATTCTGGGGAAAGCCGGATCCGATTAAGGCAAAAATGTGGGTCAAGCAAATTATCAAGATATTTGATGTCTTGGACTGCACGGAGGATCAAAAGGTTCCATTCGCCACCTTTATGTTCCGTGGTGAGGATCAAAAGGTTCCATACCAGTGACAGCAGTCATCAGAGCAATGATAACCAGTGTAGAGGGAAAAATACAGACAAAAGTGGTAACCACTCGGGTGGTAATCATGGCCATGATAACAGGAGAGGTGAGTCAAGTGAAAATTTCAAAAAGAGGAGATTCAACAATGATGGGAAGACATCAGCAGCAGCACCAACACCAACAACAAATTCTAGGGGAGGAGAACGACCGCAAGTTAAATGCTACAGATGCGGAGAGGAGGGACACACAAGTCCAAACTGTTCACAGCCTTCCAAGGTGCGTTTCAATTGTGGAAAAGACGGTCATATTGCCCTATTTTGTCCGATAGCAAAGTCAAGTCCAACTGGGACGGCGGCACCAAAGGCGACTACGGACAAAACAAAGTCGCTGGTTCAAGGGAGGGCGTTTGTCGTGACTGGCCAAAACGTGAGAAACCCAAACGAGGTGATCGCGAGCAAGCTAATCTTGAACTCTTGTGAAGTTTATACCTTACTAGATACCTGTTCTACCCATTCTTTTATCTCTCCTGCTTGTGCTCAACGTTTAAACTTGACTCTGAAAAAAATAAACTTTGACTTATCTGCGGAGACTCCGTTAGGAGAAACTTTTGTTACATTCACTGTTTATAAATTTTGTTTGATCCTAGTTGGCACCATCACATTACCTATTGATCTTATCTCTTTAAAGATACTTGCTTTTGATGTGATTTTAAGAATTGATTGGTTAACCACTCATCATGCCAAAATTGATTGTATTAGTAAGGTTATTAGTTTTCATATTCCTAACCAACCTGTTATACGAATTCAAGCAACTAAACCACTAAAATCAGTCACTGTCATATCAAGCCATAAAGCTATTCGTTTATTAAAAAACAGATGTCAAGCTTTCTTAGCCCATAATATGGACTTGGACAAAAATATGTCAGATTTGAATAATATTCATGTTGTTAGTGAATTTCCTGACGTATTTCCTGAAGAACTTCCTGGTCTACCCCCAGAACGTGAAGTTGAATTCTTTATTAACCTTGAACCTGGTACAAAGTCCATTTCTAAAATCACATATCGAATGGCTCCTATTGAACTTCAGGAGTTAAAAGTCCAATAACAGGAATTGTTAGATATCGGTTTCATTCGTCCTAGTACATCTCCTTGGGGTGCTCCTATTTCATTCGTAAAGAAGAAAGACGAGAGTGTGCGACTTTGTATCGACTATCGGGAATTGAACCATGTCACCATCAAGAATAGGTATCCGCTACCTCGCATTGATGACATATTTGACCAGTTGCAAGGAGCACAATTCTTTTCAAAGATCGATCTTTGTTCTAGATATCATCAGCTGAAGATTAAAACTGAGAATATTCCAAAGACTGCCTTTAGAACTCGGTACGGGCATTATGAATTCTCAGTTGTGTCTTTTGGATTTATTAATGCTCTTGCAGCTTTCATGGATATGATGAACCGTGTATTCAAGGAATATTTGGATCAGTTCGTTGTTATCTTTATTGATGACATCCTCATCTATTCCAAAAGCCGTGAAGATCATGAGCTCCATTTGAAGCTGGTACTCCAAAGGCTTCGCGATAACAAGCTATATGCCAGGCTAAAGAAATGTGAGTTCTGGCTTGAGGAAGTAGCATTTCTTAGCCACGTGGTGTCAAAACATGGAGTATCTGTTGACCCGACAAAGATTGAAGCCGTACAAAGTTGGGAGCAACCGAAGTTGGTGACCGAAGTACGTAGTTTTTTGGGCTTAGCTGGTTATTATCGGAGATTTATGGAAGGATTTTCTCAAATCGCTACTCCGTTAACTCAGCTGACTCGAAAAAAAATAAAATTCGTATAGAGCGAGGAATGCGAGAAGAGTTTCCAAGAGATTAAGAGGAGACTCATTTCGGCACCTGTTCTGGCAATACCATCTGGTTCGGATGGATTTGTTATCTACAGCGATACTTCAGGCAAAGGGGTAGGATGTGTTCTCATGCAACATGGGAAAGTCATAGCCTATGCCTCGCGACAACTCAAAGAATATGAGAGGAATTATCCTACTCATGATCTGGAGTTGGCAGCAGTCGTTTTCACGTTGAAAATCTGGAGGCACTACCTGTATGGGGAGAAAGTGGAGATTTATACAGATTATAAAAGCCTCAAATATTTCTTCACCGAAAAGGAACTCAACATGCGGCAACGACGTTAGCTCTAGCTGTTGAAAGATTACGATCATACCATCCAATACCATCTTGGAAAAGCAAACGTAGTTGCTGATGCATTGAGTAGAAGATTATATGAGGATACAAAGGCCCATTTTGTATGACTTGCAAAGGATGGAGATAGAGGTAAAGGCTCCAAGTACCCACGTGATGATATCAAATATACGAATAGAACCCACTTTAATCGATAAAGTTAAAGCTGCTCAAGCTTCGGACTTGGAGCTGATGCGTATGAAGAAGGAATACTTCGAGTCCACTCCAGACTTTGTGTTCCTAACGATTCTAACTTGAAGTATAGAATCATGATGGAGGCACACAACACACCATTTGCAATCCATCCGGGAGTACCAAAATATATCATGATCTTCGACATACATTTGGTAGAGCAATATGAAGAGAGAGATCGCGGAGTTTATCTCGAGGTGTTTAACTTGTCAACGAGTAACGGCGGAGCATCAAGTGCCAAAGGGTCCATTGCAACCACTTGAGATTCCAAAATAGAAGTGAGAACACATTACCATAGATTTCGTTACGGGTCTTCCCAAAGTTTCTCATGACATAGATGCGATTTGGGTTATTGTTGATAGATTAACCAAGTCTGCTCATTTCTTGCCTATACGTGAGACTTATTCTCTTGAACGTCTGGCTCATATGTATGTAAATGAGATTGTGCGATTACATGGCATGCCAATATCCATAGTTTTGGATCGTGACCCAAGATTTACTTCATGATTTTGGGTTAGCTTGCAGAAAGTTATGCGCACAGATTTACGGTTCAGTTCGGCATACCATCCTTAAACGGACGGGCAATCGGAAATGACTATTCAAACTCTTGAAGATCTATTAAGACTATGTGTCCTAGATTTCAAAGGAAGTTGGGATAAGTACTTGCCACTAGTGGAATTCTCCAACAACAACAGTTATCAGGCATGTATAGGTGTGGCTCCATTCGAAGCATTATATGGACGAAAGTGTCGCTCTACAATATGTTGGGATGAGGTGTGTGAAGCAACATTATTGGGACCAGAGTTGGTATATGACTATGAAAAAGATCCAAATGATTCGACAACGTATACAAACGGCACAAGATCGACAAAGAGTTATGCTGATCTTCATCGAAAGGACGTGAAATTTAATATAGGAGATCATGTACTGTTATGTATTGCTCCATAGAAGGGAGTTACAAGATTTGGAAAGAGAGGAAAGCTCAATCCACGATTTGTTGCTCAATTTGAGATTCTAGATCGAATTGGAAATGTGGCCTATAGACTCGCATTACCTCCAAGCATGTCTCGTGTTCATAATATTTTTCACATATCTATGCTTCGTAAATATGTGAAAGACTCGCACCACATAATTGAGTTAGAACCAGACGAGATAGCTGAAGATTTAACGTAGGTACCTGTTAAGATCATGGATAGGAAAGAGCGTGTCCTACGCACCAAGGTTATACCACAAGTTAAGATTTTGTGGAGGAACCATGCTATTGAGGAAATGACCTGGGAGTTGGAATCAGAAATGAAAGCGAGGTATCCTCACTTTTTCGAAACATCAGGTACGTACGTCAATTTCGAGGACGAAATTTTATAAGGAGGGGAGGTTGTAAGACCCCAACTTATTATAAATAAAATCATATTTCCTCTTATTATTATTTTGAATAATAGAGTGTTAATTTGATATAATACTTTGGTTATGGGTGAAATGTGTAAATTTTGCAAAATAAGCAAGTGGTTTTAAAATATTCAGTTTGTCAGGGAATATTCGTTTGGTCGTGGAATATTCTTGCTATCGGAGAATATTCGTACGACGGCGCAGTCATTCTTGGGTCCCATAACGAAAAAACGGTCGGGTGAAGAAAACGACAAGTTTGAGTTTTTATAAACAACGGCGTAGTAGTTACCGTTAACATTGTTGGAATACCTGGTGGTTAAAATATAGTAATACGCGTGGGTGCACAGTAGCACACAGTATTGCATAGTATTGTTGAATTATTGATCCTTACGTAAGAAGCTCAATAATTGTTACAGTAATCACTGTTCAATATTTTATTTTATTGATTCAATAATTGCTGCGTTGATATTTTATATTATTGTTGTTCCAATAATTGTCACTGCACAGTATTTCCCATTATCAGATCAATAATTCATATTATTTGAATAATATTACTAGATAGCATTATTGGCAATGTCTAGAAAGTTCTGTCTAAGGAGAGGTTTGGTCACCTAATTGCGCGCCAGTAAGGAAAAATTTTTATTGGAAAGCCCCCTCTTTCCTGGAAATGGCCTGGTTGTCATAATTGTGATTCTGTAATATTATTTGTGAATAATTAATTATTAATTTATGTGGTTATAAATGAAGGAATTAGTGTTGAGGGGTTTTATCAGTATTTTATCGGAATGGAGGTTTTAAAAATTAAAATAGTGTTCTTAAAGCTCTATTGTGTGAGTTATAATTTTAATCCGACCGTTGGATCGTTGTGATTTTTGGATATGTTATACATATATATAAGTTGAGTATATGTCTATAAATTTTAAACCGTTAAAAATTAACGCATGATTTGTTATAAATTTTAAGAGGTGACTGATTCAGAAATTGTTGAAGTTTCTAAATTTATCATTTTGGTGGAAAATTCTAGAATTAGTTGGCCCCACTTTTGGTTGGTGAGAAATGAGCTCAAATTTTATTTCAAATGTGGTGGGTGGAAATAGTAGCAGGTAAAGCCATCAGGTTACAGGTCAGGTCTACTTCGGCGTGCTAGCATTTTCCTATAAATAGGGTGCCGAGTTTGAATTGAAAATCACACCAGAAACATAAGCTTTCTCTCTTTCTCTCTCTATATTATCGAGCGTATTTTGTGAGTATTTAGATACTTTGAGAGTTGTTATTCAATACAAGTTTTATTCAGCATCATATCCGACATTTCATTCCGAAGTACTGTTTTTTTGAGGTAAGGGATGTTATTTTTTAAAATGGTATTATTTCTTTCAATATCATTATGCCGAAATATTGGTCTAAACTTTTTATCAAATTTGAAACTTTTGTGTCGGGGTTACTATTCACGTATACGGCAGTATTCACGAATACGACACTATTCACCGAAAAATGAAATTTTCTCTTCTTTGTCTCAGATGTCAATTATGGTTACTATCTTTGATTGTATCCATGTTTTGACCGCCATTCTTGAATTTTCTCCATTATGTTTTATTATGGAGTATTTGTAAACTTGAATTATCTAAAGTACGAATATCTAAACTTTGTCCTTTTATCGTACAAGATTCGTTCTCTAAAATATTTTTCATCATCCTTAGTCATTAATGGTGATACTTGATGAATATCTTTGGCCTGTAGTGCAAAGATGAATGATTACCTGATGAATATCTTTGACTTGTAGTGCAAAGATGAACAGGTGTTGAGATGAACATGACCAACTGGTGAAACAAATGAATATCTTTGCCCCGTAGTGCAAAGATGAATATTTGATCCAAGATGTATATTGATTGATGTTACAGGGACAAAATATTGATGATGGACTTTTAAATTCATAGATGATAGTAGATTTCATTCTCTACTTAACTCTTCTAATGAATTATTGTTTCCGCTGCAGTTGTTGATCTAAAACTTGTTGTCTATTATATTCTATCAGATTTTTCCCTATTGAAGACTATTGATAATATGTTGTATATTATCTTAGTCATAATATTCTTTACTGGGCTACTTGAGCTCACCCTTTTCCTTTTTGTTCCATTTTTCTTCTCAGGAGGTGAGAATATAGCAGGAACTAGCCGGGGTATGGAGTGATGGTTCTAGAAAGTTGTTTTAGCAGTCCTCACTATTTTTGTAAGATAGTGTATCAATAATTGTAATGAGGACTCCTTTTGAGTTTTAATACTGTCTATTAGATAATATTTGTATTTAAACTCACAGTTTATGTGTTGTCGTATTTTGCACGACAATTGTAGTAATGAAATTATTTGTTTCTGTACCATGTATTTAGCGACTCAGAATGGGTGATGTATACCTATTTTGGGGGCGTCACAGTTGGGTTGGGAGAGGCCGAGGCACATATGAAGTTCTCCTCCTCACACCTGAATAGGTCCTACAGGAGCTACGTTAATATGTGGCCAACCATTTCATAAACTCGGTTGAGTTGGTAAAGTGTTTTCACGGAAGTCAGGGGGTGCCTAACACCTTCCCTCCGCTTAAGCAAGCCCCCGAACTCTATAAGTCTTGGTTTCCAAGGCCTGTTGAACAGAGTCCAATAATTGGGCCTTTTGCAAAAAAATTCATAAACTCTGTTGAGTTGGTACAACCATTTCACTCCTACCAACTGCCGGCTCTGTAAAATCTTTTCAAAAATATCAAAATTTCATGTCAGAATCTTTTGCCAATTTCACTCTTTCAACAAGATTCAAACCACGTAGAAAACACAAAGAGTCAGAAATATTTAAGAGAGGAATTCAAGAGAAATTTTTCTTGATATGGACAGGTGGCGTCTCTGCTAGGGACAATAGAGGGCTTAAGCTGCTTTTCAAACTTTTCAAATTCCTTTTTTATCTGCTTATGTGTGGATGTTGTCTTTACATTGAATGGAAGTAAATAAATGTTTTACTACTTTATAATAGTGCCTCACACAATGTCATCATTACATACGGTGAGATGCGTTGTATGTGAATGTATGTTGTGTGATTCCTCCACCAGGAGGCGAACCCGTCGGCGTTTGATTACTTGACTTAAAGGAGACTAACCCTGCGAGGGTCAAGAAAGGAGCCACTCTGATCCGATCCAATTGAAATATCAAATTAACTTCTCATCTAGTAAATTACGATGATCTGGGGACCTTCACGCTGAAAAATCGCGAGAGTAGCCTAAGATAGGTCAGCCTCTGATAAACCAAATGCAAAAGGGAGTCTCTTCATGCTTTTCCCTTTCAATTCCATGTAAAATTTGTTTCAATGTAAATTAAGATTCCATGTAAATGTAAAGAAAAAATAAAAGAAAAGAAAATGTGAATATCATTTCCATTCCATGTCAATGTTATTAATTCTTGTCATGCTATCTTGTTAGCAAAACAACTAACATCCGTTTTGTAGGAAAAAACATTAAAAAAACCCTCAAAAAATGACACATTGCATAGCATGCATCCTGTTAATATATATATCAAAATTAACATACCTACTTTTATTGTAAAAAAAATTGGTCCTACTACCCGATCTAAATCTAAGAAGGCTCAGAGCCTAACCACTAACATTGAAGAAAGTACCCAACATGGGACAAGTTTCTTCTTAAAAGAACAGAACAAAAGTACTCAAGTTAAGCAAGTACCCACTCAACAAGAGTCATCCATACAAGGTGGCAGTTAAGGTACTGTCAAAGAAAAGGAAGCTCAGATACCTCAGCCTCAAAACAATGAAAAATTCAACAAAACCCCTAAAATCACCAATCTTAAAAAGATCAAGAAACTGGTGATATTTAAAAGAAAGTTCAGCAAATGGAAGAAACCATCCAGTCAATCAAAGGAACTGGAGCATATGGTAGTGTTAACTACTCAGACCTCTACATCTCTCCCACGGCTCGGTATCTAGAAAAGTTCAAAACTCCATATTTCCAAAAATGACGGAATGGGAGATCCTTATACCCATTTGAAAGTGTTTATTGGAGAACTCGGGTCCTATGCCAAAGATGAGAAACTAAGGATGCAAACGTTTTAGAAAAGTCTGACTGGAGAGGCCAGAGCATGGTATGCCTGACTAGACAATTCCAAAATCCACAGCTGGGAGGAGCTAGCACATGCCTTCCTAAATCAATACAGTTTTCAATCATAAATGGCTCCGAATAGATATCAAATCACCAAGGTTAAGAAGCAAAGTAGTGAATCTTTCCGTGAATATGCCTAACGGTGGAGACGCCTGACTGCCCAAGTCATTCCATCAATGACAGAAACAGAAATGGTAATGACATTCATTGATATACAGGAAGGACCATTTTATGAGAGGGTCCTAGCATGTATAGGAAAATCATTCTATAAAATGATTAAACACAGAGAAATGGCTGAAATAGGGTTGAAGTCTGGAAAGATTAAAGACCTTACTGCTATAGAAGTCATTGCTGAGCACATTCAGGCTAGAAATTATGGGAATAATCCTCAAAGGGTTCATAAAAAGAAAGAGGATGATGTATCCTTGGTACTGCAAGGGCAAAATCAGAGAGGCAATCAAAACTTACCCATCCAAAGGAGAAATTATTCTCCTTTCCAAACTTCTACACAATCTTCAAATCCTCCATTTCAAAAAATTGGAGAAGTTAAACATCGCAAAACATTCACACTCTTAGGGGACTCACTGGAAAATGTATTGAAACTTTTGATACCACAAACGAAGATTGTCCAGCTCCTTCCCCAAGCCAATCCAAATGGAAGGAATTTTGACTCAAGTAAGAAATGTGCTTATCATTCTGGAGCTCCGGGTCATGATACCCAAGATTGTTGGTCTCTTAAGCACAAAATCTAAGATATGATAGACAGTGGGGAAATTATGGTGACTACTCAAGAACAACCACATGTTCATGATAATCCTCTACCTCAACACAATGAAGAGGGCGTCAATATGATCGGTATGGGAAACAGAGAAGGTTCCAAGTACCTCAAGTACATAGGGGACTCATTCCAAGTAAACAAGGATAACTCTGACAATTAGGAATATTTAGGAAGGCAGTTTTTGATAGAACGAGAAATGAAGTCTATCAAGGAACAGATTGATCAACTGGCAGAACTAATGGTACATCAACACCAAGTAACTCGACAACTGATTAGTCAAGGATAAACAAATCTCCTTTCCATCATAACAAGGGATCAACAACGATTCCAAGAGAATGAAACTTGGGAAGAAAAACATGCAAGGAAAGTTAGATCGCAGGCTCGTTGAGAGTATGCAGATAAACGAAAATTCACTCATTTGGGTCAACCAATGAAGGAGATCCTACATATGTTGATCTATAAAAGGAAGATCACAGAATTGTTACCCCCAATTATTCCCCGTTCTAAGAGATTTGATACTATCAGGATATGCCAATATCACTCCAACACTTATGGTAAGTCGTTGGGCACTTCGTCACCTAATCTAAAATATGATCGATAGCGGTGACTTGCAAATGCTAAATAGTGGTAAAACCCTGCCTAAAGAAGAGGAGAAATTCCCCCCTAGAACATAGAGATGGAAGGAAGTTATATCAGATGTATCCTCTGAAGGAGGCTTGTGTACAACGCCCATAATAATTCAAGGAAAAGGGAACCAAGTGGAAAAGATTCCTTTAAAAGTTATTGCGCTCGAGCCTTTGATGTTGCCATTCAGACCGTAGTATCCTGTAATCAGCTTGAAGAGAGTCCCATGGAACTATGGGATAGATAAAGGATCAACTTCTAATTAAACTGCTGCTATATTGAAGGAAAACCTGTTATATCTACCTCAGCGAGTAATAAAGTCAGTCATTAAATCCAAGGGAAGAGTGTTCGAGGAGAAAATTAAAGAATTCCTCAACAAGATAGGACATAATGAAACCAAAGTGGTGCAAAGATTAAAAGAAGCACCCCGACATATATCCATTCTGGATTTGGTTTTATCTTCAGAGGATCATCACAAGGTTTTAGTGAAAGTATAGGAAGAAGCTCACCTATCGAAGACGATAGATACCGAGAAGTTTTATCATTTAATAGATCATATTTTCAATAGTGATGTGATATCTTTCACTGATGATGACATACCATCAGAAGGGACATGGCATTGCAAGTCATTGCATATAGTAGTGATGTCCTAAGGATATATGGTAGGAGGTGTGCTGATAGATGGAGGATCGTCCTTCAACATCTGTCCCTATGCCACATTGGAAAGAATGAAGATCAATCTAAATCGAATCCGTACTAGTCATGTAGTCATAAAGGCCTTTGATGGATCTCGATGAGAGGCTGCAGGAGAAATCAAACTTCCATTAGAAATTGGTCCCCATACTTTCTACGTGTCCTTCCAAGGGTTAAACATTACCACTGGATATAATTTATTGTTAGGAAGACCGTGGATCCATATGGCAGGAGCAGTTCCGTCCACCCTTCATCAATAAGTCAAGTATATCATTAATGGCAATCTGGTAACTGTCAATGTCGAACAAGAATATCATGTCCATATACAAAGCGATATGCATGTGATCAGTCTCGATGAGGGATTTGATCCTGTCAATTTTCAAGCCCTTGAGGTGAGCAACACTCTGTACCAACCTATTGGGGCCCCAGCTTTAAACCCCAGAGTTTCCACCAAAGTAATGTCGGCTAGTCGAGAAATGATATCCTTGGGCTTTTAGCTTGGACAAGGGTTAGGGAAGAGTCAACAAGGAATCAGAAGTCCAGTTCAAATTCCTAGTTAGACAGGAAAGGTTGGATTATGCTATTTCTCTGGATCAAACCACCAGAACCTGCACAAGCATCCACTGGTTCCTTCCTCTACCATTCTGCTACCAAACCTTATGGATCCAAGATTCGTGAACCCTATAAGGAAAATTCCTGTTGTGGCCGCCAGTTTGCTGATTCTTAAGGTTAATCCGGTCAGTGAATAGAAAATTCAGACTCCTGTTAAGAAAAACAAGGAAAGGAATGAAAGGTTCATGTAAGAAGTGCAAGATCGATTTGCAAAGATGCATTTTCTAGCACATACTGAGGGTCTGAATGAGGATACCCCAGATGATGACTATTTAGAAGATCAAATCCCGATCCCTCGCATAAATAGGGCTAAGGAGAACCGTTCAAAGAAAAGTATTGACCCTAATGTGAGTTTAGTCATGGTCATTATAAAAGAGGAGGAGGATATCAACCATCCCTTCATCACAGCTGTCAACAAAGACATGACCCTAGACAAATGGAGCAGCACTCCTTGCATCTGCCGAAAAGGGTAAAAGGGCCAGAAAGTTCATCTGCCCTGAAGTGTGGATATTGTATATTATTTATTTTTATTGCACAGCGCTAGCAGTTGCATTTGTCATGCTTTTGCTAATGCTTTGTATGATTAAATAGTTTCATATATTAAGTGAAAGCATTTTGTTTCCAGGACTCTAGAGTTGGATCTGTGTGGCCTTGCTGATGAGATGCCAAATTTTCACAGTGACTACAACTTTGATATAGAAATGGACTTTAACTAGATGGGGATTGATCAAAAGGAGATAGATGACTATGAAGTGCCAAAGGACATCAAAGAATGGGTCGAAGACACACCCAAACCAAACCTTGATCAAACCACCATTGTCAATATCGGAACCTTAGAAAACCCTAAAGAAATTTAGATAAGCATGGACCTTACCCCAAATCAACGAAAAGACCTGATTGCTTTACTAACTCAATTCCAAGATGTGTTTGCATGGTCACATGATAACATGATTGATTTGTCAACTGATATTGTCATTCGTCGACTGCCCATTAAAGAAGTATTCAAGCCAGACAAATAGAAGCTTAGGCGACTAAAACCTGAGTGGAGTCTGAAAGTCAAAGAAGAAATTATTAAGCAATTAAAAGTCGGTATCATCATGGTATCAATCTACCCTGAGTGGTTGTTGTTGGGTAAAATCTAAGTACGCATAACACGCAAGTATACGTGGTCAACAAGTAATAAAGTGAAAGTAGAGTATCGTTCCCATAGAGAATTAGTTAACAAGAATTATCAAGTACTAACCTATAACCAATTTAATCTTATTTAAACAAATGATTTAATATTTAATTTAAAATAATTAAATAAACTATTACTAACTATCCCTAGAATGAAACAAGATATTGAAGACTTGAGATTATAATTTCACTTATTGTTTCATTTAAATCAACACACTTCCTGTTAAGCCAAATTATTTATACTGGATTGTTAATCAAGAACACGAAAGTAAAATATGGTCATCTCTCAATGCACCATACTCATATCAAATCAAATCCAAAGATGATAGAATCAATTTGAACACCCTAATTAACGAACCCACTATATCTCTATGTGAATTATAATTAAAAAGGGTTTAAGCACAGGTTCTTATTATACTACATATGGCGTAAAGGCATATCTCTATCCTAAACACGAATCATAAATTCCATCTATGCAGAAATCACAAACATATGCTATCATGATCAGATCTAAATCTATACTTCATCTCTCGAGTTCATATAGATTATCACGGTAATTGTTAGCTAGAAAATTAAGCAGTTAAGTCCAAATCATAATAGATAATCCAAATATAACTAATAAGACTAACAAAGAAGCATATCATAGTAAACTACACAATAAGATCCATAGTAATCTCAAACAAAGAAATAGTTCATGATTATTGAATTAAAACTAAGAATCCACAATTGAATACACATTAAAAGACAAAGATAGAAGAAGATGAGAAGATAAAATTTATTGTCTATAGATTTGATGCTCTCTCCTTGCTCCTACTTTGAATCTTCAATGGTCTCCAAGTTGCTTCAATCTTCAAATCTAGTAAAAACTAGTGTTTTGATCTAATTTACTTTAATATAATCTAATAGAATCCTCTCTACAATCTAATCTCCCCTCTAATCCTTCTAATTCTTCTCTATTTATAAGCATCTTCATATGTCTTTAAGTCCTCTTGGAAGTCCTTGAGTCAATCGGATTGAAACAATCCTTCCCGGACTCAAATTTGACCAAACTTCGTCTTTTCTGCGCATACCCCTGCCCCAGCGGGGGTTTATACACTAAAAGGGCCCACCCCGGCAGGGGTCCTTACTATTTTTCAGCTCCAATGCCCGCCCCGGCGGGGGTTTTGTTAAGGAAAAGCCCGCCTCAGCGGGGGTCACTTTTCTCCTCTGACGTCCTTTGGTAAAACGGCCATAACTTTTGATCCAGGAGGAGTTACGGGGCCTGCCACCTATCAAATCGAAGATATCGACGAGCTCTACAACTTTCAATCTTTGAAATTTGACAGATTCAGATTGGATGAAGGTCGAAATTGAGCTTAAAGTAGATGCTACGTAAATTGCAAGTATGAGAACTCTTAGATTTGATCTTTGTTGATAAAATGACCATAACTCTCGCATCCGAACACCGATTGGGACGATTCAAAATTTTCCGAAAAGCTAAGAAGAAGGTCTACAGTATAATCCAAGTTCTAAGCCAAGAACATACATCCAACTTGGTGTTAAAAGCCCTGCAATCTTACATTCTTGTATTTGCTTACGTATTTTGGTCCAAAAGATGTCTGAATTGCTTTCCCTTGCTTCTTTATGCCATTGTTATGTCATAGCCTACATAAAAATAATAAATATATGAAAAGCAACTAAGAAACATAGGTTTAAGCAACTAATTCAAGTAATAGATACCAGATAAGTAGGTATAAAACCTACTTATCAAATACCTCCAAACTTAAACCGTTGCTTGTCCTCAAGCAAAAACACAATGCAACAATGCTATGCAATGTAACTAATCTACATGCCTACGAATCCAGCAGTAATGATAGAACAAGTCTATTCAACCGGCCTTAGAAAAATTAAGTAAACACGATAATACATCATATCAAAACTTATTAGTAACTTCCCAATCAATCATCAAATCTTAGACTGTTATCACTAATATAATGCGTGTGTGCTCCACAACCATGTTAACTGATATAAAACCAAATTTAACACATAACAAGTCTCTTCGAAGGTATCATATGGTGTAAACTCAAGAAATTCAAAAACAAGCTAGATCTAACTAAAATCAAATAATTACCAATATCGAGGGTCAACATGGGATACTTATACTTTATTTTTCATCTACGGGGGCTTTTTGCTCTTATTTTCCATTTTATTCATTTTTTTTCTTTTTTTATATACACATAGCTATGCAATGTCTTATTCCCTTAGGCTTTTCAATGCTACCTTAACGAGCTTTCGACTAACGACTCCCAGACCATTAAGACCTTAGGGTGCTAGGTGTAAAGACAATCCCATCGGGCTTACTTACTCAAGTAACAAAGGCCACAAAATTAGACAAGCAAGCCATGGTGTTTATTCATACTCTTTTTTTCCCTTCTTTTTCTCTTCTTTTTTTTAATAGCTTATATACCCCAAATCTTCCCCCAAACTTAGGTTATTGTCTAACTTTAGCCATCACTACTTATTCTTATCATTCTTTTATTCAAACTAGCTTTATCCTTTAGAATCTCATTATGTATCAATTTAAACTCAGTCAATCAACAAGTTATTTTTATTGTGTTATCCTTATTATACCAGTTTCAAACAGAAAAAGACTCAATTCATAACAATAAATCACATCAAAGCTCTAATAGTCTGTACTATACTTGTCTACCCAATTCCAATTTCATCATTGGCCAAAATAAACTTAAACTATCTAACAACTGGATTCATGCAATTGAACATAGTAACTAACTAATATTTTTGAATTTTTTTATAGACATAAATAAAAACTATTCACAACTACTCTACTATACAAACTATTACGCACTTACACTACATGAATGCAAACATATAATAAACCTAAACTAAACAAACATGACAACTTATGCAAAACTAAAACAACTACATTAAACATGCAAAACTAAACTAATTACCAACATATGCAAAATAACATAACATAAACATGAAACTAAACATGTAATAATGAGCTAAACTAAACTCCCCCAAACTTAGCAATTAAAATGTTCTCATTGTCAGAATATAACGGTAAGTAGAAGAGAACTTCCCTGTAATCAACTAAGCTTAAGGTGATGGTGGCGATGGCGGCAACGATCATTTTCCTATCCATTGAACCTCCAATACCTTCAATGAAGAGACAACATGGATTAGAATAGCACTTGGATTGGTAAGAGAACTTAATAAGCAAATTAATTCCTATCTACTAACTAAACTAGTAAAGCATATAAATATAAAAATTCCTAGGTTGCCTCCCAGTTAGCGCTTGAATTATAGTTATTCAGCTTGACTTTGTCTGGTCAACGCTATCCAATTTCTCTTCGATAATTGAGGAACCCTCCATCCATCAGAAATAATATAGCTTTTGGTAGGGTCCTATGTGTGATGGCCAATGCATCAAAGTCACATAGCATGCTCTGGTTTGGTATGCTCTCAATCAAGAACGTCCCACAGCTAGGTGTTTTCTCCATTGTGAATGTGATCACTTTGGGGCATGGAAGCTTGTCACATAGAATGGGCTCTTCGTCTATCTTCTCTTTCACGTCCCACTATGGATTCAAAATTGTACTCGCTCTTATGTCATCAAGAGCTTCGCCGACGACATGACTACCAAGTGGGCATGATTTTGCAAATCTGACTGACTCTTTGATCATTGGTGGAGACCCATTTAGATCTTCGTCGACCTGTATTTCATTATCCCCAATTGTCTCCACACTTTCGATATCTTGTGGCTCATCCAATCGCAGATTTGGTTCGGGTTCTCCGTCAATTTCGTCATCCATGTCATAAGTCTAAGTGTTTGGAGGAAGGTTGCTTACGGCTTTGGTCATTTTTTATGTCTGATCCGTAAGATTTTGATTTGGCTTTGCTTGATTACTCATCTTCTCCTCATCTGCTACGAACTTGGACAATAATTCCCCTACCCTTGAATTTTCTATTTTAGTCTCAGAAGCCATGTATTGAGGACCATTGGTTGAGGTAGTGACTAGTTATTCCATCCAATTATTAAAATTTTGGGTTGACAGCTCTCGGCTAATACTCATCTCCTCTAGGTTTTCTATGCCCTTCAATATTATATCCCTTAGATTTGGCTTTTCTTCTTGTGGCAATGGAGATGGACATGAATATTCTTGTGTGTATGATGGATTTGGAGCGTAATATTGGTCATCATAATTGTAGCTCCATGAAAAATGTAACAACCCGATATTTTCTACATAAATAAATAAGAAATTTTGCGTATAAATTTTTTTTTTATATTAAGGATGAGGATTTGTACAAGATACTGTGTATATGTATTTATGTGGTAAATAAAAATATAGTTATTTACATAAATATTTACAAGTAATTTTATTTTAGAATTATTGATTATTATAAAGTATATTCTAATAATAATTAAATTATGGTAGAAATGTTTTATTAATTATTTTCCATTAACAATATAATCATATATTATTTAAATAATATATGAAGTGATTTTTAGAATAATTATAATAATTATTTTATTATATGAATTTTAGTACAGATTATTAAGTTAATTATTTTACCTTAATTATTAAGGTTAAATAGGAAGAATAAATGAGATATGGAATCCAAACCTTAATTTTGGATTATTGTCAAGGATTGAGAATAATAATATAATATTAATTATATTTTGATTTTTCAGTGTTATAAATATGTACTGTATGTACGTATTGATGATGATTGATTAATTATGGTGTTTAATTTTAAAATCCTAATATTATTTGGTTAAACCCTAATTTTACTGGGAAAAACCCTAATTTGAAAATCAACTGTGAGTTTAAGACTGTTATAACGGTGTTATATGTGTTATGATGTGTATTATATAATGATTTGATTAATTAGGTAAACCCTAATTATAATATAGAAACTCTAAATAATTTTTGGAAATGAGGAACCCTAATTTGAAATTTAAATTAGAGTTCAAGATTGGTTGTAATTGTGTTAATGTGATTAATTAACAAGTTTTATAATTACAATTGTTAATTTTAGAAACCCTAAATTTTTTAAAGCCTAATTTGATAATTAGAAAACCATAATTATATTTTAGTAACTCTAATTACCAAAATCGTAAACCCTAATTGCTAAATTAGCAAGGTTAATGATAATTATATGATCTAAACCCTAATGTTACTGTATAAGGTAATTAGATAAATAATCATAATTACAAAACCATAATTTCAAAATTTTAGAAACTAAAATTTATTTAATTTTTATTTGATTTTATTTATTTTTGTGCAAACTCTAATTGCTAAATCCTATATTTTTGTGCTAAACCTTAGGGTTAAACCCTAAGGGTTTGGCAAGTTCCATTTTGCCATTAAAATGATTTATCAAAAGACCATTATGCCCCTTTGCATTATTAAAGCTATAGAATAGGTTTTGACATTTAGGTGAGTTGGTGACTAACTCATACCCACTCCACATGCTAAAAATCTCATCAGATCAGCCGTTTCAGCAGCCATACATGCATCATACACATTATATAAATAGAATGGAGAGAGAGAGAAAAAAAATTATTTTGTTCACTTATTTTGTCCAAACACCAAACCAATCCTCTCTCCCACTAAAACCAACGAAAAACTATAGTATATCAGTCATATATTGAAGCCCCACGTGTATCATAACCAAATCAGAAGCCAAGAAATCAGAATTGATCATTAAAGGTATAAAAACCCTAGCTATAATCTGTCCAAAAATTGGATGTTTGATGTTATTTTTTTTGTGTTAAATATGTTATATAAGGTGTCTAATGATGATCTGGGTTGCTAGATGTTAGATCCATAACATCTAGAGGCTCGGATTTGAAGATTTCTCAAATCTAGAAAAAAAATTGAACTGTGGTCTGACAATGAATGTCAGTGGCCACAGATCTTTGTTCGTTTTTGATTTTGGTTGTTTGTAAGTTTTTACGTGTAGTTTGTAATATGGTCTTTGATCTGGATCAAGAATCAGGCCTAGATCAGTAGTAGATTGCAAGATATTCGTGGTCAAACCACGTTGACCGACATTGACTTGCTGAAATCTGGGCAGCCATGAACTTGCCCAGAAAGCTCTGACAGCAAGTTCATGGGCCCAGATCTTTCTATTGTTAGTTGTTTTGTTTTTGTTGTTGTAATTATGTTGTAGTCTGGTAGGTGAACCTTATATTCATACCTTTATATCACCAAATCATCAAACATGTTGCTGGCAGTGGCTGGTCAAAGTTAGTCAGATGTTCACGGATTGAGTTTTCTGGGTAACCCAGAAAATTCAAGAGCGTGATTTCTGACAAATGTTGACCGGCATGAATCTGCTTATTATGTTGTTGTAATATATGTTTTATGTGTTAACTTTGAACCTTGTCATGCTGGCTACATATTGAATTCATTACATCACATAAACATTACATGGATTTCAAGTTGTGGAAGCTCAAAAGTGTATGCTCGAACTGTTCTTCATTTCTGGGTAACCCAGAAAAGAAGAACAACCTCTGATAACAATTTTGGAGGCTCAGACCTCCATGGTTATAGGTGTTATGATTATTTTTGTTGTTGTGTCATGTATACGTGCACTAGTACTACAAGATCTAGTTCATAGTTAGTCCAGAAACACCTTGTGTGATGAAAGATTCGTGATCAAACATACCAACTCGGTTACTGACTTGATTTCTGGGTTTTGCTTGAAGAACACCAAGAACACCTATAGCGACGGTTCTGTCGCTATAAGTGGTCTTTAGCGACAGATAATTTTTTTTCTTCCGAAAATTAGTTAAAAATAGAAAAAAATAGTTTTTAATTATTAAAAATACAAAATAAATTATTAAAAATTATTTTAAATTCTGAAAATTAGTTTTTAATTATTTTAAATATATTTCATAAATATTTAATATTTTTGAAATATTAAAAGTATTTAATTTATTTAATTATAATATTAAATAAATTATTTAAAAATGATTTTAAAATTAGAAAAATCATTAAAAATTATATTATGATATAAGAAAATATTTTAAATTATTTTTAATGACTTTTAATATTTTGTGATAAATTTTATTATTAAATTGATATTAATGATAATTAAGTTATTTACTAAATGAATTAAATAAATTAATTAAAAATAATTTTATTATATTAAAAATCATTTTAAATAATAATAAGGTATTTAAAAATATTTTAAGTTATAAAATATAACTTTTAATATTTAAAGATAAATTTTATTAATTAATTATTATTAATGATATTAAAGTTATTTAATAATTATATTAAATAATTTAGTTTAAAAATGATTTTTATATTATAATAATTATTTTAAATGAAAATAAAGTGTTTAAATATATTTTAAGTTATAAAACATAAATTTTAATATTTAAAGAATAATTTCATTAATAATTTAAATATTAATGATTATTAAGCTATTATTAATAATATTAAATTTATTTAATAATTATATTAAATAAATAGTTTATAAATAGTTTTATTAATTTAAAAATCATGTAAAAAGGATATAAATAAATTAAAAATATTTTAAATTATACTTAATGACTTTTAATATTTTGATAAATGAAACATTAAAACTTTACTATTAATGATAATTATTTAAAAATGATTTTAAATGTTTTAAAAATCATTTAAGGGTAATACTAATACTTTAAAAGTATTTTGAGTTATTATACATAACTTTAATATTTTGAAAATGATTTCATTAATAGTCTAATACTAATTAAATATTAATGATAATAGAATTGATTAGTATTTAAATCATTTAATAATGATTTCGGGGTTTGAAAATTCATGATAAATAATAATAAATGTTTAAAAATTATTATAAGTTATTTAAAAATAATATGGCTGATACGTACGGATATTGAGTTATAGAATAGAGTCTTAGACTCGATAATTACCCGATAAAGCTGTTGGTAGACCGACATATTTTAAAAATTGATCTTGACTTAGATAGTTTAATTAGATAAGTGATTATTTGTGATTCAATGGTTATTAAACATATGTGATAATGTGATTAGGGTTTGTGCTGACTGCAATAAGCAGTATTATGTGTTATAGTGTATAGTTCTAATCAAACGAACGATCTTTTTAATGATAGGTCGTGAGATAAACGATAAATCTAAATTACAAACATTAAGCAGCGCTTCAGGCAAGTATCTTACCTTTGCATTTTTTTTATGCAATGGACATGAGTAAGAATATTTACGAATGATATTATTACGGTACAAATTATTAACCTTATATTATATAAGCCCATTGATTATCAATGTGTTAGTATATGGTAACTTAGATATATATATATATATATATATATATATATATATATATATATATATATATATATCTGTTCGTTAATTTCTGTAAATGGTTATACAAGTGTCCCCACTTGGATACTCATTGTATTTAATCACATGTTGATATACCTTTGTCAATTTCCCGTATATATATATGTTGCATTATAGATTATTATTGAACAAAATAAAACCTTTGATTTAGTACCCAGACAAGTATGAACATCCCTACACGGGAAAACATTTATGCGCCCAAGGCAGACAGAGTAAACAATACCCTCGTTCTTGCACGTAGTATTGATCAATGCAGGGTACAACGGGCTGATCACCCCCGTGCCCGTAAGTTATGACAGTTTACAGATGAATTTCTGTTTAACCTTTTCGAAAATAAAAATAATATTCATGGCATGTCACCATAACCCCAGTTATAGTCAATATGTAGTTTCAAAAATTTGAAAGAGAGTTGTTATGATTATAATCGGTTCAGAATACTTCACAACTATTGACCTGTTGTAGAAGAATAGTACAAAGAAAATATTTAAATTCTTTCAGATTATATATATATATATATATATATATATATATAATTGCTATTACTTGCTGGGCACTCAAATTCTCATCCTTGCTTAATTTAAATATTTTCAACTAAGTGTGAACGACCAGAGAGCGCTGCAAAGAACAAGGGAAAGGGAAAGGTTGCCGAATGAATGATTGTTATCTTATGTAATAGTTAATATTAGTAAGACAATGATATTAAATATCTATCATGTAAGACCCCAACTTATTAATGAATAAAATCAAATTTTCTCTAAATATTATTGTGAATAATAAGGGGTTAATTTGATATAATACTTTGGTTATAGGTGAAATGTGAATAATAAGGAGTTATGCGGATCTTCATCGGAAGGACGTGAAATTTAATATTAGGGATCATGTATTGTTACGTGTTGCACCATGGAAGGGAGTTACAAGATTTGGAAAGAGAGGAAAGCTCAATCCAAGATTTGTTGGTGCATTTGAGATTCTTGAACGAATAGAAAATGTGGCATATAGACTCGCATTACCTCCAAGCATGTCTCGTGTTCATAATGTTTTTAACATATCTATGCTTCGTAAATATGTTAAATTCCCGAACCACATTATTGAGTTAGAACCAGATGAGATAGCTGAAGATTTAACGTACGAGGAGGTACCTGTTAAGATCTTGGATAGGAAAGAGCATGTCCTACGCACGAAGGTTATACCACAAGTTAAGGTTTTGTGGAGAAACCATGCTATTGAAGAAATGACCTGGGAGTTGGAATCAAAAATGAAAGCGAGGTATCCTCACCTTTTCGAAATATCAGGTACATACGTCAGTTTCGAGGACGAAATTTCATAAGGAGGGGAAGTTGTAAGACCCCAACTTATTAATGAATAAAATCAAATTTTCTCGAAATATTATTGTGAATAATAAGGGATTAATTTGATATAATACTTTGGTTATGGGTGAAATGTGCAAATTTTACAAAATAAGCAAGTGGTTATAAAATATTCATTTTGTCGGGGAATATTCGTTTGGTCGTGGAATATTTTTGCTGTCGGGGAATATTCGTACGACGGCGCAGCCTTGTGTGGGCCCCATAACGGAAAGCGATTGGATGAAAAAAATGACAAGTATAAGTTATTTATAAATAACGGCATAGTTGTTACCGTTAATACTGTTGGAATACCCTGTGGTTAAAATACAGTAGCACACGGTATTGTACCAATTATTGATTCTTACGTAAGAAGGCACTACTCAATAATTGTTACAGTAGTTATTATTCAATATTTTATTTTATTGATTCAATAATTGCTGCGTTGATATTTTATATTATTGTTGTTTCAAAAATTATTGCTGCACGGTATTTTCCTTTATCAGATCAATAATTCATATTATTTGAATAATATTATTAGATAACATTATTGGCAATGTCTAGAAAGTTCTGTCTAAAGAGAGGTTTGGTCATCTAATTGCGCGCCAGTAAGGAGAAATCCTTATTGGAAAGCCCCCTCTTTCTTGGGAACGGTCTGGTTGTCATAAATGTGATTCTCTAATATTATTTGTGAATAATTAATTATTGATTCATATGATAATGAAATATTTATTTTATGTAGATATAAATGAGGGATATATTTTTGTGGTTAAAAATGAAGGAGTTAATGTTGAGGTTTTTATCAGTATTTTTGTCGGAATGGAGGTATTAAAAATCATAGTTTTTGAGATATTTTACAGGGGTTATAATTTTTAACTCGACCGTTGGATCGTGGTAATTTTTGGATATGTTATACATATATAAGTTGAGTATATGTCCACAAATTTTGAACCGTTAAAAAGAAACGTATGATTTATTATGAATTTTACGAGATGACTGGTTCAGAAATTGTTGAATTTTTGGAGTTAATCATTTTGATAGAAAATTCTAGAATTGGTGGGCCCCACTCTTGGTTGGTGAATCAATGTGCTGAGATTTTTATTCAAATGTGGTGGGTGGGAATAGTAGCAGGTAAAGCCATCAGGTTGCAGGTTAAGTCTGCTTCGGCATGCTAACATTTTCCTATAAATAGAGGGCTAAGTTAGAATTAAAAATCACACCAGAAACAAGTTTTCTCTCTTTCTCTCTCTAGATTATTGAGTGTATTTTATGAGTATTTAGATACTTTGAGAGTTTCTATTCATTAGAGCAAGTTTCTTTCAGCCTTATACCGGTATTCCGACCAGAAGTACTGATATTTTGAGGTAAGGGATATTATTTTCTTCTTAATGATATTATTTTCTTCAATATCATTATGTTGAAATATTGATATAAACTTTTTATCAAATTTAGAACTTTTTGTGTCAGAGTTACTATTCACGTATACGTTACTATTTACGTATATGGCACTATTCACGAATACGGCACTATTCACCGAAAAATAAAAATTTTCCTTTTTGTCCAAGATGTCTATTATGGTTACTATCTTTGATTGTATCCATGTTTTGATCTTTATTTTTGAATTCTGCTTCACAATTGATTATTATGAAGTATTATTGATCTTGGATAAACTGTTATACGAATCTCTACTATTTATCCTTCTGTCTCCCTGGATTCGTTCTCTTTAAGATATTTTTTATCATCCTCAGTCCTAAATGATGATATTACTGAATATTTTTGGCCTGTAGTGCAAAGATGTATGATTACTTGATGAATATCTTTGACCTGTAGTGCAAAGATGAACAGGTGTTGAGATGAACATGATTGACAGGTGATACAAATGAATATCTTTGGCCTGTAGTGCAAAGATGAATATTTAGATAAAGATGATTATTAATTGATGTTACAGGGATAAAATATTGATGATGGACTTTTAAATCTTAGAAGATAGTAGAATTCATTCTCTAGTTGACTCTTCTAATGGTTTGCTGTTTCCGCTGCAGTTGTTGATCTAAAACTTGTTGTCGATTATATTCTATCAGATTTTTCCCTGTTAAATACTAATGATAATTTGTTGTATATTATCTTAGTCATAATATTTTTTACTGGGCTAGTTGAGCTCACCCTTTTTCTTTTTGTTCCATTTTTCTTCTCAGGAGGTGAGAACATAGCAGGATCTAGTCGGGGTATGGAGTGATGGTTCTAGAAAGATGTTTTAGCAGTCCTCACTATTTCTGTAAAATAGTGTTTGAATAATTGTATTGAGGACTTATTTGAGTGTGAATATTGTCTAGAAGACAATATTTGTATTTAAACTCACAGTATGTGTTGTCGTATTTTGCACGACAATTGTATTATTGAAGTTGTAGTTTGCTTTCTGTTCCATATATTTGGCGACTCAGAATGGGTGTTGTATACCTATTTTGGGGGCGTCACAGTTGGTATCAGAGCTTAGGGATATGATCCCTGGCTGAGATATGAGACAAGAACTAGGAGGGGAGAGACGGGGAATTCCTTCGCTAGTATGACCTGACTAAGTTTATTTGGTGTTTATTTGGTCGGTCAGAGTATAGGGATAATATATGACATGACTATTAACCCTTGTTTTATGGCAGTATTTAAGAATGGTAGCTGAGAATGTTAATAATGGAGTAAATCAGACAGTGGAGACACCTTTGATTACCACCCAGAGGAACGTGCAATAGGAAGGCAATATTCCTACTGTAAACAATGTTACCGAGCAAACGATGAATGATGGAATGTTTAGGAGCTTTTTGCAGTTCATGCAAAATCAGACGAGGGAGACTCGTGTGCAGAATACGGGTGGAAATGATAACAACGCGTGGTTTGTCACAGCCAAGCAGTTCAAAGAATTGGGACCACCAAAATTTAAGGGAAAGCCGGATCCGATCATGGCGGAAACGTGGGTCAAGCAAATTACCAAGATATTCGATGTCTTGGGACGCACGGAGGAACAGAAGGTTCCATTCGCCACCTTTATGTTTCGCGGTGAGGCAGACTACTGGTGGGAGTCTGTGAAGCGTACCCAGCCCGACGCCCTCATCATGTCCTGGGAAATATTTCAAAAACTGTTCAATGACAAGTACTTTCCTGAAAGTATTCGTCATATGAAGGTGGTGGAGTTTATCTGACTGGAACAAAACAACATGACGGTGTCCCAGTACGAGGCGAAGTTTGTAGAGTTATCTAGGTTTGCACCTCATTTGGTCAAAAATGAGGAACGAATGACAAGGATGTTTCTGAGAGGTCTAAACCCTGAGATTCGGCAATATCTTATCTCTCATAAATTTTCTTTATATTCAGATGTTGTAAACATGGCTCAATTATTAGAGCGAGATAATGAGTATGTGCAACCAAGGGACCACAACCAGGGGTCATACTGGTGGCAGCAGTCATCGAAGCAATGAAAACCAACAGGGAGGAAAACATTCGGACAAAAGTGGTAACCACTCTGGTGGTAATCGTGGTCGTGATAATAAAAGGAGCGAGTCGAGAGGAGATTTCAATAAGAGAAGGTATAACAATGATAATGTAAAGACGTCAGCACAAACATCAACTGTTTTTAGGGGAGGAGAACGACCACCGGTCGTATGTTACAAATGTGGGAAAGAGGGACATATCAGCCCAAATTGCCCACAACAATCTAAGGTGTGTTATAACTGTGGAAAGGAGGGTCATATAGCTCGAGAGTGTTCTGTAGTAAAACCAAGTTCAGCGGGGATGGTGACTCCAAAAGCTATCCCGGATAAGTCAAAATCAGCGGTTCCTGGAAGAACGTTTGTCGTGACTGGCCAAAACGCGAGATACCCGAACGAGGTGATCACGGGTAAGCTAATCTTGAATTCTTACGAAGTTTATACTTTACTAGATACCGGTTCTACCCACTCTTTTATCTCTCCTGCTTGTGCTCAACGTTTAAACTTGACTCCGGAGAAATTGGACTTTGACTTATCTGTTGAAACTCCGTTGGGTGAAACCTTCGTTACATCTACAGTTTATAAATCTTGCATGATCCAAGTTGGCACTATCACATTACCTGTTGATCTTATCTCTTTAAAGATACTTGCTTTTGATGTGATTTTAGGAATTGATTTGTTAACCACTCATCATGCTAAAATTGATTATTTTCGTAAGGTTGTTAGTTTTCATATTCCTAACCAAGCTGTCATACGAATTCAAACTATTAAACCAATAAAATCAGTCACTGTCATATCATGCCATAAAGCTATTCGTTTATTGAAAAACGGATGTCAAGCTTTCTTAGCCCATGTTATGGATTTGAACAAAGACAAGTCAGCTTTGAATAATATTTCTATTGTTAGAGAATTTCTCGATGTATTTCCTGAAGAACTTCCTGGTCTACCCCCAGAACGTGAAGTTGAATTCTTTATTGACCTTTAACCCGGTACAAAGCCCATTTCTAAAACCCCATATCGAATGGCTCCTATTGAACTTCAGGAGTTAAAAGTCCAACTACAGGAGTTGTTGGACATCGGTTTTATTCGTCCTAGTACATCTCCTTGGGGTGCTCCTGTGTTATTCGTAAAGAAGAAAGACGGAAGTATGCGACTTTGTATCGACTATCGAGAATTGAATCATGTCACTATCAAGAATAGGTATCCGCTACCTCGCATTGATGACCTGTTTGACCAGTTGCAAGGAGCACAATTCTTTTCAAAGATCGATCTTCGTTCTGGATATCATCAGCTGAAGATTAAAACTGAGGATATTCCAAAGACTGCCTTCAGAACTCGGTACGGGCATTATAAATTCTTAGTAATGTCTTTTGGATTGACTAATGCTCCAGCTGCTTTCATGGATATGATGAACCGTGTATTCAAAGAATATTTGGATCAGTTCGTTGTTGTCTTTATTGATGACATCCTC
Source organism: Panax notoginseng (assembly GCA_016801055.1). NCBI lineage: Eukaryota > Viridiplantae > Streptophyta > Magnoliopsida > Apiales > Araliaceae > Panax > Panax notoginseng. The sequence goes on from CM029022.1 coordinate 90,941,295, forward strand.
ATCTATTCCAAAAGCCGTGAAGATCATGAGCGCCATTTGAAGCTGGTATTGTAAAGGCTTTGTGAAAACAAGCTATATGCCAAACTGAAGAAATGTGAGTTCTGGCTTGAGAAAGTAGCATTCCTTGGGCACGTGGTGTCAAAACATGGAGTATCTGTAGACCCGACGAAGATTGAAGCCATACAAAGTTGGGAGCAACCGAAGTCGGTAACCGAAGTACGTAGCTTTCTGGGCTTAGCTGGTTATTGTCGGAGATTCGTGGAAGGTTTTTCTAGAATCGCTACTCCGTTAACTCAGCTGACTCGGAAGGATACAAAATTCGGTTGGAGCGAGGAATGTGAGAAGAGTTTCCAAGAGCTCAAAAGGAGACTCATTTCGGCACCTGTTCTGACAATACCATCTGGTTCGGATGGATTTGTTATCTACAACGATGCTTCAGGCAAAGGGTTAGGATGTGTTCTCATGCAACATGGGAAAGTCATAGCATATGCCTCATGACAACTCAAAGAATATGAGAGGAATTATCCTACTCATGATTTGCAGTTGGCAGCAGTCATTTTCGCGTTGAAGATCTGGAGACACTACCTGTATGGGGAGAAAGTGGAGATCTATACAGATCATAAAAGCCTCAAATATTTTTTCACCCAAAAGGAACTCAATATGCGGCAGTGACGTTGACTCGAGCTGTTGAAAGATTACGATCATACCATCCAATATAATCCTGGAAAAGCAAACGTAGTAGCTGACGCATTAAGTAGAAGATCATATGCGGGTACGAGTGCAATGTTGTTAACACAAAGGCCCATTTTGTAAGACTTGCAAAAGATGGAGATAGAGATAAAGGCTCCAAGTACCCATATGATGATATCAAATATACGAGTAGAACCGACTTTAATCGATAAAGTTAAAGCTGCTCAAGCTACGGACATAGAGCTGATGCGTATGAAGAAGAAAGTGCAAGAAGGTGCTATTCTAGAAGCAAGAATCGATGAAGAAGGAATACTTCGAGTCAACTCCAGACTTTGTGTTCCTAACGATTTTGACTTGAAGCATAGAATAATGATAGAGGCACACAACACACCGTTTGCAATCCATCCTGGGAGTACCAAAATGTATAACGATCTTTGACATACATTTTGGTGGAGCAATATGAAAAGAGAGATCACGGAGTTTATCTCGAGGTGTTTAACTTGTCAACGTGTAAAGGCGGAGCATCAAGTGCCAAAGGGTCCATTGCAACCACTTGAGATCCCGAAATGGAAGTGGGAACACATTACCATGGATTTCGTTACAGGTCTTCCCAAGGTTTCTCAAGGCATAGATGTGATTTAGGTTATTGTTGATAGATTAACCAAGTCTGCCCATTTCTTGCCTATACGTGAGACTTATTGTAAGACCCCGAATTTTATGAAATAAAAGTATTCAATTTTTCTTATAATTACTATTTAGTAAATGGTTAAATTGATAAATGTTAAAGTTAAGGGTGATATATGAATTTTTTTTCTAAATACACAAGTGGTTATAAAATATTCATTATTGTCGGGGAATATTCGCTTAGTCGTGGAATATTCTTACTGTCGGAGAATATTCGTACGACGGCGCAGTCTTTTATGGGCCCCATAACGGAAAGCAGTTGGATGAAGAAAACGACAAGAGTAAGTTGTTTATAAATAAAGGTGTAGTTGTTACCGTTAACACTGTTGGAATACCCGGTGGTTAAAACACAGTAATACACGTTGTTGCACAGTAGCACACGATATTGCACCAATTATTGATTTTTACGTAAGAAGGCATTACTCAATAATTGTTACAGTAATTACTGTTTAGTATTTTATTTTATTGATTCAATAATTGCTGCGTTGATATTTTATATTACTGTTATTTTAATAATTGTCACTACGCAGTATTTTCTATTATCGGAGCAATAATTCATATTATCTGAATAATATTATTAGATAACATTATTGGCAATGTCCAGAAAGTTCTGTCTAAGGAGAGGTTTGGTCATCTAATTGCGCGCCAGTAAGGAAGAGATCCTTATTGGAAAGCCCCTCTTTCTTGGGAACGGCCTGGTTGCCAGTACTGTGGTTCTGTAATATTATTTGTGTATAATTAATTATTGATTTATATGATGAGAAAAATATTGATTTTATGTGGATATAGATGGAGAAATTTTTTTTAATGTGACAATTGTTGTAAATTAATATTTTATCTTTTTCTGATAAAATAATTCATTTAAATATATTATTTTAATAATATATTAACGGTGATATTTTTACAATGAATGTGGGATATATGAGTATATAAGGAGGAAGAGTATTTTTGTTGGATTAAATGTTTAACACATGTTTTGTGTGTTGGTGGACACAATTCTTGACCGAAAATTTATTATAGACTGTAAAATCATCCGTTTATGGATTTCAGTCAATTTTTGTTTGGAATTTAGAAAAACTTTCTTCTGCAAAGTTGTAGAGAATTGAATTTCCTATAAAAACTCGCGAGATTCGAATTTTCTGATAAAAGGGCTATTTATTACGAATTATTGAAGTTCCGAATTATTGAGTCTGAATTGATTTTTGTTAGAAAAATTGTTTAAAACATGTTTTGCATTTTTGGTGCATTTGTGTGAAAAATATGTTTTTGATGTGGTGGGCTAAGGAAAATTTGGTTATAAATATATTATTATATTCAATTTTCTACTTTGGTGTTCTAAGCAATTTCCTATAAATAGGGTGCTTAGGTTAGAATTGAAAATCACACCAGAAACTGAAGCTTTCTCTCTATTTCTCTCTCTATATATCGAGTGTATTCTTGTGAGTATTTTGATATCTTGAGTGTTGCTATACGGTGCAAGTTCGTTCAGCGTTATTCCAGTCAGGAGTACTGCTCTTTTGAGGTAAGGGATTGTAAGGAATTGTAAGGGATAGTAAGGGATAGTAAGGGATAGTAAGGGATATTGTCGTAAGGGATGTTATTTCTACTTAAATGATATTATTTTCTTCAATATCATTATGCCGAAGTATTGATCTGAACTTTTTATCAAATTTGAAACTTTTCATGTCGGGGTTACTATTCATGAGTTACTATTCATGAGTTACTATTCACGAGTTACTATTCATGAGTTACTATTTATGGGTTACTATTCACGAGTTACTATTCATGACAAAATTGGTTTCTTTTTCTAACCAAATTATAGTTGATTTATGAATATTACTCTTGAGATTGAAACTATTTATTGATTATATTATTTTTATTATCATATATAACATTTTTATGACCCTGATGTTGAATTTCTCTTTTACTTGAGTGTAAAGATGAACAGTTATTGAATATCTTTGGCCTATAGTGCAAAGATGAACTGTTAAGGAATATCTTTGGCCGTAGTGCAAAGATGAACAGTTATTGAATATCTTTGGCCTATAGTGCAAAGATGAATTGTTATTGAATATCTTTAGCTTAAGTGCAAAGGTGAATTGATTAACATGGTTATAATTATTGGTTATATAAATTCTGAAATGATTATATATTCTTTGAGATAATAATATATTTGGCCTGTAGTGCAAATATGAACGGTTGATGAATATATTTGGCCTGTAGTGCAAATATGAACTGTTGAGGAATATCTTTGGCCTGTAGTGCAAAGATGAATTGTTGATGAATATCTTTGGCCTGTAGTGCAAAGATGAATTGTTGTTGAATATCTTTGGCCAGTAGTGCAAAGATGAACATGTGTTGAGATGAACATGACCAACTGGTGATACAAATGAATATCTTTGGCCGTAGTACAAAGATGAAGTTATTAGTATGATTATGAACAGGAAATGTGATTTGGTGTAACCATGATCTTTGATGTTTCAGGTAAAGATAGGTGATGAAAATTATCTTCGTCCTGGATGAGAAGAGGAATTTAGAACTACAATTATGATTATGAGTTATTCATATGATTGTGGACCAGAATTGTTGATTGATGTTACAGGGATAAAACATTGTTGGTGGATTTTTAAAATGGAGAAGATAATAGACTTTATAGTCTATTTGACTCTTCTAATGGATTGCTTGTTCCGCTGCAACTATGGTTGAAAAGTTTTATCATCTACCATATGTTCTAAATCTCTGATTTATTACTGATGAATGCTACTGATAATTTAATTATCTTTAGTCATAATATTCTTTACTGGGCTAGTTGTGCTCACCCTTCTGTTTCACAATTCCTTTCAGGTAATAAGAGTGTAGCTGGGTCGAGCGGGGGTAACAGGGGAATAGAACGGTGGTCATCATTTAGTAGTTATATTTGGTGAATCATCTAGGGTGAAGCGAACCCAACGTTGGAAAGGTGTTTTGCCACTATCATACAAGATGTCTAACGACACACAACCTCATGTCATCATAAGACATGGTTGTGCACATCCACTTGTTGAGTATATCTACAAGCACTACCTATATGATCTTGGAGTTTAGTTGAAGTATAATTCTCAATTAGAGACAGTGGAGATAATGATATGTCAAGAGAAGACTCGCCATTGGGAAGAATATGATAGTAATCTTATCATTTTTCTTTGGGGTCTATTGGGTCAACCAAGGATAATTCTGTGGCCATATGATGTCTATCATAACCTAGAAGCATGGCCTCCCATGTATGAGGGTTTCCTTGAGCACTTCCCAAAGATTCTAATTTCTAAAACAGTTTTTGACTATACCTTTATGTAAGGTGTCATTGTGACGTGCTATCCAAGGTTGGGACATGAGTCACAGTTGGTATATATTCGTATCCAAACTCATAGCATATGTGTTGTTGTATTTTGCACGACAATTGTTATAATAAAGTTGTAGTTGTTATCTGTACCATGTATTTGGCGACTCAAAATGGGTTGGATGGAATGGACCTATTTTGGGGGCGTTACACTTATTCCCTTGAACGTCTTGCTAGTATGTACATGAATGAGATTGTGAGATTGCATGGCATGCCAGTATCCATAGTTTCGGATCGTGACCCAAGATTCACTTCACGATTTTGGGTTAGCTTACAGAAAGCTATGGGCACAGATTTACGATTCAGTTCGGCATACCATCCTCAAACGAACGGACAATCATAGAGGACTATTCAAACTCTTGAAGATCTATTAAGACTCTGTACCATAGATCTCAAAGGGAGTTGGGATAAGTACCTACCATTGGTGAAATTCTCCTCAAACAACAGTTGTCAGGCGAGCATAGGTGTGGCGCTCCATTTGAGGCGTTGTATGGAAGAAAATGCCGTTTTCTAGTATGCTGGGACGAGGTGGGTGAAGCAACATTGTTGGGACTAGAGTTGGTACGCATGACTACAGAGAAGATCCAAATGATTCGACAACATATACAAACGGCACATGATCGACAAAAGAGTTATGCGGATCTTCATCGGAAGGACGTGAAATTTAATATTGGGGATCATGTATTGTTACGTGTTGCACCATGGAAGGGAGTTACAAGATTTGGAAAGAGAGGAAAGCTCAATCCAAGATTTGTTGGTCCATTTGAGATTCTTGAGCGAATAGGAAATGTGGCATATAGACTCGCATTACCTCCAAGCATGTCTCGTGTTCATAATGTTTTTCACATATCTATGCTTCGTAAATATGTTAAAGACCCGAACCACATTATTGAGTTAGAACCAGACGAGATAGCTGAAGATTTAACGTACGAGGAGGTACCTGTTAAGATCTTGGATAGGAAAGAGCATGTCCTACGCACGAAGGTTATACCACAAGTTAAGGTTTTGTGGAGAAACCATGCTATTGAAGAAATGACATGGGAGTTGGAATCAAAAATGAAAGCGAGGTATCCTCACCTTTTCGAAATATCAGGTACGTACGTCAGTTTCGAGGACGAAATTTCATAAGGAGGGGAAGTTGTAAGACCCCAACTTATTAATGAATAAAATTAAATTTTCTCTAAATATTATTGTGAATAATAAGGGGTTAATTTGATATAAGACTTTGGTTATGGGTGAAATGTGCAAATTTTGCAAGATAAGCAAGTGGTTATAAAATATTCATTTTGTTGGGGAATATTCGTTTGGTCGTGGAATATTCTTGCTGTCGGGGAATATTCGTACGACGGCGCAGCCTTGTGTGGGCCCCATAACGGAAAGCGATTGGATGAAGAAAAAGACAAGTATAAGTTGTTTATAAATAATGGCGTAGTTGTTACCGTTAATACTGTTGGAATACCCGGTTGTTAAAATACAGTAGCACACGGTATTGTACCAATTATTAATTCTTACGTAAGAAGACACTACTCAATAATTGTTACAGTAGTTATTATTCAATATTTTATTTTATTGATTCAATAATTGCTGCGTTGATATTTTATATTATTGTTGTTTCAATAATTGTTGCTGCACAATATTTTCCTTTATCAGATCAATAATTCATATTATTTGAATAATATTATTAGATAACATTATTGGCAATGTCTAGAAAGTTCTGTCTAAGGAGAGGTTTGGTCATCTAATTGCGCGCCAGTAAGGAGAAATCCTTATTGGAAAGCCCCCTCTTTCCTGGGAACGGCCTGGTTGTCATAAATGTGATTCTGTAATATTATTTGTGAATAATTAATTATTGATTCATATGATAAGGAAATATTTATTTTATGTGGATATAAATGAGGGATATATTTTTGTGGTTAAAAATGAAGGAGTTAATGTTGAGGTTTTTATCAGTATTTTTGTCGGAATGGAGGTATTAAAAATCAGGATTTTTGAGATATTTTGCGGGGGTTATAATTTTTAATCTGACCGTTGGATCGTGGTAATTTTTGGATATGTTATACATATATAAGTTGAGTATATGTCCACAAATTTTGAACCGTTAAAAATAAACGTATGATTTATTATGAATTTTACGAGATGACTGGTTCATAAATTGTTGAATTTTCGGAGTTAATCATTTTGGTAGAAAATTCTAGAATTAGTGGGCCCCACTCTTGGTTGGTGAAGAAATGTGCTGAGATTTTTATTCAAATGTGGTGGGTGTGAATAGTAGCAGGTAAAACCATCAGGTTGCAGGTTAAGTCTGCTTCGGCGTGCTAACATTTTCCTATAAATAGAGGGCTAAGTTAGAATTGAAAATCACACCAGAAACAAGTTTTCTCTCTTTCTCTCTCTAGATTATTGAGTTTATTTTGTGAGTATTTAGATACTTTGAGAGTTTATATTCATCAGAGCAAGTTTCTTTCAGCCTTATACCGGTATTCCGACCAGAAGTACTGATATTTTGAGGTAAGGGATATTATTTTCTTCTTAATGATATTATTTTTTTCAATATCATTATGCTGAAATATTGATATGAACTTTTTATCAAATTTGGAACTTTTTGTGTCGGGGTTACTATTCACGTATACGTTACTATTCACGTATACGGCACTATTCACGAATACGGCACTATTCACCGAAAAATAAAATTTTCCCTTTTTGTCCAAGATGTCTATTATGTTTACTATCTTTGATTGTATCCATGTTTTGATCTTTATTTTTGAATCCTGCTTCACAATTGATTATTATGAAGTATTATTGATCTTGGATAAATTGTTATACGAATCCCTACTATTTGTCCTTCTGTCTCACTGGATTCGTTCTCTTTAAGATATTTTTCATCATCCTCAGTCCTAAATGATGATATTACTGAATATTTTTGGCCTGTAGTGCAAAAATGTATGATTACTTGATGAATATCTTTGGCCTGTAGTGCAAAGATGAACAGGTGTTGAGATGAACATGACTGACAGGTGATACAAATGAATATCTTTGGCCTGTAGTGCAAAGATGAATATTTAGATAAAGATGATTATTAATTGATGTTACAGGGATAAAATATTGATGATGGACTTTTAAATCTTAGAAGATAGTAGAATTCATTCTCTAGTTGACTCTTCTAATGGTTTGCTGTTTCCGCTGCAGTTGTTGATCTAAAACTTGTTGTCGATTATATTCTATCAGATTTTTCCTTGTTAAATACTAATGATAATTTGTTGTATATTATCTTAGTCATAATATTTTTTACTGGGCAAGTTGAGCTCACCCTTTTCCTTTTTGTTCCATTTTTCTTCTCAGGAGGTGAGAACATAGCAGGATCTAGTCGGGGTATGGAGTGATGGTTCTAGAAAGATGTTTTAGCAGTCCTCACTATTTCTGTAAAATAGTGTTTGAATAATTGTATTGAGGACTTATTTGAGTGTGAATATTGTCTAGAAGACAATATTTGTATTTAAACTCACAGTATGTGTTGTCGTATTTTGCACGACAATTGTATTATTGAAGTTGTAGTTTGCTTTCTATACCATGTATTTGGCGACTCAGAATGGGTGTTGTATACCTATTTTGGGGGCGTCACATATCATGTTATATAAGGAAGGTATTAAAGGTTACGTACTTGGGAGCTAGACTCTGACAATTATGTAAATTAAGTTTAACTTTTATATTATTGTTATTATTATTAGTATTATTCCGCTCATAGAAATGGTATCGTAAAGCACCGAGTTCGGGTTTCAAGTACCCGAATTTTGGGGCCTTACAGGTTGGTATCAGAGCTTAGGGTTAAAAACCTTAGGTGGGTTAGACCTTAGGCTATAACCTTAGAACAGAGGGAAACGTTGAAAATATAAATAACTCATATAGAGTTTAAAAAGGAGGTGAATTGAATAAATTCATCGTCAAACAAAATAAAAGATAACTTATATAAAACTCTTAATTATTGTGTGTATATATTATATGCTAATCAGGATAATTTATATATTTGTAGATGTCTGGGGGAAAAGGCTTGTTATATGCACATAACATGAAGAAGGATCAAACCCATACACCCGAGCTGATATCGAAGCCAATAGCTGAAATAGAGGCTCACGATGAAAACAACTCGGACGATGTGGTTATCGTAGAAAATGTCGTACAAGATCTGGAGATGGTAGAGCTGACAGATAGTGATTCGGACACTAAAGTTGAAGTTGACCAAGCATCAACGGAGGTGCAGGATATGAGGAACAAGGTTTCTTCTCTGTAAAGGTTGTGGGAAATAGAAAAGTTGTTGAACTGTCAGTTGCGTCAAGCGTTAATAGAAACAATGGAAGAACAAGATAAGCTTAAAATTCAAATTGATCAGATTGGAGCCACAAGCAACACAACGTGTGCAGCTCCGAGCAAGAAGGGGAAAAGAAAGATAGAGGAGCATGACTTAGGAAAACATGATAAGAAGAAAGGGAAACGAATTTATTACCTTTGCGGTTATGAAGGACATACTACTTTGTATTGCCCGGACTTTAAGCTAGGAGCATGTTTTATATGTGGGAGGAAAGGTCATCAAGCGAAAGGTTGTCCAAGGAAGAGGTGTAATAAATAGGTAGTATAGGTTTTGTTGTGTAGGTGTGTTTAATGTAATATATATGATAAGTATGTCTGTGTAATGTAAATCCAGACTTTTGTAGTCACAAAGGGATGAATGATGTTTAAAGCATTATGTGCTATGTTATGTAAAATATTCGTTCAATGAATATGAATCTATGTTCGAGAAATAAAACAAGTTTAGAATATTAAACTTATATGATAAGGTTTAGAATGTAAGTTAAATTTATGATTTTATTTAATCAAATAATGCCGCCAAGACGTCGAACTTGAAATTAAAGGGCAGAAGAATCTGTCAACAACGTTGAAGGGCAACAACAAGCAGACCCGATGCAGAACTTCGCAAATATGATAGCAGAACCTATGCAATAGGGAGCACCAGTCGCTGGAAATCAGCCAGACAACCACTTAGCGAATTTCAAAGATTTCAAGGCTGTAGGATTGCCGGAATTTAAAGGTACAACTGACCCTGTAGAAGCCCAAACTTGGGTTAAGGAGATTGAGAAGGCGTTCGTAATAGCTAGGGTAGCTTAGGGGCAAAAGACTGCTTATGCCACTTACATGATGAAGGGTGAGGCAAACTTTTGGTGGGAAGCGAATCAGGCAACGGCAGGAGAAGGTGTAATCACATGGGATAGATTCAAAACACTGTTTTTCGAAAATTATTTTTCACCAAGTATGCAGGTGAGAATGGAGGTTAAATTTTTAGAATTGAAGCAGGAAAACATGACGGTGTCAGAATACGCCGTGAAATTCAATGAGTTAGCTAGGTTTGCTCCGCATCAAGTTGATACGGAAGCTAGGAAAGCTAGAAGGTTTGAGCTGGGATTGAAACCCTGGCTCTATAACAAGGTGGCGGTGTTACAGATTCCTACATTTGTAGCACTCATGGAGAAGGGGATTATTGCTGAGGAGGGAAGTGAGGCCATGAGCCTCTACAACAAGGAGATGAAGAATAAGGGTAAGACTGAAAGAGCTGGGAAGGTGGAAATGAATAGTGGGAACAGGAGTGGAGATGGCAAGAGAAAGGTGAGTAGTTTTGGAAGTGTGCAGATAAAGCAAGAAGGTGTTAAGAAGCAGGTGGTGCCGTGTAAGACATGTGGAAAGAACCACTCAGGGGAATGTCTGAAAGGGAAATTTGTGTGCTACAAGTGTGGGCAGGAGGGCCATATCTCTCCCAACTGCCCCAATCCTAGGATGAACAGTGGATGTTTTCTATGCGGATCAACTGAACACAGGGTGAAAGATTGGCCGAAGAGGAGGGTGGAGGTAGGTAGTGTGAATACTGGCACTTGAAGCGGGACATTAGCAATTACGGGACCGACTTCGTCAAACAAACCAACAAAATCAACAACAAGGGTCTACAACATGACAGTTCAGGATACGGCAACAGCTGGCACTGGAACTCCAGGTATTATTCATATGCCTTTTATTTTCTTATGCATGATTTTCCTATATATAGTAAATTATTTTATAAAGAAATTTTGAGGAGGAATTTGAGTTCTTTTAGAAACCAATTTTTCCGTTTAATCAGAAAGACAACCTTTATGTGAATAGTTAAAGATCAGTTCGATCAACATTGATCAAGATCTACTTGCGATGATTGTGTATGCTATGTAACCGTGTATCTATAGGTTTTTAAACGGTGATTCCGGGGACGGAATCTTTATAAGGGAGGGTGAATGTAACAACCCGATATTTTTTACATAAATAAATAAGAAATTTTGCGTATAAATTTTTTTTTATATTAAGGATGAGGATTTGTATAAGATATTGTGTATATATATTTATGTGGTAAACAAAAATATAGTTATTTACATAAATATTTACAAGTAATTTTATTTTAGAATTATTGATTATTATAAAGTATATTCTAATAATAATTAAATTATGGTAGAAATGTTTTATTAATTAATTTTCATTAATAATATAATCATATATTATTTAAATAATATATGAAGTGATTTTTAGAATAATTATAATAATTATTTTATTATATGAATTTTAGTACAGATTATTAAGTTAATTATTTTACCTTAATTATTAAGGTTAAATAGGAAGAATAAATCAGATATGGAATCCAAACCCTAATTTTGGATTATTGTCAAGGTATAAGAATAATAATATAATATTAATTATATTTTGATTTTTCAGTGTTATAAATATGTATTGTATGTACGTATTGATGATGATTGGTTAATTATGGTGTTTAATTTCAAAACCCTAATATTATTTGGTTAGACCCTAATTTTACTGGGGGAAACCCTAATTTGAAAATCAACTATGAGTTTAAGACTGTTATAACGGTGTTATATGTGTTATGATGTGTGTTATATAATGATTTGATTAATTAGGTAAACCCTAATTATAATATAGAAACCCTAAATAATTTTTGGAAATGAGGAACCCTAATTTGAAATTTAAATTAGAGTTCAAGATTGGTTGTAATTGTGTTAATGTGATTAATTAACAAGTTTTATAATTGTTAATTTTAGAAACCCTAAATTTTTTAAAGCCTAATTTGATAATTAGAAAACCCTAATTATATTTTAGTAACTCTAATTACCAAAATTGTAAACCCTAATTGCTAAATTAGTAAGGTTAATGATAATTATATGATCTAAACCCTAATGTTACTGTATAAGGTAATTAGATAATTAATCATAATTAGGAAACCCTAATTTCAAAATTTTAGAAACTAAAATTTATTTAATTTTTAATTAATTTTATTTATTTTTGTGCAAACTCTAATTGCTAAATCCTACATTAATTGTGTGTTAAACCTAAGGGTTAAACCCTAAGGGTTTACCAAGTTCTATTTTGCCATTAAAATAATTTATCAAAAGACCATTATGCCCATTTGCATTATTAAAGCTATAGAATAGGTTTTAACATTTAGGTGAGTTGGTGACTAACTCATACCCACTCCACATGCTAAAAATCTCAGCAGATCAGCCATTTCAGCAGCCATACGTGCATCATACACATTATATAAATAGATTGGAGAGAGAGAGAAAATCATTTTGTTCACTTATTTTGTCCAACACTCAACCAATCCTCTCTCCCACTAAAACCGACGAAAAACTATAGTATATCAGTCATATATTGAAGCCCCACGTGTATCATAACCAAATCAGAAGCCAAGAAATCAGAATTGATCATTAAAGGTATAAAAACCCTAGCTATAATCTGTCCAAAAATTGGATGTTTGATGTTATTTTTTTTGTGTTAAATATGTTATATAAGGTGTCTAATGATGATCTGGGTTGCTAGATGTTAGATCCATAACATCTAGAGGCTCGGATTTGAAGATTTCCCAAATTTGGAAAAAAATTGAACTGTGGTCTGACAATGAATGTCAGTGACTACAGATCTTTGTTCGTTTTTGATTTTGGTTGTTTGTAAGTTTTTACGTGTAGTTTGTAATATGGTCTTTGATCTGGATCAAGAATAAGGCCTAGATCAGTAGTAGATTGCAAGATATTCGTGGTCAAACCATGTTGACCGACATTGACTAGCTGAAATCTGGGCAGCCATGAACTTGCCCAGAAAGCTCTGACAGCAAGTTCATGGGCCCAGATCTTTCTATTGTTAGTTGTTTTGTTTTTGTTGTTGTAATTATGTTGTAGTCTGGTAGGTGAACCTTACATTCATACCTTTATATCACCAAATCATCAAACCTGTTGCTGGCAGTGGCTGGTCAAAGTTGGTTAGATGTTCATGGATTGAGTTTTCTGGGTAACCCAGAAAATTCAAGAGCGTGATTTCTGACAAACGTTGAACGTCATGAATCTGCTTATTATGTTGTTGTAATATATGTTTTATGTGTTAACTTTGAACCTTGTCATGCTAGCTACATATTGAATTCATTAGATCACATAAACATTACATGGATTTCAAGTTGTGGAAGCCCAAAAGTGTATGCTCGAACTGTTCTTCATTTCTGGGTAACCCAGAAATGAAGAACAGCCTCTGACAACACTTTTGGAGGCTCAGATCTTCATGGTTATAGGTGTTATGATTATTTTTGTTGTTTGTGTCATGTATACGTGCACTAATACTACAAGATCTAGTTCATAGTTAGTCCAGAAACACTTTGTGTAATGAAAGATTCGTGGTCAAACATACCAACTCGGTTACTAACTTGATTTCTGGGTTTTGCTTGAAGAACACCAAGAACACCTATAGCGACGGTTCTGTCACTATAGGTGGTCTTTATCGACAGATATTATTTTTTTTCCCGGAATTCATAAAAAATAGAAAAAAATAGTTTTTAATTATTAAAAATACAAAATAAATTATTAAAAATTATTTTAAATTCCGAAAATTAGTTTTTAATTATTTTAAATATATTTCATAAATAATTTATATTTTTGGAATATTAAAAGTATTTAATTTATTTAATTATAATATTAAATAAATTATTTAAAAATGATTTTAATATTAGAAAAATCATTAAAAATTATATTATGATATAAAAAAATATTTTAAGTTATTTTTAATGACTTTTAATATTTTGTGATAAATTTCATTAATAAATTGATATTAATGATAATTAAGTTATTTACTAAATGAATGAAATAAATTAATTAAAAATAATTTTATTATATTAAAAATTATTTTAAACAATAATAAGGTATTTAAAAATATTTTAAGTTATAAAATATAATTTTTAATATTTAAAGATAAATTTCATTAATTAATTATTATTAATGATATTAAAGTTATTTAATAATTATATTAAATAATTTAGTTTAAAAATAATTTTTATATTATAATAATCATTTTAAATGAAAATAAAGTGTTTAAAGATATTTTAAGTTATAAAACATAACTTTTAATATTTAAAGAATAATTTCATTAATAATTTAAATATTAATAATTATTAAGCTATTATTAATGATATTAAATTTATTTAATAATTATATTAAATAAATAGTTTATAAATAGTTTTATTAATTTAAAAATCATGTAAAAAGGATATAAATGAATTAAAAATATTTTAAGTTATAGTTAATGACTTTTAATATTTTGATAAATGAAACATTAATACTTTAATATTAATGATAATTATTTAAAAATAATTTTAAATGTTTTAAAAATTATTTAAGGGTAATATTAATACTTTAAAAGTATTTTGAGTTATTATACATAACTTTAATATTTTGGAAATGATTTTATTAATAGTTTAATACTAATTAAATATTAATGATAATATAATTGATTAGTATTTAAATCATTTAATAATGATTTCGAGGTTTGAAAAATCGTGATAAATAATAATAAATATTTAAAAATTATTATAAGTCATTTAAAAATAATATGGCTGATACGTCCGGATATTGAGTTACAGAATAGAGTCTTAGACTCGATAATTACCCGATAAAGCTGTCGGTAGACCGATATGTTTCAAAAATTGATCTGAACTTAGATAATTTATTTAGATAAGTGATTATTTGTAATTCAATGGTTATTAAACATATGTGCTAATGTGATTAGGGTATGTGCTGACTGCAATAAGCAGTGTTATGTGTTATAGTATATTGTTTTAATCAAACGAACGATCTTATTAATGATAGGTCGTGAGATAAGCGATAAATCTAAATTACAAACTGTAAGCAGCGCTTCAGGCAAGTATCTTACCTTTGCATTTTCTTTATGCAATGGACATGAGTAAGAATATTTACGAATGATATTATTACGGTACAGATTATTAACCTTATATTATATAAACCCATTGATTATCAACATGTTAGTATATGGTAACTCAGATATATATATTCTGTTCGTTAATTTCTGTAAATGGTTATACAAGTGCCCCCACTTGGATACTCATTGTATTTAATCACATGTTGATATACCTTTGTCAATTACCCGTATATATACATATGTTGCATTATAGATTATTGTTGAACAAAATAAAACTTTTGATTTAGAACCCAGACAAGTATGAACATCCCTACACGGGAAAATATTTATGCGCCCAAGGCGGACAGAGTGAACGATACCCTCGTTCTTGCACGTAGTATTGATCAATGCAGGGTACAACGGGCTGATCACCCCCGTGTCCGTAAGTTATGATGGTTTACAGATAAATTTCTGTTTAACCTTTTCGAAAATGAAAACAATGTTCATGGCATGTCACCATAACCCCAGTTATAGTCAATATGTAGTTTCAAAAATTTGAAAGAGAGTTGTTATGATTATAATCGGTTTAGAATACTTCACAACTATTGACTTGTTGTAGAAGAATAGTACAAATAAAATATTTAAATTCTTTCAGATTATATATATATATATATATATATATATATATATATATATATATATATATAATTGCTATTACTTGCTGGGCACTCAAATGCTCGTCCTTGCTTAATTTAAATGTTTTCAGCTAAGTGTGAACGACCAGAGAGCTCTGCTAAAAATAAGGGAAAGGGAAAGGTTGCCGAATGAATGATTGTTATCTTATGTAATAGTTAATATTAGTAAGACAATGATATTAAATATCTATCATGTTATGTAAGGAAGGTATTAAAGGTTACGTGCTTGGGAGCTAGACTCTGATAATTATGTAAATTAAGTTTAACTTTTATATTATTGTTATTATTATTAGTATTATTCCGCTCATAGAAATGGTATCGTAAAGCACCGAGTTCGGGTTTCAAGTACCCGAATTTGGGGGCCTTACAAAAAATTCGGGTGATACCCCCAATCTTGGTGATAGTTAGGATCAACATAGTTGTTGAGGTAATCACCACTATATTGTACCGGTTCAAAACTAACGGTGCATTGATGACTTTGATGGTTGCCAGCACAATAGTCACACGTAACTTACATCCTTCGACTCATTTGAGCTGCAACAACGTCCAACGTCCTCGAAAGTTCTTCAATCTGTGCTGATATTGCAGAAAATGCATTAAGTCCATCAATCCCTGTTTCCTTTGGTTGAGTCATGTTTACCATCCTTCGACTCCGTTGGGCTGCGATAACCTCTAACGTCTTCGAATTTGCCTCAATTTGTATTGACTCTACAGAAAATGTATTAAGTCCATCAATCCTTATTTCCCTTGGTTGAGTCATGTTCGTGTATGGCCATTGATACGCAAAGTTATCCGTGGTACCTGAAAAGAGAGAAATATAGGAAGAGAATTAAAAATAAAAATATAAATGTTTAAATTAAGACTAATTTGATTGAAATTAATATTGGTAAAGAATTATTAAATTAATTCATCGGCAACTGCGCCAAAACTTGTTGGGTAAAATCTAATTATACACAACACGCAAGTATACGTGGTCAACAAGTAATAAAGTGAAAGTAGAGTATCGTTCCCACAGAGAATTAGTTAACAAGAATTACCAAGTACTAACATATAACCAATTTAATCTTATTTAAACAAATGATTTAATATTTAATTTAAAATAATTAAATAAATTATTACTAACTATCCCTAGAATGAAACAAGATATTGAAGACTTGAGATTATAATTTCACTTATTGTTTCATTTAAATCAACACACTTCCTATTAAGCCAAATTATTTATACTGGATTGTTAATCAAGAACACGAAAGTAAAATATGGCCATCTCTCAATGCATCATACTCATATCAAATCAAATCCACAGATGATAGAATCAATTTGAACACCCTAATTAACTAACCCAGTATATCTCTATGTGAATTATAATTAAAAAGGGTTTAAGCACAAGTTCTTATTAGACTATATATGGCGTAAAGACATATCTCTATCCTAAACACGAATCATGAATTCCATCTATGCAGAAATCAAAAACATATGCTATCATGATCCTCTAAATCTATACTTTATCTCTCGAGTTCATATAGATTATCACGGTAATTGTTAGCTAGGAAATTAAGCAGTTAAGTCTAAATCATAATGGACAATCCAAATATAGCTAATAAGACTAAAAAAGAAGCATATCAAAGTAAACTACACAATAAGATCCATAGTAATCTCAAACAAAGAATTAGTTCATGATTATTGAATTAAAATTAAGAATCCATAATTGAATACACATTAAAATACAAAGATAGAAGAAGATGAGAAGAAAGAATCTATTGTCTGTAGATTTGATGCTCCCTCCTTGCTCCTACTTAGAATCTTCAATGGTCTCTAAGTTGCTTCAATCTCCAAATCTAGTAAAAACTAGTATTTTGATCTAATTTACTTTAATCTAATCTAATAGAATCCTCTCTACAATCTAATATCCCCTCTAATCCTTCTGATTCTCCTCTATTTATAAGCCTCTTTATATGTCTTTAAGTCCTCTTGGAAGTCCTTGAGTCAATCGGATCGAAACAATCCTTCCCGGACTCAAATTTGACCAAAATTCGTCTTTTTCGGGGGCCCTTACTGTTTTTCAGCTCCAATGCCCGCCCCGGCGGGGGTTTGACGTCCTTTGGTAAATCGGCCATAACTTTTTATCTGGGAGGAGTTATGGGACCTGCCAACTATCAAATTAAAGATATCAACGAGCTCTACAACTTTCATTCTTTGATATTTGACAGATTCGGATTGGATGAAGGTCGAAATTGAGCTTGAAGTAGATGCTATGTAAATTACAAGTATGAGAACTCTTAGATTTGATCTTCGTTGATAAAAAGGCCATAACTCTCGCATCCGAACTCCGATTGGAATGATTCAAGATGTTCCAGAAAGCTATGAAGAAGCTCTACAGTATAATCCAAGTTCTAAGCCAAGAACATTCATCCAACTTAGTGTTAAAAGCTCTGCAATCTTCCATTCTTGTATTTGCTTGCGTATTTTGGTCCAAAAGATGTCTGAATTTCTTTCTCTTGCTTCTTCATGCCAATGTTATGTCATAGCCTACAAAATAACATAAAATATATGAAAAGTAACTAAGAAACATAGGTTTAAGCAACTAATTCAAGTAATAGATACCAGATAAGTAGGTATAAAACTGACTTATCAGTTGTTCAATATAGTTCCTGTGCCCAAACCTGGAGGAAAGGTATGAGTATGCGTGGATTACTGAGATTTGAACAAAGCTTATCTCAAGGATAACTTTTTTGTACTTTTTATTCACATACTAATAGACAACACGGCGCAGTATAACATGTATTCTTTGATTGATTGCTTCACCGGGTATCATCATATTATGGTTGCTGAAGAGGACAGGGAGAAAATAGCCTTCATTACTCCCTGGGGAACCTTTTGTTACAGACGTTTATCTTTCGGCCTTATCAATGCTGGTGCTGCCTATCAGCGTTCCATGATGGCCCTTTTTCATGACATGATGCACAAAGAAATAGAGGTCTACTTGGATGATATCTGTGACAACCCAAAATTTTGGATATTTATAAAATCCTAAAATATTGAATTAAGGTTAAATAATAAACCTAGACAAAAAATAAGTGAATATATTTGGCATTTCTAGGAAGAAATTTTGTGAATTTAAAATTTTTATGGGGAATTATTCAAGATTAAAGGTATAAGTGTATATGTATCTGTGTATATGGATTTATGTGCACAGTTTATGGTATACGGGTCAAGGGTTGACCAGATAAGCTATATCAGTGGCAAACCCTATTATTATATTAAGAACTTCAACGTTCAGCTATACAATTTTTACGATTTATAAAAAACCCTAAAACTAGTTCTGGAAACCCTAATTTCAGTTTCGAGAATCTGAAACCCTAATTCGGAAGTTGAAAACCCTAATTTGGGAATTTAAAGGCTATGTATAAGGTTTTTGTGTATTAATCACAAATCTAATTAGGGATAAGCCTATTGATTAATTAGAAATTCTAATCATTAAAAATCCTAATTTGTAAATTAGAAACCCTAGTGACAATTATGGACCTAATTACTGGATTACCAATTTTTAATTAGGATATTTTTATCCTAATTAGCAAGATTGAAATATGATTAGGAAATCTTAGTATAATTAGAGAATCCTAATTACAATTTGGAAATATTAATTTTTCTATTTTGAAAACCTAATTTTTGGAAATCCTAGAAAATGAATTTTTAGAACCTTAAATTTTAACCCTAAGGTTAAACCCTAAGGGTTCAAACCCTAAGGGTTGTAGCGAATGTCATGTTAGCCATTAAAATGGGGAGGAAAATGTCTAAAATGCCCTTGTCATATTTTTTATTATGTTGAGTGCAAATCTTGCCAAAATAAGAGTTGTTTACCAACTATATCTCTCCCATGTGCCTTATATATATTATATAAGCCAACTTATTAGATCAAATACATTGCATCTTGGATTAATAGCATAAAAGTCAAGGAAAGTAACCCACTTTACTTTTCCAAATAACCAAGACCTTTCTCTCTCTAGATTTTTGGGTCTTAGAGTGAGAGGGAGTGATAAACTAAACCATTATCAGCTCTTAGCTTTCCAAGAACAACAGCAATGATCAGATTCAAGGAATCTAAGCCTAGAAGGTATAAATCCTAAAAATTTCAAAATCATGTGATCCATGTTATTTGTTATGATTTGTTGTGTTAAGTTGTGTATTAGGGTGTCATTTAGTGATCTGGGTTGATAGATCATAGATCTATAACACTTAGATGCACGAAAATAGCATTTTTAGAAATATGGAAAAAATTGAAAAGTTTGGTCTGACAAGCAAATGTCAGGGCCTCTCGATTCTTCTGTGTTAGATGTTTATGGTGTTTTATATTTTGGATCTGTTCTATGCCATGTAGGCTTTGATCTGGACTTTGAATCAGGGTTGGATCATGTCTAGATCGTAAGTTATAAGCAGTTAAACTGTGTTGACCGAGCACGAAATCCATTTATGGGTAACCCAGATTGCTCAGCTGTTGTCTGACAGTGATTTTGTAGGCCTTGATTTTGCTTGTGTTTTATGTTTTAGGTCATATTGTTGGTTTGATGTTGTAGACTGGTGTATGAACTACAAATGCATGCTATTAGATCACCTAGATTAACAATAAAATCGAAGATATTTGTGGTCAAACAAAGGTTGACCGACTGCCCGAATAAAGATTCTGGAAATCCCAGAATCTTCAAGAACGTGTTTTCTGTCAGAGTTTGACCAACCTTGATCTCTTAATTGTAAAGCCCCCTAAACCAGGGTACTTGAAACCCGAACTCGATGCTTCACGATACCATTTCTATGAGCAGAATAATACTAATAATAATAACAATAATATAAAGATCAACTTAATTTATATATTTATCAGAGTCTGAATCCCAAGTACGTAACCTTTAAATATTCATTACAACCCATGATAGATAATATATATCATACTTGTCTTAATAAAGTTAACTATTACATATCATAGCATTGCGTTCATTCAGCAACCTTCCCCTTTCGCTTATTCTTAGCAGAGCTCTCTGATTGTTCACACTTAGCTGAAACATTTAAATTAAGCAATGATGAGAATTTGAGTGTCCAGTAAGTAATAACAATTTTATATATATATATATATATATATATATATATATATATATATATATATATATATAAGCTGAAAGTGTGACAACCCCAAAATAGGTCCATTCCATCCAACCTATTCTGAGTCGCCAAATACATGGTACAGAAAACAACTACAACTTTATTACAACAATTGTCGTGCAAAATACAACAACACATATGCTGTGAGTTTGGATACAAATATATACCAAATGTGACTCATGTTCCAACCGTGGACATCACCTCACAATAACACCTTACATAAAGCTATAGTCAAAAACTGTTTTAGAAATTAGAATCTTTGGGAAGTGCTCAAGGAAACCTTCGTACATGGGAGGCCACGCATCTAGATTATGATAGATATCATATGGGCACAGAATTATCCTTGGTTGACCCAATAGACCCCAAAGAAAAACGAGAAGATTACTATCATATTCTTCCCAATGGTGAGTCTTCTCTTGACTTATCATTATCTCAACTGTCTCTAATGGAGAATTATACTTCAAACAAACACCAAGATTATATAGGTAGTGCCCATAGATATACTCAGCAAGTGGATGAGCACAACCCTGTCTTATGATGACACGAGGTTGTATGTCATTAGACATCTTGTATGATAGTGACAAAACACTCTTCCAACGTTAGGTTCGCCTCACCCTATTTTCTTCACCAAATATAACTACTAAATGATGACCACCGTTCTATTCCCTTGTTACCCCCGCTCGACCCAGCTACACTCTTATTACCTGAAAGGAATTGTGAAGCAAAAGGGTGAGCACAACTAGCTCAATAAAGTATATCATAACTAAAGATAATTAAATTATCAATAGCCTTCATCAATAATAAATCAGAGATTTAGAACATATGGTGAATGATAAAAATTTCAACCATAGTTGCAGCGGAACGAGCAATCCATTAGAAGAGTCAAATAGACTATAAAGTCTATTATCTTCTCCATGTTAAAAATCCATCAACAATGTTTTATCCCTGTAACATCAATCAACAATTCTGGTCCACAATCATATAAATAACTCATAATCATAATTATGATTCTAAATTCCTCTTCTCATCCAGGACAAAGATAATTTTCATCACTTGTCTTTACCTGAAACATCAAAGATCATGGTTATACCAAATCACAATTCTTGTTCATAATCATACTAATAATTTCATCTTTGTACTACGGGCTAAAGATATTCGTCAACAGTTTATCTTTGCACTACTGGCCAAAGATATTCAACAACAGTTCATCTTTGCACTACAGGCCAAAGATATTCAACAACATATCATCTTTGCACTACAGGCCAAAGATATTCATCAACAGTTCATATTTGCACTACAGGCCAAATATATTCATATCTCAAAGAATTATAATCATTTTAGAATTTATATAAACAATAATTATAACCATGTTGATCAATTCACCTTTGCACTTAAGCTTAAGATATTCAATTATAAATTCAATGGTCATGATCATACCAGTCACAATTCAACTTTGCACTACAGGCCAAAGAGAACCCTAGTCATGATCATACCAATAATCTACCCATCTTTACACTCCAGTGAAAGAGAATTTCAACATCAAGGTTATAAAAATGTTATATATAATAGTAAAATCAATATAATCAAAACATCTAGATTTAATCTCAAGAGTAATATTCATAAATCAACTATAATTTAGTTAGAAAAAAAAAACCAATTTTGTCTTGAATAGTACCCGTGAATAGTAACTCGTGAATAGTAATTCGTGAATAGTAACTCATGAATAGTAATCCCGACACAAAAAGGTAAAATTCCACAATAAAATCCATACCAATATTTCGATATAATGATATTGAAAGAATAACATTTCTTAAGCTTATAAACAATTTATTTAAATTATTTACACTTACTAAATAATGCATTTAATCATTCAAAAATACCAAACTCATAAGATTTCATTACCAATAACCAAAACCCTCATCAAAAATCTGCATATACCTCATATAGGATTCTCAAGCTATAAAATCCTATTTTCCAATTTTCTTACTTCACATAACATATTTAATTCATTTACTCATAACTAGTACATTTTCATGAAAAATACCAAATCAGTTCCAAAAATATTTCTTTTCTGGAATTTAGTATAATATAGTCCCATAGTGAACATATATTTTTCTCAGAATTTTTAAAAGTCATTTACTATTTTTCATATGGCCAAAATAGCCGAATATTTAGATATTTATCAAAAATTGTACTTTTGTCTAAAAATTCTGAAATTTACAGAGTATACTTCTATCATATACATGTACTCCCAATAAAAATTTCATCAATTTTGGAGTTAACCACGAGGAATTATAAATTGTTACTTCTAAAATAGTCTTTTCTCATAAAATTCATAACTCTCAATCTATACATCCAAAAATCACCATTTTTGGACACAATCAAGAAAATTCATCAAAATATCATTTCAAATTTTTTCAGAATTTTTGAAGATCAGAAAAATTACGAAACTGAAAATCATAACAACCCTTAAAATCCCTTAATATCCCTTACTATCCCTTACTATCCCTTACAATCCCTTACCTCAAAAGAGCAGTACTTCTGACTGGATATCGGATATGATGCTGAAGAAAACTTGCACTGATGAATAGCAACTCACCAAGTATCTAAAAACTCACAAAATATGCTTCATAATATAGAGAGAGAAAGAGAGAAAGCTTATGTTTCTGGTGTGATTTTCAATTCTAACTTAGCCCTCTATTTATAGGAAAATTTTGGTAGGTTTGACCTGCAACCTGATGGCTTTACTTGCTACTATTCCCACCCACCACATTTGAAATATAATTCAGCACATTTCTTCACCAACCACAAGTGGGGCCCACCAATTCTAGAATTTTCTACCAAAATGATAAACTCCGAAAATTCAACAATTTCTGAACCAGTCATCTCGTAAAATTCATTATAAATCATACGTTCATTTTTAACGGTTCAAAATTTGTGGGCATATACTCAACTTATATATGTATAACATATCCAAAAATTACTACGATCCAACGGTCGGATTAAAAATTATAACCCCCGCAAAATATCTCAAAAACCCTGATTTTTAATACCTCCATTCCGACAAAAAAATACTGATAAAAATCTCAACATTAACTTCTTCATTTTTAACCACAAAAATATATCCCTCATTTATATCCACAAAAATAAATATTTCCTTATCATATGAATCAATAATTAATTATTCACAAATAATATTACAGAATCATATTTATGACAATCAGGCCGTTCCTAGGAAATAGGGGGCTTTCCAATAAGGATTTCTCCTTACTGGCGCGCAATTAGATGACCAAACCTCTCCTTAGACAGAACTTTCTAGACATTGCCAATAATGCTATCTAATAATACTATTCAAATAATATAAATTATTGATCTGATAATGGGAAATACTGTGCAGCGACAATTATTGAACAACAATAATACAAAATTTCAACGTAGCAATTATTGAATCAATAAAATAAAATATTGAACAGTGATTACTGTAACAATTATTGAGTATTGCCTTCTTACGTAAGAATCAATAATTTCAAAAATACTATGTAATACCGTGTGCTACTGTGCAATAACGCGTATTACTGTATTTTAACCACCGGGTATTCCAACAGTGTTAACGGTAACAACTACGCCGTTATTTGTAAAAACTCAAATTTGTCGTTTTCTTCATCCGACAGTTATTCTGTTATGGGGCCCACAAATAGCTGCGCCGTCGTACGAATATTCCCCGACAGAAAGAATATTCCACGACCAAACGAATATTCCCCGACAACAATGATTATTTTATAACCACTTGCTTATTTTGAAAAAAAAATTATATTTCACCCTTAACTTTAACATTTATCAATTTAACCATTTACTGAATAGTAATTATAAGAAAAATTGAATACTTTTATTTCATAAAATTCGGGGTCTTACAATCTCCCCTCCTTATGAAATTTCGTCCTCGAAATTTACGTACCTAGTATTTCAAAGAGTTGAGAATACCTTGCTTTCATTTCAGATTTCATCTTCCCTGTCATCATAATTTCTCCATTGCTCATCTCCTGTATTTCATATATCATTCTAGAATACAGCTTCAAAACAAGGGTTAATTTAACAAATTAACATATCACATAATATCCCGATATTATGACTGACCAACAAATAAGCTTAGGTAGGACACACTAGCGAAGGATTTACTCATCTCTCCCCTCCTAGTTATATTCCCCGATCTCCGCCAGAGATCATATCCCTAAGCTCTGATACCACCTGTGACTCTCATGGTGCTTCAACCACAGCACCTCACAGTGGTACCTATCAGTTTGCCACCGCAGAACGGCGTCCCCTACGGAGAGTCTGGCTTCGGTGCATCCCCCATCAACAGGAAGTCACCAGCGAGAGGCTCGGGGCTCTTTACTTATAGCTCTGATACCACCTATGACTCTCATGGTGCTTCAACCACAGCACCTCACAGTGGTACCTATCAGTTTGCCACCGCAGAACGGCGTCCCCTACGGAGAGTCTGGCTTCGGTGCATCCCCCATCAACAGGAAGTCAACAGCGAGAGGCTCGGGGCTCTTTACTTATAGCTCTGATACCAAATGTAACTCTGGACACCAACCTATGTCAGCACCTTACATTGATACCTATCAGTTTGCCACCGCAGAACGGCGTCCCCTACGGAGAGTCTGGCTTCGGTGCATCCCCCATCAACAGGAAGTCACCAGCGAGAGGCTCGGGGCTCTTTACTTATAGCTCTGATACCAACTGTGACAACCCCAAAATAGGTCCATTCCATCCAACCTATTCTGAGTCGCCAAATACATGGTACAGAAAACAACTACAACTTTATTACAACAATTGTCGTGCAAAATACAACAACACATATGCTGTGAGTTTGGATACAAATATATACCAAATGTGACTCATGTTCCAACCGTGGACATCACCTCACAATAACACCTTACATAAAGCTATAGTCAAAAACTGTTTTAGAAATTAGAATCTTTGGGAAGTGCTCAAGGAAACCTTCGTACATGGGAGGCCACGCATCTAGATTATGATAGATATCATATGGGCACAGAATTATCCTTGGTTGACCCAATAGACCCCAAAGAAAAACGAGAAGATTACTATCATATTCTTCCCAATGGTGAGTCTTCTCTTGACTTATCATTATCTCCACTGTCTCTAATGGAGAATTATACTTCAAACAAACACCAAGATTATATAGGTAGTGCCCATAGATATACTCAGCAAGTGGATGAGCACAACCCTGCCTTATGATGACACGAGGTTATATGTCATTAGACATCTTGTATGATAGTGACAAAACACCCTTCCAACGTTAGGTTCGCCTCACCCTATTTTCTTCACCAAATATAACTACTAAATGATGACCACCGTTCTATTCCCTTGTTACCCCCGCTCGACCCAGCTACACTCTTATTACCTGAAAGGAATTGTGAAGCAAAAGGGTGAGCACAACTAGCTCAATAAAGTATATCATAACTAAAGATAATTAAATTATCAATAGCCTTCATCAATAATAAATCAGAGATTTAGAACATATGGTGAATGATAAAAATTTCAACCATAGTTGCAGCGGAACGAGCAATCCATTAGAAGAGTCAAATAGACTATAAAGTCTATTATCTTCTCCATGTTAAAAATCCATCAACAATGTTTTATCCCTGTAACATCAATCAACAATTCTGGTCCACAATCATATAAATAACTCATAATCATAATTATGATTCTAAATTCCTCTTCTCATCCAGGACAAAGATAATTTTCATCACTTGTCTTTACCTGAAACATCAAAGATCATGGTTATACCAAATCACAATTCTTGTTCATAATCATACTAATAATTTCATCTTTGTACTACGGGCTAAAGATATTCGTCAACAGTTTATCTTTGCACTACTGGCCAAAGATATTCAACAACAGTTCATCTTTGCACTACAGGCCAAAGATATTCAACAACATATCATCTTTGCACTACAGGCCAAAGATATTCATCAACAGTTCATATTTGCACTACAGGCCAAATATATTCATATCTCAAAGAATTATAATCATTTTAGAATTTATATAAACAATAATTATAACCATGTTGATCAATTCACCTTTGCACTTAAGCTTAAGATATTCAATTATAAATTCAATGGTCATGATCATACCAGTCACAATTCAACTTTGCACTACAGGCCAAAGAGAACCCTAGTCATGATCATACCAATAATCTACCCATCTTTACACTCCAGTGAAAGAGAATTTCAACATCAAGGTTATAAAAATGTTATATATAATAGTAAAATCAATATAATCAAAACATCTAGATTTAATCTTAAGAGTAATATTCATAAATCAACTATAATTTAGTTAGAAAAAAAAAACCAATTTTGTCTTGAATAGTACCCGTGAATAGTAACTCGTGAATAGTAATTCGTGAATAGTAACTCATGAATAGTAATCCCGACACAAAAAGGTAGAAATTCCACAATAAAATCCATACCAATATTTCGGTATAATGATATTGAAAGAATAACATTTCTTAAGCTTATAAACAATTTATTTAAATTGTTTACACTTACTAAATAATGCATTTAATCATTCAAAAATACCAAACTCATAAGATTTCATTACCAATAACCAAAACCCTCATCAAAAATCTGCATATACCTCATATAGGATTCTCAAGCTATAAAATCCTATTTTCCAATTTTCTTACTTCACATAACATATTTAATTCATTTACTCATAACTAGTACATTTTCATGAAAAATACCAAATCAGTTCCAAAAATATTTCTTTTCTGGAATTTAGTATAATATAGTCCCATAGTGAACATATATTTTTCTCAGAATTTTTAAAAGTCATTTACTGTTTTTCATATGGCCAAAATAGCCGAATATTTAGACATTTATCAAAAATTGTACTTTTGTCTAAAAATTTTGAAATTTACAGAGTATACTTCTATCATATACATGTACTCCCAATAAAAATTTCATCAATTTTGGAGTTAACCACGAGGAATTATAAGCTGTTACTTCTAAAATAGTCTTTTCTCATAAAATTCATAACTCTCAATCTATACATCCAAAAATCACTATTTTTGGACACAATCAAGAAAATTCATCAAAATATTATTTCAAATTTTTCCAGAATTTTTAAAGATCAGAAAAATTACGAAACTGAAAATCATAACAACCCTTAAAATCCCTTAATATCCCTTACTATCCCTTACAATCCCTTACCTCAAAAGAGCAGTACTTCTGACTGGATATCGGATATGATGCTGAAGAAAACTTGCACTGATGAATAGCAACTCACCAAGTATCTAAAAACTCACAAAATATACTTCATAATATAGAGAGAGAAAGAGAGAAAGCTTATGTTTCTGGTGTGATTTTCAATTCTAACTTAGCCCTCTATTTATAGGAAAATTTTGGTAGGTTTGACCTGCAACCTGATGGCTTTACCTGCTACTATTCCCACCCACCACATTTGAAATATAATTCAGCACATTTCTTCACCAACCACAAGTGAGGCCCACCAATTCTAGAATTTTCCACCAAAATGATAAACTCCGAAAATTCAACAATTTCTGAACCAGTCATCTCGTAAAATTCATAATAAATCATACGTTCATTTTTAACGGTTCAAAATTTGTGGGCATATACTCAACTTATATATGTATAACATATCCAAAAATTACTACGAT
The DNA here is from genome assembly GCA_016801055.1 of Panax notoginseng. NCBI lineage: Eukaryota > Viridiplantae > Streptophyta > Magnoliopsida > Apiales > Araliaceae > Panax > Panax notoginseng. The sequence goes on from CM029022.1 coordinate 90,969,844, forward strand.
CCAACGGTCGGATTAAAAATTATAACCCCCGCAAAATATCTCAAAAACCCTGATTTTTAATACCTCCATTCTGACAAAAAATACTGATAAAAATCTCAACATTAACTTCTTCATTTTTAACCACAAAAATATATCCCTCATTTATATCCACAAAAATAAATATTTCTTTATCATATGAATCAATAATTAATTATTCACAAATAATATTACAGAATCACATTTATGACAATCAGGCCGTTCCCAAGAAAAGAGGGGGCTTTCCAATAAGGATTTCTCCTTACTGGCGCGCAATTAGATGACCAAACCTCTCCTTAAACAGAACTTTCTAGACATTGCCAATAATACTATCTAATAATACTATTCAAATAATATGAATTATTGATCTGATAATGGGAAATACTGTGCAGCAACAATTATTGAACAACAATAATACAAAATTTCAACGTAGCAATTATTGAATCAATAAAATAAAATATTGAACAGTGATTACTGTAACAATTATTGAGTATTGCCTTCTTACGTAAGAATCAATAATTTCAAAAATACTATGCAATACCGTGTGCTACTGTGCAATAACGCGTATTACTGTATTTTAACCACCGGGTATTCCAACAGTGTTAACGGTAACAACTACGCCGTTATTTGTAAAAACTCAAATTTGTCATTTTCTTCATCCGACAGTTATTCTGTTATGGGGCCCACAAATAGCTGCGCCGTCGTACGAATATTCCCCGACAGAAAGAATATTCCACGACCAAACGAATATTCCCCGACAACAATGATTATTTTATAACCACTTGCTTATTTTGAAAAAAATTTATATTTCACCCTTAACTTTAACATTTATCAATTTAACCATTTACTGAATAGTAATTATAAGAAAAATTGAATACTTTTATTTCATAAAATTCGGGGTCTTACAGAAAGAATTTAAATATTTTCTTTGTACTACCCTTTTACAACAAGTCAATAGTTGTGAAGTAATCTAAATCGATAATAATAATAACATAACAACTCTCTATCAAATTTTTGAAACTACGTAATGACTATAAATAGGGTTTAGGTGACATGCTATAAACATTGTTTTCTATTTTTGAAAAGGTTAAACAGAACTTCATCTGTAAACCGTCATAACTTTACGGGCACGGGGGTGATCAGAACGGTGTACCCTGTATTGATCAATACTATATGCAAGAACGAGGGTATCGTTCACTCTGTCCACCTTGGGTGCATAAAAAGTTTTCCTGTGTACGGGATGTTCATACTTGTCGGGGTTCCAAATCAAAGGTTTTATCTTGTTCATCCATAATCTATAATTCAACAAATATATATATGGGTAATTAACAAAGGTGTATCAACATGTGATTAAATACAATGATTATCCAAGTGGGGACACTTGTATAACCATTTATAGAAATTAAAGAACAGAATATATATCTGAATTATCATATACTAACATGTTGATAATCAATGAGCGTATATAATATAGGGCCAATAATCTGGACAATAATAATATAATTTAGAAATATTCTTACTCATGTCCATTGCATAAAGAAAATACAAAGGTAAGGTACTTGCCTGATACGCTGCTTACAATTTATAATTTAGATTTATCTTTTGTATATCAACCTATCAGTAATAAGATCATTTTACTGATTAGAATAACATATCTCAACACTTAGCACTGCTTATTACAGTCAACACATACCCTAATCACACTGGCACATAAGTTTAACAACCATTGAATCACAAATAAACACATATCTAATCAAATTATTTAAGTCCAGATAAATTTTTGAAATATATCGGTGTACCGACAGCTTTATCGGATAATTATCGAGTCTAACACTCTATCATGTAACTTAGTATCAGTCATATTATTTTTAAATGACTTAATATAATTTTAAAACATTTATTATAATTTATCATGAATTTTCAAACATCGGAATCATTATTAAATGATTTAAATATCAAACAATTCTATTATCATTATCATTTAGTTACTATTAAACTATTAATGAAACCATTGCCAAAATATTAAAGTTATTTATAATAACTCAAAATACTTTTAAAGTATTAATATTACCCTTAAATGATTTTTAAAACATTTAAAATCATTCTTAAATAATTACCATTAATATTAAAGTATTAATGTTTTATTTATAAAAATACTAAAAGTCATTATTTATAACTTAAAATATTTTTAATTCATTTATACCCTTTTTAAATGATTTTTAAATTAATAAAATCATTTTTAAACTATTTATTTAATATAATTATTAAATAAATTTAATATCATATAATATTAAATTAATATCATTAATATTAATTTATTAATGAAATTATTCTTTAAATATTAAAAGTTATATTTTATAACTTAAAATATTTTTAAACACTTTATTTTCATTTAAAATGATTTTTTTAATATTAAAATTATTTTTAAACTAAATTATTAAATAATTTTAATATCATTAATAATAATTAATTAATGAAATCTACCTTTAAATATTGAAAGTTATATTTTATAATTTAAAATATTTTTAAATACTTTATTATTATTTAAAATAATTTTTAATATAATAAAATTATTTTTAATTACTTTATTTAATTCATTTCGTAAATAACTTAAATATCATTAATATTAATTTATTAATGAATTTCATCACAAAATATTAAAAGTCATTAAAAATAACTTAAAATATTTTCTTATATCATAATATAATTTTAAATGATTTTTCAAGTATTAAAATTATTTTTAACTAATTTATTTAATATTATACTTAAATAAATTAAATACCAATAATATTTCAAAAATATTAAATATTTATGAAATATACTAAAAATAATTAAAAACTAATTTTCAGAATTTAAAATAATTTTTAATGATTTATTTTGTATTTTTAATTATTAAAAACTAATTTTCTATAACTATTTAATAAAAATATAATTTTTATAAAAAAACTGTCACTAAAGACCACCTATAGCGACAGAACCGTCACTGTAGGTGTTCTTCACGTTCTTCATCAAACCCAGAAATTCATGTGCAGTGACCGAGTGATCATGTTTGACCAAGATTAAAACAGTGTGTATTGTGTTTCTGGGCATGTTGTTGATCAGATCTTATAGTGTTAGTGTAGCACTACAAGTATCAATCAAGTTCTGGGTCATATTACAACATACAAGCAAGATATGGAAGCTCAAACTATCTGTCAGACCTATTCTTCGTTTTCTGGGTTACCTAGAAAACAAGAACAGCTCGACTGATCACTTTTGGGCTTCCACAACTTGCTTTTCATGAAATGATTTAGTGATCTATAAGTTTCAGTATGTAGCCAACATGTAGGACAACATTTCTATTACTTAAACCAACCAAAACAACAACATAATAGCAAGATATTGTCCGGTCAAACCATGTCAGAAGCCACGCTAATGAACATTCTGGGTTACCCAGAAAGCTCATCCGTGGACCTTCTACTTGGTTTGACCATTCCCCAAATCTCATCTGTTAACTTATAAAGCGATGTAAGAGCATATTCATGTAGCCCATGTATCAAACTATAAACCTATTACAACATCATTACCAAATCATTAATAAACTGACAGATCTAGAGCCATCAAAAGTTGTCAGACACGATCTGGGAACACTTGGGTTAACTAGAAACTTGGCAAGTCATGGTCGGTCAACGCAGTTTGACCTTCCATAACTTGCAACCTACATATGATCTACGTCTGATTTCAAGTTCAGATCAAAGAGCACATATCAGACTACAACTATAAAGTTTCAAAACAGATCATAAAGATATAACGATTGACATTCATTGTCAAACCACTCTTTAAAAATTTCTAGATTTTGTAAAATGCCAAATCCGAGCCTCTAAATGTTATAGATTTAACATCTTGCAACCCAGATCACCATTATATACTATAACCAACATATTTTAACACTCAATTATAACATCTAACATGTGGATCAAGATCAAATTTTATAGGGTTAGTTTTTATACCTCACTTTGATCTTCTGATTCTGAGCTTCTGATTTTGTTATGGTGTTAGGGGGGCTTGATTATGTGACTGATATGCTACCAAATTTCGTTGGTTTTAGTGAGAGAGAGGATTGGTTGGATGTTTGAGCAAAATGAGCAAAAATGTGACTTTTTCTCTCTCTTTGATCATTATGTAAACACTTAGATGCAATGTATTATGCTGAGATATGAGGCTGATCTGCTGGAAAGTTTGTAAGACCCCGAATTTTATGAAATAAAAGTATTCAATTTTTCTTATAATTACAATTCAGTAATTAGTTAAATTGATAAAAAGGTTAAAGTTAAGGGTGGTATATGAAAATTTTTAAAATAAGCAAGTGGTTATAAAATATTCATTTTTGTCGGGGAATATTCGCTTGGTCGTGGAATATTCTTACTATCGGAGAATATTCGTACGACGGCGCAGTCTTTTGTGGGCCCCATAACGGAAAGCGATTGGATGAAGAAAATGACAAGAGTAAGTTGTTTATAAATAACGGCGTAGTTGTTACCGTTAACACTGTTGGAATACCCGGTGGTTAAAACACAGTAATACGCGTTATTGCACAGTAGCACACGGTATTGCACCAATTATTAATTTTTACGTAAGAAGGCATTACTCAATAATTGTTACAGTAATTACTGTTCAGTATTTTATTTTATTGATTCAATAATTGCTGCGTTGATATTTTATATTACTGTTGTTTTAATAATTGTCACTACAAAATATTTTCTATTATCAGAGCAATAATTCATATTATCTGAATAATATTATTAGATAACATTATTGACAATGTCCAGAAAGTTCTGTCTAAGGAGAGATTTGGTCATCTAATTGCGCGCCAGTAAGGATAGATCCTTATTGGAAAGCCCCCTCTTTCCTGGGAATTGCCTGGTTGCCGGTACTGTGATTCTGTAATATTATTTGTGAATAATTAATTATTGATTTATATGATGAGGAAAATATTGATTTTATGTGGATATAGATGGAGAAAATTTTTAAATGTGACAATTGTTGAAAATTAATATTTTATCTTTTTCTGATAAAATAATTCATTTAAATATATTATTTTAATAATATATTAACGGTGATATTTTTACAATGAATGTGGGATATAGGAGTATATGAGGAGGAAGAGTATTTTTGTTGGATTAAATGTTTAACACATGTTTTGTGTGTTGGTGGACACAATTCTTGACCGAAAATTTATTATAGACTGTAAAATCACCCGTTTATGGATTTCAGTCAATTTCTGTTTGGAATTTAGAAAAACTTTCTTCTGCAAAGTTGTAGAGAATTGAATTTCCTATAAAAACTCGCGAGATTCGAATTTTCTGATAAAAGGGCTATTTATTACGAATTATTGAAGTTCCGAATTATTGAGTCTGAATTGATTTTTGTTACAAAAATTGTTTAAAACATGTTTTGCATTTTTGGTGCATTTGTGTGAAAAATATGTTTTTGATGTGGTGGGTTAAGGAAAATTTGGTTATAAATATATTAATATATTCAATTTTCTACTTTGGTGTTCTAAGCAATTTCCTATAAATAGGGTGCTTAGGTTAGAATTGAAAATCACACCAGAAACTGAAGTTTTCTCTCTATTTCTCTCTCTATATATCGAGTGTATTCTTGTGAGTATTTTGATATCTTGAGTGTTGCTATACGGTGCAAGTTCGTTCAGCGTTATTCAAGTCAGGAGTACTACTCTTTTGAGGTAAGGGATAGTAAGGGATATTGTCGTAAGGGATGTTATTTCTTCTTAAATGATATTATTTTCTTCAATATCATTATGCCAAAGTATTGATCTGAACTTTTTATCAAATTTGGAACTTTTCATGTCGGGGTTACTATTCATGAGTTACTATTCATGAGTTACTATTCACGAGTTACTATTTATGAGTTACTATTCACGAGTTATTATTCATGAGTTACTATTCGCGAGTTACTATTCATGAGTTACTATTCACGAGTTACTATTCATGAGTTACTATTCATGGGTTACTATTCACGAGTTACTATTCATGACAAAATTGGTTTCTTTTTCTAACCAAATTATAGTTGATTTATGAATATTACTCTTGAGATTGAAACTATTTATTGATTATATTGTTTTTATTATCATATATAACATTTTTATGACCCTGATGTTGAATTTCTCTTTTACTTGAGTGTAAAGATGAACAGTTATTGAATATCTTTGGCCTATAGTGCAAAGATGAACTGTTAAGGAATATCTTTGGCCGTAGTGCAAAGATGAACAGTTATTGAATATCTTTGGCCTATAGTGCAAAGATGAATTGTTATTGAATATCTTTAGCTTAAGTGCAAAGGTGAATTGATTAACATGGTTATAATTATTGGTTATATAAATTCTGAAATGATTATATATTCTTTGAGATAATAATATATTTGGCCTGTAGTGCAAATATGAACGGTTGATGAATATATTTGGCCTGTAGTGCAAATATGAACTGTTGAGGAATATCTTTGGCCTGTAGTGCAAAGATGAATTATTGATGAATATCTTTGGCCTGTAGTGCAAAGATGAATTGTTGATGAATATCCTTGGCCCGTAGTGCAAAGATGACATGTTGTTGAATATCTTTGGCCAGTAGTGCAAGGATAAACATGTGTTGAGATGAACATGACCAACTGGTGATACAAATGAATATCTTTGGCCGTAGTACAAAGATGAAGTTATTAGTATGATTATGAACAGGAAATGTGATTTGGTGTAACCATGATCTTTGATGTTTCAGGTAAAGATAGGTGATGAAAATTATCTTCGTCCTGGATGAGAAGAGGAATTTAGAACTACAATTATGATTATGAGTTATTCATATGATTGTGGACCAGAATTGTTGATTGATGTTACAGGGTTAAAACATTGTTGGTGGATTTTTAAAATGGAGAAGATAATAGACTTTATAGTCTATTTGACTCTTCTAATGGATTGCTCGTTCCGCTGCAACTATGGTTGAAAAGTTTTATCATCTACCATATGTTCTAAATCTCTAATTTATTACTGATGAATGCTATTGATAATTTAATTATCTTTAGTCATAATATTCTTTACTGGGCTAGTTGTGCTCACCCTTCTGTTTCACAATTCCTTTCAGGTAATAAGAGTGTAGCTGGGTCGAGCGGGGGTAACAGGGGAATAGAACGGTGGTCATCATTTAGTAGTTATATTTGGTGAATCATCTAGGGTGAAGCGAACCCAACGTTGGAAAGGTGTTTTGCCACTATCATACAAGATGTCTAACGACACACAACCTCATGTCATCATAAGACATGGTTGTGCACATCCACTTGTTGAGTATATCTACAAGCACTACCTATATGATCTTGGAGTTTAGTTGAAGTATAATTCTCAATTAGAGACAGTGGAGATAATGATATGTCAAGAGAAGACTCGCCATTGGGAAGAATATGATAGTAATCTTATCATTTTTCTTTGGAGTCTATTGGGTCAACCAAGGATAATTCTGTGGCCATATGATGTCTATCATAACCTAGAAGCATGGCCTCCCATGTATGAGGGTTTCCTTGAGCACTTCCCAAAGATTCTAATTTCTAAAACAGTTTTTGACTATACCTTTATGTAAGGTGTCATTGTGACGTGCTATCCAAGGTTGGGACATGAGTCACAGTTGGTATATATTCGTATCCAAACTCATAGCATATGTGTTGTTGTATTTTGCACGACAATTGTTATAATAAAGTTGTAGTTGTTATCTGTACCATGTATTTGGCGACTCAAAATGGGATGGATGGAATGGACCTATTTTGGGGGCGTTACAAAGTTAGTCACATGCTACACTAGGGTTGGCCAACAACTCCTTCAAGACAAAATTCTACAAGTTACATTAAATAATGCAAGAGGGGTAAAATTGTCATTAGCCTTATGAATTTAATGGCAATTATATAACATATCAAACCCTTAGGGTTTGACCCTTAGGGTTTAACCCTAAGATAAGCACAAAATTGAAGGATTTCTAGGATTTTGCAATTATAGAGAAAAATAGAAATTTTAGTTTCTTAAAAAATTATAATTAGAGTTTCTTTAATTAGATTAGATTTCTAATTACATTATATATGAACATTTGTGTTTAATTATTTACTAATTAATCAACCTTGCTAATTTAGCAATTAGGGTTCACAATAAGTAATTAAATTTTATAATTACTCATTAGGGTTACTAAATATAGAAAATAGGGTTTCTAGATTAGTAATTTAGGGTTTTCATAATTAATAATTATAATTCTAATACTTGTTAATTAATCACATTAACACAATCATCAATCAATCTCGAACTCTAATTTGAGTTTCAAATTAGGGTTTAACATTAGGGTTTTGAATAACTTAGGGTTTTCTAAAAATTATTTAGGGTTTCTAGACTTTAATTAGGGTTTACCTAATTATTCATTTAATACACAACATAGATCATATAACACAGTTATATTACAGTCTTAAACTTACAATTGATTTTCAAATTAGGGTTTTCCATAGTAAAACTAGGGGTTTGACATTAAACACCATAATTAACCAACCATTATCAATACGTACATACAGTACATATTTATAGCACTGAAAATTCAAAATATAATTAATATTATATTATTATTCTCATTTCTTGATAAAAATCTAAAATTATGGTTTGGATTCCATATCTGATTTATTCTTCCATATTTAACCTTAATAATTAAGGTAAAATGATAAACTTAATAATTTGTACTAAAATTCATATAATAAAATAATTATTATAATTATTCTAAAAATCACCCCATATATTATTTAAATAATATATGATTATATATTTATGAAAAATAATTAATAAAAATATTTCTACTATAATATTAATTATTATAAGAATATATTTTATAATAATCCATAATTCTAAAATAAAATTATTTGTAAATGTTCATGTAATAAATATATTTTTATTTATCACCTAAATACATATACATCTTATCTTGTACAAATCCTCATCCTTAAAATATCCAAAATTTATACGCAAAATTTTTGATTTATTTATATAGAAAATATCGGGTTGTTACATTTACCCTCCCATATAAAGATTTCGTCCCCGGAATCACCGTTTTAAAACTCGTACATACAGGGGTACATAGCATACACAATCATTGCAAGTAGATCTCAATCATAATTTGATCGAACTGATCTTTTGTGACACCCCTAAATCCGGTACTTCCATTTCCACATGATTTGGTATTCACTATACAAACATCATCCATCTATCTACCCATAAATAATTGCAAACCATGCAATAGACAGAAATAATAATAAATCTCCCCTTATGTGGTTACATCAACTGCATAATAAATAAATCTCAAGTTACTCTAACCTTAAATCATCTGTGCGGAAACATAAATAAATAAGTCTTAAGTAACATCCATTCTAATTATCATTACATAACCACATAAATAAACGATCTTCATTACTTGTTAAGCTTGCCCTTGCCTTTACTAGTGGAAGGCTCGTCTGCTCTTTCGTTCTTAACTGCAATGTTATTATTACGCAAGAGAAAGCACGATTGCCCACAAGTATAAAAATATAACAATGAATAATAACATGCGAGAAAAATAATAACTTCGAATATAAAAGCTCAACTTTTGAATCAAGAATGAATAATAAGAATCAAAGGAATTTCTAAGGGTTATAAGATCTTGAACTATGTCCTAGGTTGTCAAGGGTTATACTTGAAACCTTTAACAGTCATAAGACTATGGACCTTTCTTTTCGTACTTAGGGGGATCAGCCCTTAGTACCATACTGTGCACAATATCTTAACGCTAAAGCGTAAATAATCCCCTATACGGGGTTGTTCATCTCAGTTTGACATCGGAGTCCGCACCAAAGGGAGTTTGGTTTGGATAATTCATCAAGGGTTCTGAAATTTAAAACGCTCATCAACTATGGACTAGTCGAATCAATAAGGGTTCGTTATTCTAACAAGGTTTAACAGTAAATGAATATTTAACTTGAACAGAATCTCAAAAGGTATACAATAGAATAAGTATTGTATAACAACATCATGCTTGAAAGATTAATAAACTTTAATATACAAAACAGACTTGATCAATAATAATGAGAACTTGCTCAATGTAGAAAGGTGAATAAATCAACTTATATAACGATAACAAGTAGGGTTAGGAAACTTGCCTCGTGCGGTAATTACAATTTAACTAAACTCGTTCTTTGATTTAAATCCTACATACCAATTACGTTCACAATACCAGTCAATTACAACGTACTAAACATTATAAATTATTCTTTGTCTAATCTCGAATTTATGACTATACTTAGTCAATTACTACACTTATTGTCAAAAATTAGATTTCACGAACAATAAGCTAACTATGCATTCGATCATTTAATTTACACGTAATTGTGTTATGGACGTGTTAAGAATTTATTTTAACACCTCATTATATGTCTAACAAGTTTTTATGTTCATTACTATAAGTTACTAACACATTGCTAGACTTGAACATTAAAAAAAAAACATTTTCTGCACATTCTGCTAAGTGGCGCTGCGGTGCCACTTTTGTATTGAGTCTTGGCGCTGCGGCCTGGTACTTGGCGCTGCGACGCGAGAAATGAACTGGGAGTTGGCGCCGCGGCTCGAAACCCCAGACTCTGAATTTCCAGTTCGCGAAGAACACAGAATTCAGCGAAATCGACACTTCATAAACATTAATTTCACCAAATTACATGTACCCACATGTTATAATTCATATATAATCATTACCCAACAATTATAGAATGATTTTAACCCATTAAAACATATAATCAAATAATTAAAATATATAAATTTCACTGTTCTTTGTGTTCTTGAAGGTTTTGAACAAAAACCATGAAAATTAATACTACGGATTCGTTATAAGGCCAAATCCAACCATTTAAACTTTGGTCTCTTCGTAATAACATGCATAATAAAATAAGAGTGTAAATTTTACGAAAACGTTTATGTTTGACATACTAAAATCATGTATAAGGCCATACGGCCATAACCCAAACTATGTAAATTTTGATATAGCAAGTCATCGTATAACGACATGTTTTATGATACTGATGATATGGTCTACATAACAAATATATAATCAAATACGATTTGATATGACATAACACATATACAATCCATAATCATTACTCTTATCCCAATTATAGAGGTTTTACAGTATGAAAGAAAGCTATTTTCATAAATCTCAAATAACGTAAAAATAGAATTTGGGAAGGAGGAGATTACCCTGAAGGGTATAATTTAGTAGGCTTAGATTCCTCACTCTCAATTCTCTTTCACTGACTCACAATTTCTCTCTGACAAACTCTCTCTGATTTTCTCACTGTGATGTTTTATCAGACTTAGTAAAATAATAAAGAAGAGAAAAGAGAATACGCATAATAAGAATCGACTGACGCGCACTATGGTCAGTTACCCATCATGGGTTAACTGCCCATAACTCCCCCTAAGGCCATGTTTGGCTACATTAATAGATTACAAAACCATTTAATTTAATAAAGCCTTTACAATATAGTTTAAATCATGTCACACCAAATTCAAATATCTTATTTAATTTAATATAAATAAAATATAATAATTTCTCATAAATTCACATAGTCATATAATTAATTTTCTCATTAATTAATTATATGAATATTAAATCTCTAATTAATAAATAAATTAATTAATATAACATTAGGCTTATTAATTTTTTTTTAATACATTAAGCTCACAAAATCATATACTTCGATAATAAAATTCTCCATATTAATTTAATAAATGTAACACATATAATTAAATTAATCTACCACAATTGCATCAAATAATTATTTAATCCAATAATTAAATCATCGAAAAATATTTATTTGATTCAATAAATATTAAAAATTAATTTACAAAAATATCGTCCGTCACATCTTTCCCCCCTTAAAAGGATTCTGTCCCCAGAAATACGACTCAATAAATTCGACCCGTTACATTCTCCCTCCTTACAAAGATTCTGTCCCCAAAATCGCTTATACATAATTTAAGTAAATAAATGAGGGTAATTCTTCATCATATTCTCTTCGAGTTTCCACGTAGCTTCTTCAGCGTTGTGGTTCCTCCAAATTACCTTAACAGAAGGTATTGTTTTATTTCTCAGAACTTATTCTTTTCGGTCGACAATTTGAACATGGATTTCTTTGTAAGATAAGTCTTTTTCAAAATGTAGGGGTTCGTATTCAATTACATGCTTGTAATCGGGTTTGTAGGGTCGTAGTACTGAGACATGAAAAATATTGTGAACATTCTCTAGAGCTAGAGGTAAGGCTACCTCATACGCGACTTCTCCGATTCTTCATAGTACATCAAAGGGTCCAATGAATCTTGGGCTAATTTCCCTTTCTTTCCGAATCTGATCTTTCCCTTCCAAGGAGATACCTTTAAGAACGCATAACTACCCAGTTCAAACTCAACATTCTTACGGTGTGGATCGGCGTATTTCTTCTGCATATCTTGAGCTGCTACCAATCGTGTTCGGATTACTTTGACTATTTCTGATGTCTGTTGTACCAATTCTGGCCCTAGCAACTGTCTTTCGACAACTTCATCCCAGTATAGCGGAGTTCTTCACTTTCTGCCATATAACGCTTCATAAGGTGGCATTCCAATACTATCATGGTAACTGTTGTTGTAACCGAACTCTACGAGCGGTAGATGATCATCCCAATTTCCTTTAAAGTCCATTATACAAGCTCTTAACATATCTTCCAATGTCTGAATTGTTCTTTTACTCTGTCCATCTGTCTGAGGGTGATATACCATACTCATTCGCAACTGTGTACCCATGCATTCTTGTAGACGTCTCCAGAAGTTTGACGTAAAGCGCGGATCCCTATCAGAAATGATTGACACTGGCACTCCATGCCTCGAAACAATCTCTTTTACATATAACTTTGCCAACTGATCTAGGTTGAATCTGATTTTGATCGGAAGAAAGTGTGTGGATTTCGTCAGTCGGTCAACGATAACCCATACTACGTCGTAACCTTTCTGAGTCGTCAGAAGACCAACCACGAAGTCCATTGTAATATGTTCTCATTTCTATTCTGGGATCTCTAAAGGTTGTAGCAACCCACTCTGCCTCTGATGTTCTGCTTTCACTTTCTGACAGGTCAGACACTTGGCAACACATTCTGCAATATCACGTTTCAAATTAGGCCACCAGAAATGTTATCGAAGATCTTGGTACATCTTGGTACTACCAGGGTGAATCGAATATCGTGAGCTATGAGCCTCGCTCAAAATGTCTTCCTTAATGTTTGTTACTGGCGGTACTCAAATTCTGTTCTTGAATCTCAGTATTCCTTCCTTATCCATCTTAAATCTCGGTTTGGTTCCTTTAGATATCTTCCTTATCACCTTTTTGCATTCATCGTCCTGAAGTTTAGCCTCCTTAACTTTATCCAGTAGGGTTGTACCAGATGGCATCTGAAATAGCTTCTCATCAATCTCCATAGGATACTTCACTTCCAACTCTAGTTTCTCCATTTCTGAAATCAATTCCATCTGAGCGGTCAACAACATCAGTTTCTCCCGACCCTTTCTACTTAAGGCATCGGCAACCACATTTGCCTTACCCGGATGGTATAAAATCTCACAATCGTAATCTTTAATTAATTCCAACCACCTTCTTTGGAGCATATTCAATTCTTTCTGTGTAAAAATATATTTCAGACTCTTGTGGTCTGTATATATTTCACACTTTTCCTCGTAGATATAGTGCCACCAAATTTTAAAAGTGAAAACCACTGCAGCTAACTCCAAGTTGTGGGTCGGATATCCCTTCTCGTAATCTTTCAATTATCGTGATGCATACGCAATGACTCTACCGTTCTGCATAAGCACACAGCCAAGTCTCTTATGCGACGCATCACTATAAACCATAAAATTTCCTGTATCGTTCGGAAGAGACAACACAGGTGATGTACTCAACCTCTTCTTCAATTCTTGAAAGCTTTCCTCACACTTCTCCATCCAAACAAATTTCACCGATTTCCTAGTCAAATTTGTCAACAGAGTTGCGATCTTAGAAAAATCTTGAATGAACCTTCTGTAATAACCTGCCAATCCAAGAAAACTTCTTACTTCCAACGGCGTCTTCGGCTGATCCCAGTTAATCACAGCTTCAACCTTGGAGGGATCCACTGAAATTTCGACCCTATCGATCACATGTCCAAGAAATTGTACTCTTTCAATCCAAAATTCACATTTCGAAAACTTAGCATACAACTTCTCTTTTCTCAACACTTCCAATGTTAATCTCAAATGCTCTTCATGTTCTTCCTTGGTTTTTGAATATACCAAAATATTATCTATAAACACCACTATGAACTTATCCAAAAACGGCTTGAACACACCATTCATTAGTCCTATAAATACTGCAGGAGCATTCGTTAAACCAAACGACATTACCAAAAAATCGTAGTGACCATATCGTGTTCTGAATGCTGTCTTCGGTACATCCTCTGGTCTCACCTTCAGTTGATGATAACCACTTCTCAAGTCTATCTTTGAAAAGTATCTTGCTCCCTTCAATTGATCAAACAGATCATCGATCCTCAGTAATGGGAATCTTTTCCTAATTGTGACCTTATTCAGTTCTCTGTAATCAATGCAGAGTCGCATCGATCTGTCCTTCTTTTTCACAAACAACACCGGCGCTCCCCACGGTGATGCGCTTGGTTGAATGTACTTCTTGTCCAGTAATTCTTGTAGTTGGACCATCAGTTCTTTCATCTCTACCGGTGCCATTCGGTACGGTGCCTTCGATATTGGAGTCGTTCTTGGAGCCAAATCGATCACGAATTTAACTGCTCTATCTGGAGGAGTCCCGGTAAATCGTCCGGAAATACGTCTGCGAAATCTCTCACTACTAGTATCTCATCTATTTTTGGATTCTCTTTACGACTATCGACTATGTAAGCTAGATATCCAACACAGCCTTGTCTTAACAACCTTCTGGCCTGCGTCATCGTCTGACAACTCGCTTGTCTAGGAGACTTGCTACCATAAAACACAACCTTTGACGGAGTCATAAGGTTAATACGCTTCTTCTGGCAGTCAATTACCGCCCCATAATTGGATAACCAGTCCATACCCAAAATAACGTTGAATTCCCCAAGTCGAATAGGGATAAGATCTACGTTCGTGAAATTACCCTTAATATCCACTCTACAGTTCTTATGCACGTACTTAACAGGGATTATTTCTCTATTCGTAATTTCTATGTTCATGGGGTATTCTAACTCGTCCTTAGGCAATTCTAAATTCTTAGCAAAGTCATCAGATATAAATGAACAAGTAGCACCCGAATCAAATAATACGTAAGCATTAACTCTATTGATTGGAATGATACCTGACACCACATCGCGAGACTGTACTGCGTCCTGCACTGTTATGTTGAATGTTCTGGCAGCCGATCGGTTGGTTGCGGTTGGTGCTGCGATAGTCAGAGTGCTTCCACCGGTGTTTCCTCTATTTCCTCCTGAATTTGTTCCCCCAGATCCCTTCTTAGGACAATCCCTTGCAAGATGATCCTTAGAACCATAAGTGAAGCAGGCACCCTTCTTTGGGTTCGGACAGTTTGGTGCTATGTGGCATTCCTAACCACAATTATAGAATACTCGCTTTCCTTTCATACAAACTCCTAAATGAGCTTTTTTGCAGGTTGTGCACGCTTTTATCTTCTTCTTCTGCCCTCCTTGTTGACTTCTAGCAGACGAGTTATCAGTCCACTTCCTCTTCTGATTATGGCTACCCCCAGTGCTACTCCCACCACTCTTGTTATTACCTTCATTCTCACTCTTCTTCTTCTTCTGCTCTTGATTATACTTCGTCACTGCATCGCTTCCACCCTCAGCGAGTATGGCCTTCTCTAATACCCCGACAAATGTCTTCAACTGAAACATCGACACCTTACTATACAACCACGGCTTCAGTCCTTGTTCGAAACGTCTTGCCTTCCTCTCATCGGTATGCACCTGATATGTGGCGAACCTTGCCAACTCGTTGAATCTAGCCGCATAATTTGATACAGACATATTCCCTTGCTTCAATTCCAGAAACTGAACCTCCAATTGGTTCTGTGAGGTAGTCGGGAAATACATCTCGAAAAACATCTCCTTGAACCTCTCCCAGGTAATCATACCTTCTCCTCCACGAACCTTGTCTGCTTGCCACCAAAAATTGGCTTCAGATTTCAGTATAAACATTGCAAAAGCGGTCTTCTGGTCCTCTCTAACTCTTGCGACCTCAAAAACCTTCTCCATCTCCATAACCCAAGTCTGAGCTTCAATCGGATTCATAGAGCCTTTAAATTATGGCGGTCCCATCACCTTGAAATCTTTGAATGAAGTATTCGGTGGAGCTTGAGGTTGATTATTCATTGCTCCAGCTAGAAGGTTCACTAATTGTTGGACGACATTAGCATTGGCGTTATTGTTATTATTCGTTGACTCTTCCTGAGCTGGTTGACGGTTTTGTCTTCTTCTCGGTGGCATATTTCTGTTAAGAATATAAGCTTATTAGGTCTTTGTTAAATTCTCTAAATAGTTAAGGCTTAACTAGAATAATTTAACATAATCACTTAACACATTATCTCAAACAACTTGATATATTTATTCAAATCAAAAGTTTTAACATCAAACGATAACATCACTGCTATTTACATCAACTATCCCAAGATAAAGAATCTACAGGACTTAAAACATCAAAATATTCCTTTGTTTATAAACACATCAGAATTTACATCATTAACTACCAAATAGTTTCACATAATTAAACTAATACTATCATTGTCTATTAAGGCTCCGAATAGCCTTGCTACGTTCCTCTTCCATGATACGAGACATCGTTCTGTGATCCAGCATGTACGATGGTAGACCTTCAAACTGGATTGGGTACCTCAAAACTCGATCCTGGGCTTCATCCATTGCATTATTAAGTGTAGAGTATGTCTCCTCAAGTTTAGCCTTCTTCGCACGGCGATCGTCTTCTGCAAGATCAGCACGACGTGACTCTCGTACCCAGCCCTCCTCTGTTATGGCAAGCCTCTCTGAGCTTTCCTTCAGTTCCTTCTTTAACTTCTCTTCAGTTCCTTCTTTAACTTCTCTATTTCTTCAGACTTCTCCTCATTTTGACCCTTCTCGTGGACCAAATCCCATTCTACATTTTCCAGTCGGGTATGAAGAGTCTCAACCTCCCTCTCTTTCTGCTCGAGAGTAATCTACTGACTAATCGCCCGCTCAGTCAAATCCTGGACAGTGTCCTGCAACTCTATGTTACGATCATAAAGTGCATCATACATCTCAGCATCAATGGAGTTAGGTGGGAACTCCTCTTCTTCCTCAGGATCCTCATCTGGATCAGTCTCAGGCTCATGCTCCTGACCAACAACAGTGATCAATGGAGACGACTCTCTCTGAATCAACTGTTCCCTGATAACATGAATGTCTCGAGGCCCCTCCTCAGCTCGACTAGCTCCTCCAACATCTGACATCCTGACAACATAATTTTTAAGTTTTAGTTACTAAGTCATACTAGTGAGCACATACTTAAACACATAAGCACATAAAGTCTTTTATTATCTTTAATGAATTAAGAATTCATCTCTTAGAACTAGATAAGAGTTTTCCTTCACTATGTTCTTCCTATAAGGCTATTACCTAAGGTTGTTCCCCCACCTAAAGTTCATAACCTACAGCTTTGATACCAACCTGTGACACCCCCAAATCCGGTACTTCCATTTCCACAAGATTTGGTATTCACTGCACAAACATCATCCATCTATCTACCCATAAATAAATGCAAACCATGCAATAGACAGATATAATAAATCTCCCCTTATGGGGTTACATCAACTGCATAATAAATAAATCCCAGGTTACTCTAACCTTAAATCATCTGTGCGGAAACATAAATAAATAAGTCTTAAGTAACATCCATTCTAATTATCATTACATAACCACATAAATAAACAATCTTCATTACTTGCTAAGCTTGCACTTGCCTTTACTAGTGGAAGGCTCGTCTGCTCTTTCGTTCTTAACTACAATGTTATTATTACGCAAGAGTGAGCACGATTGCCCACAAGTATAACAATATAACAATGAATAATAACATGCGAGAAAAATAATAACTTCGAATATAAAAGCTCAACTTTTGAATCAAGAATGAATAACAAGAATCAAAGGAATTTCTAAGGGTCATAAGACCTTGAACTATGTCCTAGGTTGTCAAGGGTTATACTTGAAACCTTTAAAAGTCATAAGACTATGGACCTTTCTTTTCGTACTTAGGGGGATCAGCCCTTAGTACCATACTGTGCACAATATCTTAACGCTAAAGCTTAAATAATCCCCTATACAGGGTTGTTCATCTCAGTTTGACATCGAAGTCCGCACCAAAGGGAGTTTGGTTTGGATAATTTATCAAGGGTTCTGAAATTTAGAACGCTCATCAACTATGGACTAGTCGAATCAATAAGGGTTCGCTAGTCTAACAAGGTTTAACAGTAAATGAATATTTAACTTGAACAGAATCTCAAAAGGTATACAATAGAATAAGTATTGTATAACAACATCATGCT
The DNA here is from genome assembly GCA_016801055.1 of Panax notoginseng. NCBI lineage: Eukaryota > Viridiplantae > Streptophyta > Magnoliopsida > Apiales > Araliaceae > Panax > Panax notoginseng. The sequence continues at coordinate 90,988,524 of CM029022.1, forward strand.
TGAAAGATTAATAAACTTTAATATACAAAACAGACTTGATCAATAATAATGAGAACTTGCTCAACGTAGAAAGGTGAATAAATCAACTTATATAACGATAACAAGTAGGGTTAGGAAACTTGCCTTGTGCGATGATTACACTTTAACTAAACTCGTTCTTTGATTTAAATCCTACATATCAATTACGTTCACAATACCAGTCAATTACAACGTACTAAACATCATAAATTATTCTTTGTCTAATCTCAAATTTATGACTATACTTAGTCAATTACTACACTTATTGTCAAAAATTAGATTTCACGAACAATAAGCTAAATATGCATTCGATCATTCAATTTACACGTAATTGTGTTATGGACGTGTTAAGAATTTATTTTAAGACATCATTATATGTCTAACAAGTTTTTATGTTCATTAGTATAAGTTACTAACACATTGCTAGACTTGAACATTAAAAAAAAATATTTTCTGGACATTCTGCTAAGTGGTGCTGCAGCTCCACTTTTGTACGGAGTCTTGGCGCTGCGGCGCCGTGGCGCTGAGGCCTGGTACTTGGTGCTGCGGCACGGTGGCACTGCGGCGCGAGAAATGAATTGGGAGTTGGCGCCGCGGTGTGAAACCCCAGACTCTGAATTTCCAGTTCACGAAGAACACAGAATTCAGCGAAATTAACACTTCATAAACACTAATTTCACCAAATTACACGTACTTACATGTTATAATTCATATATAATCATTACCCAACAATTATAGAATGATTTTAACCCATTAAAACATATAATCACAGAATTAAAATATATAAATTTCACTGTTCTTTGTGTTCTTGAAGGTTTTGAACAAAAACCATGAAAATTAATATTACGGATTCGTTATAAGGCCAAATCCAACAATTTAAACTTTGGTCTCTTCGTAATAACATGCATAATAAAATAAGAGTGTAAATTTTACAAAAACGTTTATGTTTGACATTCTAAAATCACGTATAAGGCCATATGGTCATAACCCAAACTCTGTAAATTTTGAAATAACAAGCCATCATATAACGACATGTTTTATGATACTGATGATATGGTCTACATAACAAATATATAATCAAATACGATTTGATATGACATAACACATATACAAACCATAATCATTACTCCTATCCCAATTATAGAGGTTTTATAGTATGAAAAAAGCCATTTTCATAAAACTCAAATAACGTAAAAATAGAATTTGGGAAGGAGGATATTACCCTGAAGAGTATAATTTAGTAGGCTTAGATTCTTCACTCTCAATTCTCTTTCACAGACTCACAATTTCTCTCTGACAAACTCTCTCTGATTTTCTCACTGTGATGTTTTATCAGACTTAGAAAAATAATAAAGAAGAGAAAAGAGAATACGCATAATAAGAATCGACCGACGCGCACTATGGTCAGTTACCCATCATGGGTTAACTGCCCATAACTCCCCCTAAGGCCATGTTTGGCTACATTAATAGATTACAAAACTATTTAATTTAATAAAGCCTTTACAATATAGTTTAAATCATGTCACACCCAATTCAAATATCTTATTTAATTTAATATAAATAAAATATAATAATTTCTCATAAATTCACATAGTCATATAATTAATTTTCTTATTAATCAATTATATGAATATTAAATCTCGAATTAATAAATAAATTAATTAATATAACATTAGGCTTATTAAATATTTTTTTTAATACAATAAGCTCACAAAATTACATACTTCGATAATAAAATTATCCACATTAATTTATTAAATGTAACACATATAATTAAACTAATCTACCACAATTGCATCAAATAATTATTTAATCCAATAATTAAATCATCAAAAAATATTTATTTAATTCAATAAATATTAAAAATTAATTTATAAAAATCTCGTTCGTCACATCTTTAACTATTCACATAAAGTTTGTCTTTCTGATTAAACGGAAAAATTAGTTTCTAAAAGAACTCAAATTCCTCCCTCAAAATTTCTTTAGAAATAATTTACTATATATAAGAAAATCATGTATAATAAAATAAAAGTTATACGAATAATACCTGGAGTTCCATTGCCAGCTGCCGTCGTATCCTGGGCAGTTATGTTGTATACCCTTGCTGTTGATTTTGTTGGCTTGCTCGATTACGTAGGTCCCATGATTGCTAAAGTTCTGCTGCCAGTGCTCGTGTTCACACTTCCTGCCTCCGCCCTCCTCTTCGGACAATCTTTCACCTCGTGGTCCGTCGATCCGCACAGGAAACAACCATTATTCATCCTAGGATTGGGGCAGTTGGGAGAGATATGGCCCTCCTGCCCGCACTTATAGCATACAAACTTCCCTTTCAAACATTCCCCATAATATTTTTTTTCACAAGTCTTGCACTGCACAGCTGGCTTCTTAACTCCTTCCTGCTTGATCTGAACATTCCCAAAATTATTCAACTTCCTCTTTCCATCTCCACTCCTACTCCCACTATTAATTCATACCTTCCCAGCTCCTTCTGCCATACCCTTATTTTTTTTCTCCTTGTTGTAGAGGCTTATGGCCTCACTTCCCTCCTCAGTAATAATCGCCTTCTCCATGAGTGCTGCAAATGTAGGGATCTGCAACACTGCCATCTTGTTGTAGAGCTAGGGTTTTAATCCAAGCTCAAACCTTCTCGCTTTTCTAGCCTCCGTATCAACTTGATGTGGGGAAAACCTAGCTAACTCATTAAATTTGGCGGCATATTCAGACACCGTCATATTCTCCTGCTTCAATTCTAAAAATTTCACCTCCATCCTAGCCTGCATACTAGGTGAAAAATAGTTTTCGAAAAACAAAGTTTTGAACCTATCCCAAGTTATCACACTTTCTCCTGCCCTCGCCTGATTTGCTTCCCACCAAAAATTTGCCTCACCTTTCATCATGTAAGTGGTAAAAGCGGTCTTTTGCCCCTCAGTTACCCTCGCTATCACGAATGCTTTTTCAATCTCTTTGACCCAAGTTTGGACTTCAACAAGGTCAGTTGTACCTTTGAATTTTGGCGGTCCTACAGCCTTAAAGTCTTTGAAGTTAGCTAAGCGGTTGTCCGGCTGGTTCCCTACAGCTAGTAATCCCTGTTGCATAGCCTGAGCTATCATGTTTGCGAAGTTCTGCATCGGGTCTGCTTGTTGTTGTCTCTCAGCGTTGTTGACAGATTCTTCTGCCCTTTGATTTCGAGTTCGATGTCTTGGCGACATTATTTGATTAAATAAAATCATAAATTTAACTTACATTCTAAACCTTATCATATAAGTTTAGTTTATTAAGCTTATTTTTCAAACATAGATTCATATTCATTAAGCGAATCTTTTACATAGCATAGAACATAATGCTTTAAACATCAGATATCCCTTTGTGACCACAAAAGTCAGGATTTACAACTTGGTCATTACAAAAGTTTTAGAATATTACATTACACAGACATACTAAACACACATATTACATTAAAACACCTACATAACAGAACCTATACTACCTATTCACTTCGCCTTTTTCTCGGACAACCTTTCGCTTGATCACCTTCTATACCACAAATAAAACATGCTCCTAGTTTATAGTCAGGACAATACAGAGTGGTATGCCCCTCATAGCCGCAAAGGCAACAAATTCTTTTTCCTTTCTTCTTATCAGGTTTTCCTAAGTCGTGATCTTCTATCTTTCTTTTTCCCTTATTGCTCGGAGCTGCACACGATGAGTTGCTTGTGGCTCCCATCTGATCAATTTGGATTTTAAGCTTATCTTGTTCTTCCATTATTACTATTAACGCTTGACGCAGTTGATTATTCAACAGTTTTTGTATTTCCAACAGCCTTTCCAGAGAAGAAACCTTGTTCCTCAGATTCTGCACCTCCGTTAATGCTTGATCAGCTTCAACTTTAGTGTCCAAGTCACTATCTGTCAGCTCCACCATCTCTGGATCAGATATTATGTTTTCTACAATAACCACCTCGTCTGAGTTGTTTTCATCGTGAGCCTCTATTTTAACTATTGGCTTCGATATCAACTCGGGGGTATGGATTTGATCCTTCTTCATGCTATATGCATATAACAAGCCTTTTCTACCAGACATCTACACACATAAATTATCCTGATTAGTATATAGTATACACACACAGCAAATAAGAGTTTTATATAAGTTATCTTTTATTTTGTTTAACGATGAATTTATTCAATTCATCTCTTTTTAAACTCTATATGAGTTATTTATATTTTTAACGTTTCCCTCTGTTTTAAGGTTATAGCCTAAGGCTTATCCCACCTAAGGTTTCTAACCCTAAAGCTCTAATACCAACCTATAAAGCCCCCCAAACTCGGGTACTTGAAACCTGAGCTCGGTGCTTCACGATACCATTTCTATGAGCGAAATAACACTAATAATAACAACAATAATATAAAGATCAACTTTATTTACATATTTATCAGAGTCTGAATCCTAAGTACGTAACCTTTAAACATTCATTACAACCCATGATAGATAATATATATCATATTTATCTTAACAAAGTTAACTATTACATATCATAGCATTGCGTTCATTCAGCAACCTTCCCCTTTCCCTTGTTCATAGCAGAGCTCTCTGATTATTCACACTTAGCTGAAAACATTTAAATTAAGCAAGGATGAGCATTTGAGTGCCCATCAAGCAATAACAATTATATATATATATATATATAAAAGTTGAAAAAATTTAAATATTTTCTTTGTACTACCCTTCTACAACAAGTAAATAGTTGTGAAGTAATCTGAACCGATAATAATAATAACATAACAACTCTCTATCAAATTTTTGAAACTACGTAATGACTATAAATAGGGTTTAGGTGACATGCTATGAACATTATTTTTTATTTTCGAAAAGGTTAAACAGAACTTCATCTGCAAACCGTCATAACTTACGGGCACGAGGGTGATTAGCCCGTTGTACCCTGTATTGATCAATACTACATGCAAGAACGAGGGTATCGTTCACTCTGTCCACCTTGGGTGCATAAAAAGTTTTCTCGTGTACGAGATGTTCATATTTGTTGGGATTCCAAATCAAAGGTTTTATATTGTTCGTCCATAAACTATAATTCAACAAATATATATACGAGTAATTAACAAAGGTGTATCAACATGTGACTAAATACAGTGATTATCCAAGTAGGGACACTTGTATAACCGTTTATAGAAATTAATGAACAGAATATATATCTGAATTACCATATACTAACATGTTGATAATCAATGAGCATATATAATATATGGTTAACAATCTGTACAATAATAATATAATTTAGAAACATTCTTACTCATGTCCATTACATAAAAAAATGCAAAGGTAAGGTGCTTGCCTAATATGTTGCTTACAATTTGTAATTTAGATTTATCTTTTGTATATCAACCTATCAGTAATAAGATTATTTTATCAATTAGAATAACATATCTCAACACTTAGCACTGCTTATTGCAGTCAGCACATACCCTAATCACATTGGCACATAAGTTTAACAACCATTGAATCACAAATAAACACATATCTAATCAAATTATCTAAGTCCATATCAATTTCTGAAATATATCGGTGTACCGACCGCTTTATCGGGTAATTATCGAGTCTAAGACTCTATCCTATAACTTAGTATCAGTCATATTATTTTTAAATGACTTAATATAATTTTAAAACATTTATTATAATTTATCATGAATTTTCAAACATCAGAATTATTATTAAATGATTTAAATATCAAACAATTCTATTATCATTATCATTTAATTACTATTAAACTATTAATAAAACAATTGCCAAAATATTAAAGTTATTTATAATAACTCAAAATACTTTTAAAGTATTAATATTACCCTTAAATGATTTTTAAAACATTTAAAATTATTCTTAAATAATTACCATTAATATTAAAGTATTAATGTTTTATTTATCAAAATATTAAAAGTCATTATTTATAACTTAAAATATTTTTAATTCATTTATACCCTTTTTAAATAATTTTTAAATTAATAAAATTATTTTAAAACTATTTATTTAATATAATTATTAAATAAATTTAATATCATTTAATATTGAATTAATATCATTAATATTAAATTATTAATGAAATTAATCTTTAAATATTAAAAGTTAAATTTTATAACTTAAAATATTTTTAAACACTTTATTTTCATTTAAAATAATTTTTCTAATATTAAAATCATTTTTAAACTAAATTATTAAATAATTTTAATATCATTAATAATAATTAATTAATGAAATTTACCTTTAAATATAGAAAGTTATATTTTATAACTTAAAATATTTTTAAATACCTTATTATTATTTAAAATGATTTTTAATATAATAAAATTATTTTTAATTACTTTATTTAATTCATTTAGTAAATAACTTAAATATCATTAATATTAATTTATTAATGAATTTCATCAAAAAAATATTAAAAGTCATTAAAAATAACTTAAAATATTTTCTTATATCATAATATAATTTTAAATGATTTTTCAAGTATTAAAATCATTTTTAACTAATTTATTTAATATTATACTTAAATAAATTAAATACCAATAATATTTCAAAAATATTAAATATTTATGAAATATACTTAAAATAATTAAAAACTAATTTTTAGAATTTAAAATATTTTTTAATAATTTATTTTATATTTTTAATTAATAAAAACTAATTTTCTATAATTATTTAATAAAAATATAATTTTTATAAATAAACTGTCACTAAAGACGACCTATAGCGACAGAACCGTCGCTGTAGGTGTTCTTCGCGTTCTTCATCAAACCCAGAAATTCATGTGCAGTGACCGAGTGACCATGTTTGACCAAGATTAAAATAGTGTGTATTGTGTTTCTGGGCATGTTGTTGATCAGATCTTGTAGTGTTAGTGTAGCACTACAAGTATCAATCAAGTTCTGGGTCATATTTCAACATACAAGCCAGATATGGAAGCTCAAACTATTTGTCAGACCTGTTCTTCGTTTTTTGGGTTACCCAAAAAACAAGAACAGCTCGACTGATCACTTTTGGGCTTCCACAACTTGCTTTTCATGAAATGATTTAGTGATCTATAAGTTTCAGTATATAGCCAACACGTAGAAAAACATTTATATTACTTAAAACCAACAAAACAACAACATAATAGGAAGATATTGTCCGGTCAAACCATGTCAGAAGCCACGCTGATGAACTTTCTGGGTTACCCAGAAAGCTCGTCCGTGGACCTTCTACTTGGTTTGACCATTCTCCAAATCTCATCTGTTAACTTATAAAGTGATGTAAGAGCATATTCATGTAGCCCATGTATCAAACTATAAACCTATTACAACATCATGACCAAATCATTAATAAACTGACAGATCTAGAGCCATCAAAAGTTGTCAGACATGATCTGGGAACACCTGGGTTACCTAGAAACTTGGCAAGTCATGGTCGGTCAACGCAGTTTGACCTTCCATAACTTGCAACCTACATATGATCTAAGCCTGATTTCAAGTTCAGATCAAAGAGCACATATCAGACTACAACTACAAAGTTTTAAAACACAAAACTCTTAACAGATCACAGAGATATAAGGACTGACATTCATTGTGAGACCACTCTTTAAAAATTTCCAGATTTTGTAAAATGCCAAATTCGAGCCTCTAGATGTTATGGATTCAACATCTAGCAACCCAAATCACCATTATATACTATAACCAACATATTTTAACACTCAATCATAACATCTAACATGTGGATCAAGATCAAATTTTTTAGGGTTAGTTTTTATACCTCACTTTGATCTTCTGATTCTGAGCTCTGATTTTGTTATGGTGTTAGTGGGGCTTGACTATGTGACTGATATGCTACCAAATTTCGTTGGTTTTAGTGATAGAGAGGATTAGTTGGATGTTTGAGCAAAATGAGCAAAAATGTGACTTTCTCTCTCTCTCTCTCTTTGATAATTATATAAACACTTAGATGCAATGTATTATGCTGAGATATGAGGCTGATCTGCTAGAAAGTTAGTCACATGCTATACTAGGGTTGGCCAACAACTACTTCTAGACCAAATTCTACAAGTTGCATTAAATAATGCAAGAGGGGTAAAATTGTCATTAGCCTTATAAATTTAATGGCAATTATGTAACATATCAAACCCTTAGGGTTTGACCCTAGGGTTTAACCCTAAGGTTAGCACAAAATTGAAGGATTTCTAGGATTTTGCAATTATAGAGAAAAATAGAAATTTTAGTTTCTTAAAAAATTATAATTAGAGTTTCTTTAATTAGATTAGATTTCAAATTACATTATACATGAACATTTTGGTTTAATTATTTACTAATTAATTAACCTTGATAATTTAGCAATTAGGGTTCACAATAAGTAATTAAATTTTATAATTACTCCTTAGGGTTACTAAATATAGAAAATAGGGTTTCTAGATTAGTAATTTAGGGTTTTCATAATTAACAATTATAATTCTAATACTTGTTAATTAATCACATTAACACAATCATCAATCAATCTTGAACTCTAATTTGAGTTTTAAATTAGGGTTTAACATTAGGGTTTTTAATAACTTGATATTTTTTAAAAATTATTTAGTGTTTCTAGACTTTAATTAGGGTTTACCTAATTAATCATTTAATACACAACATAAATCATATAACACAGCTATATTACAGTCTTAAACTCACAATTGATTTTCAAATTAGGGTTTTCCATAGTAAAACTAGGGTTTTGACATTAAACACAATAATTGACTAACCATTATCAATACGTACATACAGTACATATTTATAGTACTGAAAAATCAAAATATAATTAATATTATATTATTATTCTCATTTCTTGATAAAAAAAAATCCAAAATTAGGGTTTTGATTCCATATCTGATTTCTTCTTCCATATTTAACCTTAATAATTAAGGTAAAATTATTAACTTAATAATCTGTACTAAAATTCATATAATAAAATAATTATTATAATTATTCTAAAAACCACTCCATATATTATTTAAATAATATATGATTATATATTTATGGAAAATAATTAATAAAAACATTTTTGCTATAATATTAATTATTATAAGAATATATTTTATAATAATCAACAATTCTAAAATAAAATAATTTGTAAATATTCATATAATAAATATATTTTTATTTATCACATAAATACATATACATCTTATCTTGTACAAATCCTCATCATTAAAATATTAAAAATTTATACGCAAAATTTCTGATTTATTTATATAGAAAATATCGGGTTGTTACATTCACCCTCCCTTACAAAGATTCTGTCCCCGGAATCACCATTTTAAAACTCATACATACAGGGATACATAGCATACACAATCATTGCAAGTAGATCTCGATCATAATTTGATCGAACTGATCTTTAACTATTCACATAAAGCTTGTCTTTCTGATTAAACGGAAAAATTAGTTTCTAAAAGAACTCAAATTCCTTCCTCAAAATTTCTTTAGAAATAATTTACTATATATAGGAAAATCATGTATAATAAAATAAAAGTTATACGAATAATACCTGGAGTTCCATTGCCAGCTGCCGTCGTATCCTGGACAGTCATGTTGTACACCCTTGCTGTTGATTTTATTGGCTTACTCGAAGACGTAGGTCCCGTGATTGCTAAAGTTTCGCTGCCAGTGCCCATGTTCACACTTCCTGCCTCCGCCCTCCTCTTCGGACAATCTTTCACCTTGTGCTCCGTCGATCCGCACAGAAAACACCCACTGTTCATCCTAGGATTGGGGCAGTTGGGAGACATATGGCCCTCCTGCCCGCACTTATAGCATACAAACTTCCCTTTCAAACATTTCCCAGAATGGTTTTTTCCAAAAGTCTTGCACTGCACAGCTGGCTTCTTAACTCCTTCCTGCTAGATCTGAACATTCCCAAAATTATTCACCTTCCTCTTTCCATCTCCACTGCTACTCCCACTATTAATTCCTACCTTCCCAGCTCCTTCTACCTTACCCTTATATATTTTCTCCTTGTTATAGAGGCTCATGGCCTTACTTCCCTCCTCAGTAATAATCGCCTTCTCCATGAGTTCTGCAAATGTAGGGATCTGCAACACTGCCACCTTGTTGTAGAGCTAGGGTTTCAATCCCAGCTCAAACCTACTCGTTTTTCTAGCCTCTGTATCAACTTGATGCGGGGCAAACCTAGCTAACTCATTAAATTTTGCGGCATATTCGGACACTGTCATATTCTCCTGCTTCAATTCTAAAAATTTCACCTCCATCCTAGCCTGCATACTAGGTGAAAAATAGTTTTCAAAAAACAAAGATTTGAACCTATCCTAAGTTATCACACCTTCTCCTGCCCTCGCCTGATTTGCTTCCCACCAAAAATTTGCCTCACCCTTCATCATGTAAGTGCCAAAAGCGGTCTTTTGCCTCTTAGTTACCCTAGCTATCACGAATGCTTTTTCAATCTCTTTGACCCAAGTTTGGGCTTCAACAGGGTCAGTTGTACCTTTAAATTCTAGCGGTCCTAAAGCCTTAAAGTCTTTGAAGTTAGCTAAGCGGTTGTCCGGCTTGTTCCCTGCAGCTGGTATTCCCTGTTGCATAGCCTGAGCTATCATGTTCGCGAAGTTCGGCATCAGGTCTTCTTGTTGTTGTCCCTCAGCGTTGTTGACAGATTCTTCTGCCCTTTGATTTCGAGTTCGACGTCTTGACGACATTATCTAATTAAATAAAAGCATAAATTTAACTTACATTCTAAACCTTATCATATAAGTTTAATATATTAAGATTATTTTTCAAACATAGATTCATATTCATTTAGCGAATATTTCCTAAAGCATAGAACATACTGTTTTAAACATCAGATATCCCTTTGTGACCATAAAAGTCGGGATTTATAACTTGGTCATTACAAAAGTTTTAGAATATTATATTACACAGACATACTAAACACACGTATTACATTAAACACACCTACATAACAGAACCTATACTACCTATTCACTACGTCTTTTTCTCGGACAACCTTTCGCTTGATACCCTTCTATACCACAAATAAAACATGCTCCTAGTTTATAGTTAGGACAATATACAGTGGTATGCCCCTTATAGCCGCAAAGGTAACAAATTCTTTTTTCTTTATTCTTATCAGGTTTTCCTAAGTCATGATCTTCTATCTTTCTTTTTCCCTTATTGATCGGAGCTGCACACAATGTGTTGCTTGTGGCTCCCATCTGATCAATTTTGATTTTAAGCTTATCTTGTTCTTCCATTGTTTCTATTAACGCTTGACACAATTGATTATTCAATAGTTTTCGTATTTCCCACAGCCTTTCCAGTGAAGAAACCTTGTTCCTCAGATTCTGCACCTCCGTTGATGCTTGATCAGCTTCAACTTTAGTGTCTGAATCACTATCTGTCAGCTCCACCATCTCCGGATCCGGTATTACATTTTCTATAATAACTACCTCGTCTGAGTTATTTTCATCGTGAGCCTCTATTTCAACTATTGGCTTCGATATCAGCTCGGGGGTATGGATTTGATCCTTCTTCATGCTATATGCATATAACAAGTCTTTTCCACCAGAAATCTACACACATAAATTATCCTGATTAGTATATAGTATATACATACAACAAATAAGAGTTTTATATAAGTTATCTTTTATTTTGTTTGACGATGAATTTATTCAATTTATCTCTTTTTAAACTCTATATGAGTTATATATATTTTCCACGTTTCTCTATGTTCTAAGTTTATAGCCTAAGGTCTATTCCACCTAAGGTTTCTAACCCTAAAGCTCTGATACCAACCTGTAAAGCTCCACAAACCCGGATACTTGAAACCTGAACTCGGAGCTTCACAATACCATTTCTATGAGCGAAATAATACTAATAATAATAACAATAATATAAAGATCAACTTAATTTACATATTTATCAGAGTTTGAATCCCAAGTACGTAACCTTTAAACATTCATTACAACCCATGATAGATAATATATATCATACTTATCTTAATAAAGTTAACTATTACATATCATAGCATTGCGTTCATTCAGCAACCTTTCCATTTCCCCTGTTCTTAGCAGAGCTCTCTGATTGTTCACACTTAGCTGAAAACATTTAAATTAAACAAGGATGAGCATTTGAGTGCCCAACAAGTAAAAGTAATTATATATATAAGCTGAGAGAATTTAAATTTTTTTCTTTATACTACCCTTCTACAACAAGTCAATAGTTGTGAAGTAATCTGAACCGATAATAATAATAACATAACAACTCTCTATCAAATTTTTAAAACTACGTAATGACTATAAATTGGGTTTAGGTGACATGCTATGAACATTGTTTTCTATTTTCGAAAAGGTTAAACAGAACTTCATCTGTAAACCGTCATAACTTACGGGCATAGGGGTGATCAGCCCGTTGTACCCTGTATTGATCAATACTACTTTCAAGAACGAGGGTATCGTTTACTCTATCCACCTCGGGTGCATAAAAAGTTTTACCGTGTACGGGATGTTCATACTTGTCGGGGTTCCAAATCAAAAGTTTTATCTTGTTCATCCATAATCTATAATTCAACATATATATATACGGGTAATTAACAAGGGTGTATCAACATACGATTAAATACAATGATTATATAAGTGGGGACACTTGTATAACCATTTATAGAAATTAAAGAACAGAATATATATCTGAATTACCATATACTAACATGTTGATAATCAATGAGCGTATATAATATAGGGTTAACAATCTGTACAATAATAATATAATTTAGAAACATTCTTACTCATGTCCATTGCATAAAGAAAATGTAAAGGTAAGGTACTCGCCTAATACGCTGCTTACAATTTGTAATTTAGATTTATCTTTTGTATATCAACCTATCAGTAATAAGATCATTTTACCGATTAGAATAACATATCTCAACACTTAGCACTGCTTATTGCAGTCAGCACATACCCTAATCACATTGACACATAAGTTTAACAACCATTGAATCACAAATAAACACATATCTAATCAAATTATCTAAGTTCAGATCAATTTCTGAAATATGTCGGTGTACCGACAGTTTTATCGGGTAATTATCGAGTCTAAGACTATATCCTGTAACTTAGTATCAGTCATATTATTTTTAAATGACTTAATATAATTTTAAAACATTTATTATAATTTATCATGAATTTTCAAACATCAGAATCATTATTAAATAATTTAAATATCAAACAATTCTATTATCATTATCATTTAATTACTATTAAACTATTAATAAAACAATTGCCAAAATATTAAAGTTATTTATAATAACTCAAAATACTTTTAAAGTATTAATATTACCCTTAAATGATTTTTAAAACATTTAAAATTATTCTTAAATAATTACCATTAATATTAAAGTATTAATGTTTTATTTATCAAAATATTAAAAGTCATTATTTATAACTTAAAATATTTTTAATTCATTTATACCCTTTTTAAATAATTTTTAAATTAATAAAATTATTTTAAAACTATTTATTTAATATAATTATTAAATAAATTTAATATCATTTAATATTGAATTAATATCATTAATATTAAATTATTAATGAAATTAATCTTTAAATATTAAAAGTTAAATTTTATAACTTAAAATATTTTTAAACACTTTATTTTCATTTAAAATAATTTTTCTAATATTAAAATCATTTTTAAACTAAATTATTAAATAATTTTAATATCATTAATAATAATTAATTAATGAATTTTACCTTTAAATATAGAAAGTTATATTTTATAACTTAAAATATTTTTAAATACCTTATTATTATTTAAAATGATTTTTAATATAATAAAATTATTTTTAATTACTTTATTTAATTCATTTAGTAAATAACTTAAATATCATTAATATTAATTTATTAATGAATTTCATCAAAAAATATTAAAAGTCATTAAAAATAACTTAAAATATTTTCTTATATCATAATATAATTTTAAATGATTTTTCAAGTATTAAAATCATTTTTAACTAATTTATTTAATATCATACTTAAATAAATTAAATACCAATAATATTTCAAAAATATTAAATATTTATGAAATATACTTAAAATAATTAAAAACTAATTTTTAGAATTTAAAATATTTTTTAATAATTTATTTTATATTTTTAATTAATAAAAACTAATTTTCTATAATTATTTAATAAAAATATAATTTTTATAAATAAACTGTCACTAAAGACGACCTATAGCGACAGAACCGTCGCTGTAGGTGTTCTTCGCGTTCTTCATCAAACCCAGAAATTCATGTGCAGTGACCGAGTGACCATGTTTGACCAAGATTAAAATAGTGTGTATTGTGCTTCTGGGCATGTTGTTGATCAGATCTTGTAGTGTTAGTGTAGCACTACAAGTATCAATCAAGTTCTGGGTCATATTACAACATACAAGCCAGATATGGAAGCTCAAACTATTTGTCAGACCTGTTCTTCGTTTTTTGGGTTACCCAAAAAACAAGAACAGCTCGACTGATCACTTTTGGGCTTCCACAACTTGCTTTTCATGAAATGATTTAGTGATCTATAAGTTTCAGTATATAGCCAACACGTAGAAAAACATTTCTATTACTTAAAACCAACAAAACAACAACATAATAGGAAGATATTGTCCGGTCAAACCATGTCAGAAGCCACGCTGATGAACTTTCTGGGTTACCCAGAAAGCTCGTCCGTGGACCTTCTACTTGGTTTGACCATTCTCCAAATCTCATCTGTTAACTTATAAAGTGATGTAAGAGCATATTCATGTAGCCCATGTATCAAACTATAAACCTATTACAACATCATGACCAAATCATTAATAAACTGACAGATCTAGAGCCATCAAAAGTTGTCAGACATGATCTGGGAACACATGGGTTACCTAGAAACTTGGCAAGTCATGGTCGGTCAACGTAGTTTGACCTTCCATAACTTGCAACCTACATATGATCTAAGCCTGATTTCAAGTTCAGATCAAAGAGCACATATCAGACTACAACTACAAAGTTTTAAAACACAAAACTCTTAACAGATCACAGAGATATAAGGACTGACATTCATTGTCAGACCACTCTTTAAAAATTTCCAGATTTTGTAAAATGCCAAATTCGAGCCTCTAGATGTTATGGATTCAACATCTAGAAACCCAGATCACCATTATATACTATAACCAACATATTTTAACACTCAATCATAACATCTAACATTTGGATCAAGATCAAATTTTTTAGGGTTAGTTTTTATACCTCACTTTGATCTTCTGATTCTGATCTTCTGATTCTGAGCTTCTGATTTTGTTATGGTGTTAGTGGGGCTTGATTATGTGACTGATATGCTACCAAATTTCATTGGTTTTAGTGAGAGAGAGGATTGGTTGGATGTTTGAGCAAAATGAGCAAAAATGTGACTTTCTCTCTCTCTTTGATCATTATATAAACACTTAGATGCAATGTATTATGCTGAGATATGAGGCTGATCTGCTGGAAAGTTTGTCACATGCTACACTAGGGTTGGCCAACAACTCCTTCTAGACCAAATTCTACAAGTTACATTAAATAATGCAAGAGGGGTAAAATTGTCATTAGCCTTATAAATTTAATGGCAATTATGTAACATATCAAACCCTTAGGGTTTGACCCTTAGGGTGTAACCCTAAGGTTAGCACAAAATTGAAGGATTTCTAGGATTTTGCAACTATAGAGAAAAATAGAAATTTTAGTTTCTTAAAAAATTATAATTAGAGTTTCTTTAATTAGATTAGATTTCTAATTACATTATACATGAACATTTGGGTTTAATTATTTACTAATTAATTAACCTTGCTATTTTAGCAATTAGGGTTCACAATAAGTAATTAAATTTTATAATTACTCATTAGGGTTACTAAATATTGAAAATAGGGTTTTTAGATTAGTAATTTAGGGTTTTCATAATTAACAATTATAATTCTAATACTTGTTAATTAATCACATTAACACAATCATCAATCAATCTTGAACTCTAATTTGAGTTTCAAATTAGGGTTTAACATTAGGGTTTTTAATAACTTAGGATATTCTAAAAATTATTTAGGGTTTCTAGACTTTAATTAGGGTTTACCTAATTAATCATTTAATACACAACATAAATCATATAACACGGTTATATTACAGTCTTAAACTCACAATTGATTTTCAAATTAGGGTTTCTCATAGTAAAACTAGGGTTTTGACATTAAAAACCATAATTGACCAACCATTATCAATACGTACATATAGTACATATTTATAGCACTGAAAAATCAAAATATAATTAATATTATATTATTATTTTCATTCCTTGATAAAAATCCAAAATTAGGGTTTGGATTCCATATCTGATTAATTATTCCATATTTAACCTTAATAATTAAGGTAAAATAATTAACTTAATAATCTGTACTAAAATTCATATAATAAAATAATTATTATAATTATTCTAAAAATCACTCCATGTATTATTTAAATAATATATGATTATATATTTATGGAAAATAATTAATAAAAACATTTCTGCTATAATATTAATTATTATAAGAATATATTTTATAATAATCAATAATTCCAAAATAAAATTATTTGTAAATATTCATGTAATAAATATATTTTTATTTATCACATAAATACATATACATCTTAGCTTGTACAAATCCTCATCCTTAAAATATAAAAAATGTATACGCAAAATTTCTGATTTATTTATTTAGAAAATATCGGGTTGTTACATTAATTGTGTTGATGTTATGATGATCTGATGATATAGAGTTGGTCTTTGACATCTCTACTTCATGTGTGAATTTTTAAATCACATAAATCAGACTTGTAGTGCAAGTTATAATGATCTGAATATAGCACCTTCGACTGTTCTTCATTTTCTGGAAAACCTAGAAATGAATAACAACTTTGTCAGACTTTTTGGAGGCTTAGATCTCTCTGGTAGGTTATTGGATGGCCATGAAATTGATTAATAATTGTAGTATTACACTTATACTACAATCTAAACACTTTAGTCAGCCCTGAGCATAGCAAGAACTAGGATCAAATGTTGGTCAAACATAACACCCTGTAAACTGCCTATAAATGTTTGGGTTTTGGCCAAGAACACCAATAGCCACGATTTTGTCACTAAAGCCACTGTTAGCGACACTTAATTTCTGAAAATAATTATTTTATTAAATAATTAGAGAACAATAGTTTTTAATTATTAAAAATTCATATTAAATTACTAAAAATTATTTTAAAGCCTAAAAATGGGTTTTTAATTATTCTAAATATATTTAATAAATATTTAATATTTTTGGAATATTAATGGTATTTAATTTATTTAATTATAATATTAAATAAATTATTTAAAAATAATTTTAATACATGAAAAATCATGAAAAATTATATTATGGTATAAGAAAATATTTTAAGTTATTTTTGATGACTTTTAATATTTTGTGATAAATTTCATTAATTAATTAATATTAATGGTAATTAATTTATTTAATAAATATATTAAATAAATTATGAAAAAATAGAATTAATAATTTAAAAATCATATAAAGATGATTTCTAAGACCCCAAATTATTAATAAATGAAATTTAAATTCCTTCTATTTATTATTTTGAAATAGTAAGTGTTAAATTGATTAATGAGGTTAGTTATGGGTAAAATGCGCAAATATTTCAAATAAGCAGGTGGTTATAAAATATTCATTGTTGTCGGGGAATATTCGTTTGGTCGTGGAATATTCTTCCTGTCGGGGAATATTCGTACGACGGCGCAGTCTTTTGTGGGCCCCATAACGGAAAGCGATTGGATGAAGAAAACGACAAGTATATGTTTTTTATTAATAACGGCGTAGTTGTTACCGTTAATACTGTTAGAATACCCGGTAGTTAAAACACAGTAATACGCGTTGTTACACAGTAGCACACTGTATTGCACCAATTATTGATTCTTACGTAAGAAGGCACTACTCAATAATGGTTACAGTAATTACTGTTCAGTATTTTATTTTATTGATTCAATAATTGCTGCGTTGATATTTTATATTACTATTGTTTCAATAATTGTCACTACACAGTATTTCCCATTATCAGATCAATAATTCATATTATTTGAATAATATTATTAGATAACATTATTGGCAATGTCTAGAAAGTTCTGTCTAAGGAGAGGTTTGGTCATCTAATTGCGCGCCAGTAAGGAGAAATCCTTATTGGAAAGCCCCCTCTTTCCTGGGAACGACCTGGTTGTCATAAATGTGATTCTATAATATTATTTGTGAATAATTAATTATTGATTCATATGATAAGGAACTATTTATTTTTGTGGATATAAATGAGGGATATATTTTTGTGGTTAAAAATGAAGGAGTTAATGTTGAGGTTTTTATCAGTATTTTTGTCGGAATGGAGGTATTAAAAATCAGGGTTTTTGAGATATTTTACGGGGGTTATAATTTTTAATCCGACCGTTGGATCGTGGTAATTTTTGGATATGTTATACATATATTAGTTGAGTATATGACCACAAATTTTGAACCGTTAAAAATGAACGTATGATTTATTATGAATTTTACGAGATGACTGGTTCAGAAATTGTTGAATTTTCGGAGTTAATCATTTTGGTAGAAAATTCTAGAATTGGTGGGCCCTACTCTTGGTTGGTGAAGAAATGTGCTGAGATTTTTATTCAAATGTGGTGGGTGGGAATAGTAGCAGGTAAAGCCATCAGGTTGCAGGTTAAGTCTGCTTCGGCGTGCTAACATTTTCCTATAAATAGAGGGCTAAGTTAGAATTGAAAATCACACCAGAAACAAGTTTTCTCTCTTTCTCTCTCTAGATTATTGAGTGTATTTTGTGAGTATTTAGATACTTTGAGAGTTTCTATTCATCAGAGCAAGTGTCTTTCAGCCTTATACCGGTATTCCGACCAGAAGTACTGTCTTTACGAGGTAATGGATGTTATTTTATTCAAAAATGATATTATTTCTTCAATATCATTATGCCGAAATATTGGTTGGAAATTTTTATCAAATTTGGAATTTTTTACGTCGGGGTTACTATTCATGAGTTACTATTCACGAGTTACTATTCACCGAAACATAAAATTTTCTTCTTTTCGTCCAAAATATCTATTCTGGGTACTAGCTTTGATTGTATCCATATTTTGATCATTCTTAAATTCTACTTCACTATGAATAATTATAAGGTATTTTTGGACATGGATAAATCGAAATACGAATCCTTAATATTTGTTATTTTGTTTCACTGAATTCATTTTCTTTAAGATATTTTTCATCATTCTCAGTCCTAAATGATGATATTACTGAATATCTTTGGCCCGTAGTGCAAAGATGAATGGTTAACTGATGAATATCTTTGGCCCGTAGTGCAAAGATGAACAGGTGTTGAGATGAACATGACCGACTGGTGATACAAATGAATATCTTTGGCCTATAGTGCAAAGATGAATATTTGATTAAAGATGGTTATTGATTGTTGTTACAGGGATAAAATATTGATGATGGACTTTTAAATCTTAGAAGATAGTAGAACTCATTCTCTACTTGACTCTTCTAATGGTTTGCTGTTTCCGCTGCAGTTATTGATTTAAAACTTGTTGTCTATTGTATTCTATTAGATTTTTCCCTGTTGAAGACTAACGATAATTTGTTCTGTATTATCTTAGTCATAATGTTCTTTACTGGGCTAGTTGAGCTCACCCTTTTCCTTTTTGTTCCATATTTCTCAGGAGGCGAGAATGTAGCGAGTACTAGTCGGGGTATGGAATGATGGTTCTAGAAGTTACTTTAGTAGTCCTCACCATTTTTGTGAAATAATGTATCAATAATTGTAATGAGGACTTATTTGAGTGTGGATATTGTCTAAATGACAATATTTGTATTTAAACTCACAGTTCTTGTGTTGTAATAATAAAGATGTAGTTGTTTCTGTACCATGTATTTTGGCGACTCAGAATGGGTGTTGTATACCTATTTTGGGGGCGTCACAGTTGGTATCAGAGCTTAGGGATATGATCTCTGGCGGAGATCGGAGAATAGAAGTAGGAGGGGAGAGACGAATAAATCCTTCGCTAGTGTGTCCTACCTAAGCTTATTTATTGGTCAGTCATAATATAGGGGTATTATGTGATTTGTTAATTTATTTAATTAACCCTTGTTTTATGGCAGTATTTGAGAATGTCGACTGAGAATATTAACAGTGGAGTAAATGAGACCGTGGAGACACCGGTGCTTACCAACGAGGAGAACGTGGAACAGGCTAGCAATGTTCCTCCTGTGAACAACACCAATGAGCAGATGATGAATGATGGAATGTTTAGAAGTTTTTTGCAATTCATGCAAAACCAGACGAGGGAGACTCGTGTTCAAAATACAGGAGGAAATGATAGCAATTCACGGTTTGTCACAGCCAAACAGTTCAAAGAATTGGGACCACCAGAATTTAAGGGAAAGCCGGATCCGATCATGGCGGAAACGTGGGTCAAGCAAATTACCAAGATATTCGATGTCTTGGGATGCACGGAGGAACAGAAGGTTCCATTCGCCACCTTTATGTTCTGTGGCGAGGCAGATTACTGGTGGGAGTCTGTGAAGCGTACCCATCCAACCGCACTCAGCATGTCTTGGGAGACATTTCAGAAACTGTTCAATGACAAGTACTTTCCTGAAAGTATTCGTCATATGAAGGAGGTAGAGTTTATTAGACTGGAGCAGAATAACATGACGGTGTCTCAGTACGAGGCGAGATTTGCAGAGTTGTCCAGGTTTGCACCTCATTTGGTGAATAATGAGGAACGTATGACGAGGATATTTTTGAGAGGTTTGAAACCTGGCATACGTCAATATCTCATTTCTCATAAATTTTCTCTCTATTCAGATGTTGTCAACAGGGCTCAATTATTAGAGCGAGATAATGAGTACGGTCAACTGAGGGACCACAACCAGGATCATATCGGTGACAGCAGTCATCAGAACAATGATAACCAGCAGAGAAAGAAAAATACAGACAAGAACGGCAACCACTCTGGTGGTAATCGTGGCTATAAAAATAGAAGAAGCGAGTCGGGAGGAGATTTTAAAAAGAGGAGATTCAACAATGACAATACGAAGACGTCAGCACCAGCAGCAACTGGTTCCAAGGGAGGAGAACGACCACCGATTATATGCTATAAGTGCGGAAAAGAAGGACATATCAGCCCAAACTGCCCACAACAGTTTAAGGTATGTTATAATTGTGGAAAGGAAGGACATATCGCTCGAGATTGCACTATAGCAAAACCAAGTCCAGCGGGGATGGTGACTCAAAAAGCTGTCCCAAAAAAGATAAAGTCAACGGTTCCTGGAAGAGCGTTTGTCGTGACTGGTCAACATGCGAGGAACCCAAACGAGGTGATCACGGGTAAGCTAATCATAAATTCATGCGAAGTTTATACCTTATTAGATACCGGTTCTACCCATTCTTTTATCTCTCCTGCTTGTGCTCAACGTTTAAACTTGACTCCAGAGAAGTTAGACTTTGATTTATCTGTGGAGACTCCGTTAGGAGAAACTTTCATCACATCCACTGTTTATAAATCTTGTGTGATCCAAGTTGGCACCATCACCTTACCTGTTGACCTTATCTCTTTAAAGATACTTGCTTTTGATGTGATTTTAGGAATTGATTGGCTAGCTACTCATCATGCCAAAATTGATTGTTTTCGTAAGGTTGTTAGTTTTCATATTCCTAACCAACCTGTTGTACGAATTCAAACAACTAAGCCATTAAAATCAATCACTGTTATATCAAGCCATAAAGCCATTCGTTTATTAAAAAATGGATGTCAAGCTTTCTTAGCCCATGTTATGGATTTGAATAAAGACACGTCAAATTTGAATAATATTCCTGTTGTTATTGACTTTCCTGACGTATTTCCTGAAGAACTTCCCGGTATACCCCCGAAACGAGAAATTGAATTCTTTATTGATCTTGAACCTGGTACAAAGCCCATTTCTAAAACCCCATATCGAATGGCTCCTATTGAACTTCAGGAGTTAAAGGTCCAACTACAAGAGTTGTTGGACATCAATTTCATTCGTCCTAGTACATCTCCTTGGGGTGCTCCTATTTTATTTGTAAAGAAGAAAGACGGGAGTATGCGACTTTGTATTGATTACAGAGAATTAAACCATGTCACTATTAAGAATAGGTATCCGCTACCTCGTATTGATGACCTGTTTGACCAGTTACAAGGAGCACAATTCTTTTCAAAGATCGATCTTCGTTCTGGATATCATCAGCTGAAGGTTAAAACTGAGGATATTCCAAAGACTGCCTTCAGAACTCGGTACGGGCATTATGAATTCCTAGTCATGTCTTTTGGATTGACTAATGCTCCTGCGGCTTTCATGGATATGATGAACCGAGTATTCAAGGATTATTTGGATCAGTTCGTTGTTGTCTTTATTGATGACATCTTCATATATTCCAAAAGTCGTGAAGATCATGAGCATCATTTGAAGCTGGTACTCCAAAGGCTGCGTGAAAACAAGTTATATGCTAAGTTGAAGAAATGCGAGTTCTGGCTTGAGGAAGTAGCTTTCCTAGGGCACGTGATGTCAAAACATGGAGTATCTGTTGACCCGGCGAAGATTGAAGCAATACAAAGTTGGGAGCAACCAAAGACGGTGACCGAAGTACGTAGCTTTCTAGGCTTAGCTGGTTATTATCGAAGATTCGTGGAAGGGTTTTCTCGAATCGCTACCCCGTTAACTCAGCTGACTCGGAAAGATATCAAATTCGTATGGAGCGAGGAATGCGAGAAGAGTTTTCAAGAGCTTAAGAGGAGACTCATTTCGGCACCTGTTCTGACAATACCATCTGGTTCGGATGGATTTGTTATCTACAGTGATGCTTCAGGCAAAGGGTTAGGATGTGTTCTCATGCAACATGGGAAAGTCATAGCCTATGCCTCACGACAACTCAAAGAATATGAGAGGAATTATCCTACTCATGATTTGGAGTTGGCAGCAGTAGTTTTCGCGTTGAAGATCTGGAGACACTACTTGTATGGGGAGAAAGTGGAGATCTATACAGATCATAAAAGCCTCAAATATTTCTTCACCCAAAAGGAACTCAACATGCGGCAGCGACGTTGGCTCGAGCTGTTGAAAGATTACGATCATACCATCCAATATCATCCTGAAAAAGCAAACGTAGTAGCTGACGCATTGAGTAGAAGATCATATGCGGGTACGAGTGCAATGTTGTTAACACAAAGGCCCATTTTGTATGACTTGCAAAGGATGGAGATAGAGATGAAGGCTCCAAGTACCCACATGATGATATCAAATATACGAGTAGAACCGACTTTAATCGATAAAGTTAAAGCTGCTCAAGCTACGGACATAGAGCTGATGCGTATGAAGAAGAAAGTGCAAGAAGGTTCTATTCCAGAAGCAAGAATCGATGAAGAAGGAATACTTCGAGTCCACTCTAGAATCTGTGTTCCTAACAATTCTGATTTGAAATACAAGATTATGATGGAAGCACACAATACACCATTTGCAATCCATCCTGGAAGTACCAAAATGTATCGTGATCTACGACATACATTTTGGTGGAATAATATGAAGAGAGAGATTGCAAAGTTTATCTCGAGGTGTTTAACTTGTCAACGTATAAAGGCGGAACATCAAGTACCAAAGGGTCCATTGCAACCACTTGAGATTCCGAAATGGAAGTGGGAACACATTATCATGGATTTCGTTACGGGTCTTCCCACAGTTTCTCAAGGATATTTGGGTTATTGTTGATAGATTAACCAAGTCTGCTCATTTCTTGCCGATACGGGAGACTTATTCCCTTGAACGTCTTGCTCGTATATACGTAGATGAGATTGTGAGACTGCATGGCATGCCAGTATCCATAGTTTCGGATCGTGACCCAAGATTCACTTCAAGATTTTGGGTTAGCTTGCAAAAAGCTATGGGCATAGATTTATGATTTAGTTCGGCATACCATCCTCAAACGGACAGAAAATCAGAGAGGACTATTCAAACTCTTGAAGATCTATTAAGACTTTGTGTCCTATATTTTAAAGGGAGTTGGGATAAGTACCTACCATTGGTGGAATTCTCTTACAATAACAGTTATCAGGCAAGTATAGGTGTGGCCCCATTTGAAGCATTATATGGACGAAAGTGTCGCTCTCCAGTATGCTGGGACGAGGTGGGTGAAGCAACATTGTTGGGACCAGAGTTGGTACGCATGACTACAGAGAAGATCCAAATGATTCGACAACGTATACAAACGGCACAGGATCGACAAAAGAGTTATGTGGATCTTCATCGAAAGGACGTGAAATTTGACATTGGGGATCATGTATTGTTGCGTGTGGCTCCATGGAAAGGAGTTACAAGATTTGGGAAGAGAGGAAAGCTCAATCCATGATTTATTGGTCCATTTCAGATTCTTGACCGTGTAGGAAATGTGGCCTATAGACTCGCGTTACCTCCAAGTATGTCTCGTGTTCATAATGTTTTTCATATATCTGTGTTACGTAAATATGTGAAAGACCCAGACCACGTTATTAAGTTAGAACCGGACGAGATAGCTGAAGACTTAACGTACGAAGAGGTACCTGTCAAGATCTTGGATAGAAAGGAGCATGTCCTACGCACGAAGGTCATACCACAAGTTAAAGTTTTGTGGAGAAACCATGCTATTGAGGAAATGACCTGGGAGTTGGAAACGGAAATGAAAGCGAGGTATCCTCATCTTTTCGAAACACCAGGTACGTACGTCAATTTCGAGGACGAAATTTCATAAGGAGGGGAGGTTGTAAGACCCCAAATTATTAATAAATAAAATTTAAATTCCCTCTATTTATTATTTTGAAATAGTAAGTGTTAAATTGATTAATGAGGTTAGTTATGGGTAAAATGCGCAAATATTTCAAATAAGCAGGTGGTTATAAAATATTCATTGTTGTCGGGGAATATTCGTTTGGTCGTGGAATATTCTTCCTGTCGGGGAATATTCGTACGACGGCGCAGTCTTTTGTGGGCCCCATAACGGAAAGCGATTGGATGAAGAAAACGACAAGTATATGTTTTTTATTAATAACGGCGTAGTTGTTACCGTTAATACTGTTGGAATACCCGGTGGTTAAAACACAGTAATACGCGTTGTTACACAGTAGCACACTGTATTGCACCAATTATTGATTCTTACGTAAGAAGGCACTACTCAATAATGGTTACAGTAATTACTGTTCAGTATTTTATTTTATTGATTCAATAATTGCTGCGTTGATATTTTATATTACTGTTGTTTCAATAATTGTCACTACACAGTATTTCCCATTATCAGATCAATAATTCATATTATTTGAATAATATTATTAGATAACATTATTGGCAATGTCTAGAAAGTTCTGTCTAAGGAGAGGTTTGGTCATCTAATTGCGCGCCAGTAAGGAGAAATCCTTATTGGAAAGCCCCCTCTTTCCTGGGAACGGCCTGGTTGTCATAAATGTGATTCTGTAATATTATTTGTGAATAATTAATTATTGATTCATATGATAAGAAAATATTTATTTTTGTGGATATAAATGAGGGATATATTTTTGTGGTTAAAAATGAAGGAGTTAATGTTGAGGTTTTTATCAGTATTTTTGTCGGAATGGAGGTATTAAAAATCAGGGTTTTTGAGATATTTTACGGGGGTTATAATTTTTAATCCGACCGTTGGATCGTGGTAATTTTTGGATATGTTATACATATATTAGTTGAGTATATGACCACAAATTTTGAACCGTTAAAAATGAACGTATGATTTATTATGAATTTTACGAGATGACTGGTTCAGAAATTGTTGAATTTTTGGAGTTAATCATTTTGGTAGAAAATTCTAGAATTGGTGGGCCCCACTCTTGGTTGGTGAAGAAATGTGCTGAGATTTTTATTCAAATGTGGTGGGTGGGAATAGTAGCAGGTAAAGCCATCAGGTTGCAGGTTAAGTCTGCTTCGGCGTGCTAACATTTTCCTATAAATAGAGGGCTAAGTTAGAATTGAAAATCACACCAGAAACAAGTTTTCTCTCTTTCTCTCTCTAGATTATTGAGTGTATTTTGTGAGTATTTAGATACTTTGAGAGTTTCTATTCATCAGAGCAAGTGTCTTTCAGCCTTATACCGGTATTCCGACCAGAAGTACTGTCTTTACGAGGTAAGGGATGTTATTTTATTCAAAAATGATATTATTTCTTCAATATCATTATGCCGAAATATTGGTTGGAAATTTTTATCAAATTTAGAACTTTTTACGTCGGGGTTACTATTCATGAGTTACTATTCACGAGTTACTATTCACGAGTTACTATTCATCGAAAAATAAAATTTTCTTCTTTTCGTCCAAAATATCTATTCTGGGTACTAGCTTTGATTGTATCCATGTTTTGATCATTCTTGAATTCTACTCCACTATGAATAATTATAAGGTATTTTTGGACATGGATAAATTGAAATACGAATCCTTAATATTTGTTATTTTGTTTCACTGGATTCGTTTTCTTTAAGATATTTTTCATCATCCTCAGTCCTAAATGATGATATTACTGAATATCTTTGGCCCGTAGTGCAAAGATGAATGATTAACTGATGAATATCTTTGGCCCGTAGTGCAAAGATGAACAGGTGTTGAGATGAACATGACCGACTGGTGATACAAATGAATATCTTTGGCCTGTAGTGCAAAGATGAATATTTGATTAAAGATGGTTATTGATTGTTGTTACAGGGATAAAATATTGATGATGAACTTTTAAATCTTAGAAGATAATAGAACTCATTCTCTACTTGACTCTTCTAATGGTTTGCTGTTTCCGCTGCAGTTATTGATTTAAAACTTGTTGTCTATTGTATTCTATTAGATTTTTTCCTGTTGAAGACTGACGATAATTTGTTATGTATTATCTTAGTCATAATGTTCTTTACTGGGCTAGTTGAGCTCACCCTTTTCCTTTTTGTTCCATATTTCTCAGGAGACGAGAATGTAGCGAGTACTAGTCGGGGTATGGAATGATGGTTCTAGAAGTTACTTTAGTAGTCCTCACCATTTTTGTGAAATAATGTATCAATAATTGTAATGAGGACTTATTTGAGTGTGGATATTGTCTAAATGACAATATTTGTATTTAAACTCACAGTTCTTGTGTTGTAATAATAAAGATGTAGTTGTTTATGTACCATTTATTTTGGCGACTCAGAATGGGTGTTGTATACCTATTTTGGGGGCGTCACATGATTTAAGTGTTATAAAAATATTTTAAGTTATAAAATATAACTTTTGATATTTTGTCATGAAAAATATTAATATTTAATATTAATGGCAATTATCGGATAATGAATTTAATTGTTTAAAAATCATATAAATATGATTTTAAGGTATTAAAAATACTTTGATAAATTATAAATATATTATAATATTATGTTATGAATTTCATTAATATTTGATATTAAATAAATATTAATGATAATGGAATTAAGTGATATTTAATTTAGATAAATAAGATATTAGTGATTGAAAAATCATGATAAATGATAATAATTATTTAAAAATTATTACGAGCTTATGAAAAATATTTGGACTGATAATATAATTATCTAAGATAATTGTTAAGTGTTTAGACAGAGTTTAAATGAACTTAAACTCGATATTTATCCGATTAAGCCTTTGGGATTTTAAAATTTTACCGAACTCGACTCGGACTGTAATAGTTTGACTTGATACTAGGTCTTATGTGTGTTATAGACTGATAAGGTTATGTGATAACATGTTTAGGTTATTTTAAATATTGTGATGATATTATTCTAAATTGTAGCTCTTACAGGAGAATAGTATCATATGGCCATCAAGCTGCAGTTTGTCAACACCAACAACACATCTGAGTATGAACGCTATATAATGTGATTAAAAATGGCCCAATCCATGGATATCAAACGATTGTTAGTCTTTGGGGATTCCGAGTTCGTTATCAAACAAACAACCGGGGAGTATTATACCAAAGAATTGCATTTGTTCCCATATCCATCGGTAAGTTATCAAGATGGCTATGGAGTTTTAGGAAATAACCTTCTTCCACATCCCTCGAAGTAGGAATGACTTTGCTGATGCATTGGCAACATTGGCTTCCTTGATCCACATATTTATAGGTTGTGAATTCCTGGTATCAAATTTGTAAGCCAAAAGGCACCAGCCTATGGAAATTACATTAGAGAAGTATCAAATGAATTGCCTCCCATCAAACAACCCTGATATCATGACATCAAAGAATATCTTCGAGATGGATCTACGCCTGCTGGGGCAAGTCAAGCTGAAAGAAAGTGAATCCATAAAATGGCCCTAAAATTTTATTTGAGTGGAGACGCACTTTATAAAAAGGATGCTGGAATAAGCCTTTTAAGATGCTTGGACAAAGATCAAGCCCAAAGACTCATGGATGAAGTCCATGGCGGAGTATGTGGTCCACACAAGAGCCATCTTTTATTTCCAAGAAGATATTAAGAACGGGGCATTATTGGATTTCTCTTAAAGCCAACTGTGACGATCACGTCAGGAGATGCTATCAATACCAAGTCTATGGAAATGTCATCCACGCTCCTCCAAATAAATTGCATTATATGAGTTCATCGTGGCCCTTTTCAATATGGGTAATGGACGTGATTGGGTCAATAGAACCCAAAGCCAGCAATGGTCATCGATTCATTTTCACCATGATTGATTACTTCACCAAATGGGTAGAAGCTGCTTCTTTTCCAAAGGTCACCAAAGAGGTAATCATTAGTTTTATCAGAAACAATATCATCTATCGATATGGGCAACCAGAGGTGATTGTGTCAGACAATGCCAAAAATCTAAACAACTAGGTGATGAAAGAATTATGCAGTAAGTTTCACATTAAACATCTTAATTCCGTCATCAATCGTTCCAAGAAGAATGGTTATGTCGAAGCAGCTAATAAGAATATCAAGAAAATTATGCAAAGAATGTTCGCCAATCATAGGGGATAACTTGACTTATTGCCTCTGACTCTACTAGACTACAGAACGTCAATGCACACTTCTACAAGGGTTATCCCTTACTCATTAGTCTATGGCATGGAAGAAGTGCTCCCCATAGAAGTAGAAATGGATTCATTAAGAGTGTTAATAGATGCTCAAATGGAAGAAGACCAGTGGTTGCAAGAGCGGTACTACCAGTTATCTATGATAGATGAGAAAAGGGCTACTACTATCTTTCACGGGCAATTATATCAGCTAAAGATTTCTCGGTCATACAACAAGAAAGTCCAGCTCTGATAATTCAAGTAAAATGATTTGGTATTGAAGAAAGTCCTTGCCAATCAAGATGAATCCAAAGGAAAATTTGCCCCGAATTGGGAAGGCCCTTTCATTGTTAAGGAAGTATTGATAGGAGGAGCCATCAGATTGCAAGAAATGGATGGGGAAGAATTCCCCCAGCTTATCAATTCAGACGCCGTGAAGAGGTACTATGGTTGAGTCACCTGCAAGCCACCTTCCGAAAAAAGAAAAGTCAAGCCAATTCAGGTTTTCACTACAAAGCTTGAACTACGAAAGACCTGATCTCCCCCCTCCCATCAATGGGAGTACGTAGGGAGCTATCTATGGTGCGGTCAAACCAAACAAAAAATCTAAAAACCCCTCAAACCAAGCTCAAACTCAAATAAAAAAATTTCAACTGTTCAAGCCAAGCTTGAACTACGAATGACTTGATCTCTCATCCACGGGAGTACGTAAGTAGCCATCTATGGTGCGGTCGAACTAAACAAAAACTCCAAATCAAACCAATCCCAAGACACCAAACCTTATATAAAAAATCCTAAATATTGTCAAGCTTTTCTGATCGACAAACCATTTTGAGGTACTCTCTGACGTCTCAATGTCAATCCATCAAGGAAAAGTTCGTGATACATCAAGACGGCCATGCAAGAAAAAGTGGTAATCATCTAGCAATGACAAAACATATCCAAAAGGGAAGTGAATCAAAATATATTTCTTTTCCATATAATACTGTTTAATATATACAATGTATCATATACATGACAAAAATGGTTGACCTAGTCTATGTAGGAAAATGAAAGCTAGTCTATAAACTCGCAGGTAAACGAGATAGCAATTCCAACATAGCATCCCTCTCAGAAGATGGAGGTGAATCTATAAGCTCATGCCCTAATGTCTCCATGCGAGCCAGAAGATCCAAAGCCATCTACATAGTGCTACCATGACCATTTATAAATGCACTTATATCTACAATAATGTTATTCGTGTAGGATCTAAGTGCAGTACTATCAGCAATGAAAGCATCCCGGGTAGCTCGACCCTCTTCCCGCTTAATAAAAGCAGCATCCTGAGCTGCTCTAGCATCATCCATCTCAACAAAAGCTATGTCTTGAGCTGCTCGAGCATCATCCCGCTCAACAAAAGCTACATCCCGAGTAACTCGAGCGTCATCCCTCTCAGTAAAAGCGGCATCGCGACCAGAAAGTGTCGTCAACATCAGGGCCCTAGCCTGATCCCTCTCAAATGTCATAAGATGTAGCCTCTACTCTAGATACTCTATAGGAGGTGCAGCAGGAGGGCTAGGGGTGTCACTGACCAGAGCTGACATCAAACCAGTAAATAGCTCGTCCTAGGTAGGAGAATCAGGGTCCTCTATAGGCTCCTCCTCATCGAATCAATACTCGACTCTCAGTGAACAACCATAGCCGATGAAATATCTGCCTCCAGCTATGCATAATACTCTAAAGAACGACCTGGATGACTAGTCAAAAAATTAGCCCCCTCGCGACGGGTCTAACAATTAGAAATCTTGGTCAAGTCATCTACTGATAGAGACGAAGCTGATAGTCACTGAACCGAAGCCCCTTTAAAGGGGTAAATATCCTGAAACTGATCAAACTGTCCCATGATGGCCAGTGGATGATACGTGGTCACCCCTCTTAACCCAGCCAGGCGTAGATAGTCCATGTTAACCTCATGAGTAATAAAGTTATAAGGAGAGCTGAGTCCTGAACAGGGCAAGATCACAAAGGGATCCTTGATAACTGTCAGAAAAGCCGACCAGGATGCTGTATCTGTACAATCAGCCGGCTGGAAAGAATAAGACATGACTATCTCATGAGTAAAGCAGTACCCATGATGTATATAAGTGTCGATCGGTCTCAAATGTTTCATAAACCACACGTACAACAAGACGACACTACTCTTGAAAACCCCCACAGGATGGGTATGGCAAAATGTGGTCAATCTTAAGGTCTCCGCCAATATCACGGGCAAGATAGTGCAACCCTCCTTGAGAGCACGGACTATTGTGATCAGGCCAATGTCCAGATGGTCCATGTATAGCGGCATGCACAAATAGGGCACACCGCACATCAATAGAATATCTATGTGGGCAGCATGCCACTCACCCTTAGTAATGGTGAAGTCTCATGAATGTCGTAGATAGCTGTCCAGTGATCCAAATCGATTAATTAAGAAATCCAAGGATGCCACATGCCTTAAAGTGATCTCATCCATGATAACTCTGTGCCGTAAGCCAATCAGTATCATAAACTGCCGTATTATGGCGCCAATAGCCATTCTAGCATAAGACCGATCCAAGGGAAAATTAATAATGCACTCATACTCCTCTATTGTAGGAGTCAGCTCTTGATATCAAATCTGAAGACCTGTCTCTTAGGTATCCAACAAGATAGCATACCATGATCTCAGAGAAGAGGCTATCAATGTGGGTGGTGTGTGCTCAATCCGACTGACAGTAGATGAAGACATCTGTAGAACCGTATCATTAAACCATCCAGGGGGAAATGCTAAACTCACCTATGTGACTGCATATCCATGACATAATGCATGAATCATGATTAATGATAATAATAAATGATAATAAGATTAATAGGTAGGAGATATTACACATACATTTCTAAATACATCATTTAATAAGGATTAAATACATCATCTCTGTCTACAATTAAAAATAAAAAGTACTAGGAAATATGGCATATGTGACGCCCCCAAAATTAGGTATACATCACCCATCTTGGGTCGTCAGATACATAGTACAGAATACAAATACAACTTACTAATACAACTGTCGTGTACAATATGACAAAACATAAACTGTGAGTTTGAATACAAATATTATCTTCTAGAGAGTATTCATACTCAAAAGGAGTCCTCATTACATTTATTAACACACCATTACATAGACTAGTGAGGACTACTAACTAATACTATCATTCGGACCATCACTCCGTTCCCCGACTTGCCCCAGCTACGTTCTTATTTCCTGAAGAGAACAGTGAAAGAAAGGGTGAGCTCAACTAGCCCAGTAAGAAATATTATGACTAAGATAATACAGAATAAATTATCATTAGCCTTCAACAATGTTAAACTGATAAAATATAATAGACAACAAGTTTAACTGCAGCGGAATAAGCAATCCATTAAAAGAGTCAAGTAGAAAATAAACTCTACTATCTTTTATGATTTAAAAGGTTTTTCAACACTGTGATCGCTGGGACTCAGCTTAATAAAATAATTCACATCATCGAATCACCCCTGCACTACGGCCAAGGATATTCGTGTATTCATTAATGGTCATGATCATGCCAACAACTGTCCATCAACGCACTACGGGCCAATGAGGACTTTTACCACATCATTTGTAACATTACGGTCATGATTATACTGAATAATCCCTAGTCATAATCATACCAAGTCCATCTATGCACTAAAGGCCACAGATGACTTTTAACATTTTATAAACATGAGGATGATGACAATGATATAAGAATTCAATAAAACAAGTTCAAGAATTAATTTATCCAAGAATTAACAACGTCCAAATTGTCAACAAGATACTGCTTTGTGGAGTAAAATTCAAGAATGCTTAGAAGAATATTTTCATAAAAAGATACTGGATGAAACGTAATTATCAAGAATATTCCACAAATTTCATGGAGTATAGAAGTCAAAACTTAACCAACTGAGTATAATAAAGAATGGAATAACAAAAGAAATCACCATGCATGCGATAGACCGCACAGACAGGTTATTCCCACAGAATAATAAATAATGGAACCAGGTCCGGCGTAAAACGCACAGACAGGATATTCCAACAGAATAATAATAAAGACGGAACTAGGTGCGGTGTAAAACACACAGACAGAATGTTCCAACAGAATAATAATAAAGACGGAACCAGGTCCGGTGTAAAACACACAGACAAGATGTTCCAACAGAATAATAACAAAGACGGAACCAAGTCCGGTGCAAAACACACAGACAGGATGTTCTAACAGAATAATAATAAAGACGGAACCAGGTCCGGTGTAAAACACACGGACAGGATGTTCCAACAGAATAATAATAAAGACGGAACCAGGTCCGGTGTAAAACACACGGACAGGATGTTCCAACAGAATAATAAAAGAATGTCACCAAGTATAGGGTAGACCGCGTATACAGGTTATTCCAACAGAATAATAAGAAATAGAATAACAAAAGTTCTCTTCATGAATAAGAAAGAATAACACCCCTTACCGTTTTAAAGAAGAACTGAAATAAGGAAGTAGTTAAGTAGCAGAATACTCTTCATCTCTCTCTCTATAGTTTCTCTCTATAGTTTCTCGCTCTAGAGTTCAGTGAATTCGTAAGAAATAATGAAGGAATGAGCTGCTATTTATAGAAAAATAGAATGCATAGTAACTAATCCATGAACGCTCCAGATTGATTACTTTAATCTGACGGTCCATATTTAAAGAAAAATCTTTTAAATATAATATATTCTATTTATATAATAACTTTAATAAAGTATTCTGTTTTATATAAAAAGATGTTTCTATTTTATTACGTTAATAATACGAATAAAACAAAACGTCATTATCGCTAAATAATTCATATTATTAACTGACAATAATTGAATCAAACTGAGTGACTTCTCACATAAGCAATAATAATCAATACCGTGTGCTACTATGCAACCACACATATTACTATACTTTTACTACCGAGTAGTTCAACAGTATCAATGGTAAAACTTCCGCCGTTATTTTTAATAAAATATTTTTGTCGTTTTCTCAATCCGACAATAATTCCGTTGTGGGGTCCCCAATGATTGTGCTGTTGTATGAATATTCCCTGTTAAAATGAATATTCCCCGACCAATCGAATATTATATAACAACTTGTGTACTTTGCAAAATTTATAAATATTACCCACAACTATAACATTATATCAAATTAACTCCATAATATTCAAAAATGATATTTATAGAAAATTCATCTTTATTTATAAAAGTTGGGGTCTTACAGCATAGCCACCCAATATCTAACAGAGGCCTATCAAAAGAGATAACGGGCCTATCCAAAGAAGTCTATGATGTTTACATCATCCAATCGATCAACCTGATGTAACTCCTCATGAGTCTCTATATCTCTGCCAGATGGAACATCAGGTCAATACAAAAGGGTGTCTACTCTGGTGAAACTATCAGAATATAGGCCACCTGAGGGGCCAGCACTAGAGCTGGATGGATCAAAAGAATCTACCTATGACGTATCTCTGCCCAAATGCCGGATGAAAAAATATACCCGGTCTAACCTCTATGTTAAGCTATTAATCTACTCCAAATGAGTGGGCTCTCGGACAAAGGCGATCTAATCTATCATCATCACGGACCCAGGAACCATATCCCCTATGAACTGAGTGGCATAGGTCTGAGCACCAATGGTACGAGGAGTCTACCAGTGATGGAAGGCATCTTAAGTGTAAGGATCCTATAATAGTGTGAAGCAATCCAAGCGCATCATGGGGATCTCAGTGATTGTTTAAGATAAAGACCAGTGTCGTCCAGCAGGAGGAAAGAATGGAACATGAATCTCCTATGTGATGCTCTTGATAGCACGCTCTCCCAAGTAGAGCTCACAGTCTTCATCAGTCAAGAGAGGAATTTGACGAGTGAATAATACATACTCTACCCCAGTCTAAAAGCCACCCTCAAAACCTACCATCAAATAATACTCGGTGTAGGGAACCCATATGATGATATCGACAATCAGTAACTCAAATTGTAACCAAGAATGGGTAAACCCATCTACTACGGGAACCTCTACAAGAGTGAAGGAATACCAAGTATTATTCAAATAAATTTTATTTTCTTATATATGATTTTCTTATATATAGTAAATTATTTTATAAAGAAATTTTGAAGGAGAAATTTGAGTTCTATTAGAAATCAAATTTCTGTATAATCAGATAGACAAGCTTTATGTTGAATAGTTAAAGATCAGTTCGATCAAATCTAATCGAGATCTACTTGAAATGATTGTGTATGCTATATACCCTAGGGTCTATAAGTTTTGAAACGGTGATTGTCGACGTCAGGATTTTTATTTATCCCTTTTCTATTCTTGTCTTTTGGTGTTCTCATGTTAGGTGAGATTTATTTAAAAAAATTAAGTTGTGAAAAGGTCCGACATGTATATGTCGACGATTAGACTATAAGAGTCGCCAGTTGGTTTTTTAAATGGTTGCACCAACACAACCGAGAAAAAATTTGCACATTGACCCAGTGATGTGACACTGCTTAATGGGTCTGTGAAACCGAGATTCATTAGGGTCCCAGGACTTGGTTATGGGAAGGGAAGGTGTTAGGCATCCCTCGACATCTGTGTAGCCACGGTGACTGCCACTTTTCAATTAAACTGTTATATGAATGTGTGTGTGTGTGGATCAATGTGTAATTATTTGGAAGTAGTGTTATGCCTCGTTTGCACCTATATACAAAGGGTTTGAATTTTGTATAAAAGTTCAGTTTTAACAAGATATAGCAATGACATTTTATAAAAGAGGTTTTTCAAACCCTTATACTCAATAGTAATCGAGGCTTTTGATACTTCCATTTTATTATGGGTTCGGCTGGATTGCTTTTATTTTTGAGATGTGAGGCATCTTCGAGAAAATAATATAAAAAAAGCAGTGTTGAATTCCTTATGGGCATGAAAGCCATCCAAGGAAATTCAAAAACTGTGAATAATTTACAAGCCATATACAGCTGAAAATGTCCATCCCAGGAACCCAATCTAGATTCAGGAGACTGAACTTGTGATCACATGATTCCTAGGTTCACATGATGTAGCAATTTGTATGAAAATTGTAAATAGTTGTATATATAAAAGTTATATATACATATATATATATATACAAACGATCAACCACCACAAAGCACCTCCATGGGGGATTGGAAAGGTATATATATAAAAGCTGTAAATATATATATAAACGATCAACCACCACGAAGCAGCTCCATGGGGGATCAGAAAAGTAAAGAAAGCAGTAAAAGCAATCAACCGCCATGAAGTGAACACCAGGCGGGACGAAGTGTAAATAAAGTTGTAAAAGCGATCAACCACCACGAAGTAAACTCCAGGCGGGACAAAATATAAATAAAGTTGTAAAAGGCCACGAAGTGAACTCCAAGCCTGACAGAAATATAAATTATATATATAAATATATAAGCAATAAACACACCGGATGTGTAATACAGGCTCGATCAAATAGAGTTTGATGACAACAACATATATATATAAGTATATATATATATATGAACTATTGTCAAACTCTGTTCGATGAGCCTGGATTTATATCCAGAGTGTTGTCAAACTCTGTTCGATGAGCCTGGATTTATATCCAGAGTGTTTAATGCTTATATATATATATATATATATATATATATATATATATATATATATATATAAGAAATAGAAAGCCACGGACCGAAGTTCGGGCACATGCACACAACATGACTTTCAACGTGAACAACTGTGTGTGCAATAAGTGTGGAAAAGGTTTTAAATGATGTAAGAATGCTTATAGTGGACTGCTAAAAAAGACTTCAATAGCTTTAAATGGATGAACACTCGGCTCCCGCTAGTAAAAAGTAGCCAAATATAAGCTCATAAGTGTTTGAAATGAGAAAGCACTCAAGATATGGTGTGTACAGAGCAAATTGGATAAGGCTTCCTCACCTTTTCTCTCCTTAAAATGGCTGCCCCAAGCCCTCTATTTATAGAGGAGGAAGCCGCAGGTGTACCTACGGTAGTCGCAGATGCACCTGCGGCTGTTCGAGCTGTCCCGGGCTCAACGAGTCCTGCCGTCTCGAAGTACGTGCATGCGTGCAATGTGTTGTCTACTCAAACTTTCAAAACTTCAATCCTGGCATCCAATCGAGGTGTATAAGATCTTTTACGGCATGTTATTGTCAAAATCTACACAATGACATGGGATTAGAGGTTGTACGAAGTCAGGAAGATGGGACCATGCCCTTGGTCTTCAGGCTTCAAATTCATTGTGTTGTCTTGTGTAGTAGTCACTCGGGATTGGAGCACTTTAATTCTTGTAGGACATTACTATGTATGTTTGAATGTTGTTGAGACGGCGCAATATGGTATCGAGATGGCGAAATAATGATTTTGCCCCTCACCGGGGTTATCTCCGATTTGAGCTGATTTAGCGGTCATTACTCACGGTTATCTCTGAGATTGGACTACTGCAAGTATTGCCCGTCCTCAGGATTGTCTTTGAGGTGTGACTGACCTCCCGGGGTTATCTTCGGGCTTATGGAATGAGTGCCTTGGGGCTATCACCGAGTGTTGAAGCTGACTGCTGGGAGTGGAAAAAAGCATTTTTGGGGTTATCTATAGAACTACAACTGCATTCCTCGAGGTTGTCTCCGAGGTTGGATTGAAGATCCTGGGGTTGTTTCCGGGATTGGGATTGAATATCTCGGGGTTTATCTCTGAAATGGAAAATTTCTCTGGTGTTGTCTCCGGAATTATGACTGTAGTCCTCAGGGTTATCTCCGAGGTTGAAACTGAAGATCTTGGGGTTGTCTCTGGGACTGTGATGGAATATCTCGGGGTTATCTCCGAGATGGCAAAGAGTGGATATCCCGAGGTTGTCTCTAGGACTGAGTTAAGCTATCCTCCAAGGTTATCTCTAAAAGACGATTCTGCCCTCCTGCAATGTTAGTAACAGGAATGCAAAATTTTGAGTGTCTACAGATGCCCCTCTTTATCATATTCATGTAGTGTAACATCATGGATAGGATAAAGAATATTAGACACTTAAAATGTACCAAGATATTCATGATGCAATGTACTACAACATAATGCAAATGTATGATGCATGTGGTTTGTTGGACCGTTTACCAACGAGATGTGATGATCGTTACCCCCATAACTTGTGATGGGGACTGGAGTTATCATTGATAACTCTGACGAACTGCTTGGATGTGTACTCCAAAGTTCTCAGGAACTTCAAAGATGTTGACGTTGGGGTTACCACCAAAGTCCTTAATCCTTGGAATAAATTTTCCACCATAGATGTTCTTCTTATGTGCAAGAGATTCTGTGGGGATATACTTTGTCTTTTATGGATGTGTATAACATATTCCATCATCGGTACTCTCCGATGAGGATGCCCTTCCCTGGTTTGTATCGCCAAGTCTTTCTAGTGTTCTATTTGAGTTATTTCCAACAGTTTGTGTTTGTCATGGTTACCTGACCCTCGTTGAGATGTACATCAACGGATGAAATCCCTGTTGGGGATAATGCCAAGGTTGCTTGACCTTTGTCGGTATGTTCATCAACGACTGACATCATCGAATGGCTTTCGATGCTTCGATAGGTTTTCCTGCCATCAGCTGAATGTTGTTAAGGTTGCTTGACCTTCGTCGACATGTGTATCAACTGATGAAATGTGTGAAATTCCCGCTGGGGATACGTGTTTTGGAGTTGCAACCCCAAACTGACGGCATCAGATCTTCGTGATATATTCTCGAATGTAGTTTGCAACAATTGTGATTAATAGTATAGGAAGCCTGTGTCTGGGAGAATACCAATGAATAACATGTAGACCTGTAGTTTGGTCCATGAAAACTAGGATTTCAGGCTTTTCTGCTCAATCACGTAACATCTTTTTTCCTGATTTGTCCTCTGTTAGTAGTAGGGCATCTGTGCCCCATTTCCCTGTATTTTTTTCAGCTGTATACAGATTATATATTTATATGATGATGTACTTAGGAATGTATGTACTATTTTCTGTTCCCTACATCATATTGACATATGTTATTTTATCATGCATGTATTATGTCATGCATATGTATGCATTGACCCCTGGATGGTCTTATGTTACGGCCCACACAGATGTCTTCTTCGATAGTCAGCCGTATTGATCACACCCCACCAGTATTGATGGCCTCACGCTTGAGAGCTTGGTATAACATTTTATCCCTTTCAGATATGATGATTGTAGATCAGCTATTATAGCATTCCATGACCCTTCTGGCATTCCAGGTTTTATTGGGCTTCGTAGATGGCATGCTAGAGCATTGGGTATCAGAGAGGCAGGTTTTCCGATTCGGGACCCATGAGTTAACTCCTACCTTGGAGGAGTATGAGAGATTGATGGCTTTGCCCTTAGACAGACCTTGCGCTCGGATGGCTATCATAGATATGTGTCGGTAGTTCATGACCCTCACCGGGTTGTGGCGTAGAGTAGTAGAGGATGAGATTACATCTGGCCATGTATTGTCCCAGTATTTTTTGATAGAAAGATTTGGTTCATTGGACAGCTATGCTCGGCACTCCGGGGATTTCACCACGCCAGAGGATCAGTGTCATGTGGCCAGGGTAGATGTACTCGTGCTATCTGTAGTAGCGTACGTATACATGCTATGATATATGGATGAGCTGGACATCGGTGTTGTCATAACAGTGAGAGCTCTCAGGGAGGGCCATACCATCGTGCCGATGATTGTGGTGGAGATGTTGAGATCAGCCACGTTTTTCCACACCTACCCTGTAGGGGTGTTTACAAGCAGCTCGGTCTTGTTGTACGTGTGGTTCATATCACACTTGAGACCGATTGGCACGTTCCGATGGCATGTGTATTATTTTTCCCATAAGATAGCTATGTCTTATTCCTTTCAGCCATCGGAGTGTACAGACGCAACATCCTGGTCATTGTTCTTAACAGGGATTGG
Organism: Panax notoginseng; assembly: GCA_016801055.1. NCBI lineage: Eukaryota > Viridiplantae > Streptophyta > Magnoliopsida > Apiales > Araliaceae > Panax > Panax notoginseng. Next base: position 91,028,717 of record CM029022.1, read on the forward strand.
GGATCCATTTGACATTATATCGTGTATAGGGCTCAATTCACACTGCAACTTTATTACTTACGCTTCGGGCATGGATTATCTCCCTCTGGCTGATTTGAGGGGCATTACTACCTACCACCCACTGGCTGTGATGTCACAGTTTGACCAGTTTTAAGACTTCCATCCTTTTGATGGGGCGTTAGGTCAGCGTTTAGCCTCTCACCATTTGTCAGCAGAGGACAGATCCCGCGTGTATGCCTATTGGGATCAGCGTGAGCGTGCAAAGTTTTTTGTTAGCCATCCGGGCTGTTCGACAGAGTATTCTATGTGGATGGAGACAAAGACTTCATTGGTTGTGGTAGTATCTATAATGATAAGGATTGATTCCGATGGTGGAGAGCCCATGGAGGACATTGATTCTCACATCGAGGAGGAGCCATCCATTGGGTTGCCAGTAGCTCTTATAGATTCTCCCGGTACGTGTGCTACTGTGATCCAGCATTCCACACAGTACTTAGAGCAGAGTCTTCATCTGATGACCTTCGAGAGAGATCAGGCTAGGGCCTTGATGTTGACAGCTCTTGATGGGAGAGGTGTTACTCTGTTAGAGAGGGACGAGGCATTAGCTCATAGAGATGCCACTGTCATTGAGCGGGATGAGGCCAGGTCATCTAGAGATGCAGTGATTGTGGAGTGGGATAGCGCTATATCTGCCCGGGATGTAACCGTTACAGACAGTACCATAGTGAGGTCCCTTACTACTGGCATCATTGCAGAGATGAGTACGTATATTGATGAGTATAGTGTCACCATGCAGATGGTTATAGATCTATTAACTCGCGTAGAGACCCTTGTACATGAGATCACAGCGTTACCTCCTTCTTCTAAGAGGGATGCCATGTTAGGCTTGATAGTTCACATATACACTGACTTGTAGATGAGCTTGTATTTTCCTACACAGACTAGCTTAGCCATTTTCTCATGTACAGTACACATTGTATATATCAAACAGCATTATATATAGCAGGGAAACATATTTTGATCACTTCCATTTTAGTTATGCCTTGTTGCTTGCTTAATATTTACCCGTTTCTCCAGGACTTGTGATCTTGATGTATTCTGAATTTCTCATTAATGAACGGACATTGAGATGTCTCAAGATCTTTCAGAATGGATCGTTGATTTATGTGTATTCCCTACCATCTTTGGTGTCTTGGGACTGGTTTCTATATGTAGATGTGGAGAGGAGTGTGGCTTTCCTCTCTAAGGTTGACCGCACCACAGATGGTCACCAGAACTCCTTTGTATGGGGGAGCCCAGTTAGTTCCATCTCTTATGGATTGGTGTTTCTCTTTGAGGAGTCAACCGCAACTTAGATGGTCGCCGATTCTCCCGTTTACATGGAGAGGTCAGGTAGTTACATCCCTTTAGTCCGAAGCCGATGAAATGTGGTGGATTGAATGATGATCCCAGTACCGTTGACAAGTTTTTATGTTTTGGTAGGGGGTTAGACCGAACCATGAATGGTTGCCTACGTACTCCTATTGAAGAGGAGATCAGGTCTGCGTAGTTCGAACCTGGTGTAAGAGGTTCAACGCTGTATGTGGCAAAGGGTGTAGAGATGTTTTAAGACCCCGAATTTTATGAAATGAAAGTATTCAATTTTTCTATAATTATTATTATATTTAGAAAATGGTTAAATTGATAAAAGATTAAAGTTAAGGGTGATAATTGAAATTTTTGCAAAGTAAGTAAGTTGTCATAATAATCGATGATAAAGGTGCAGTAATACGCGTGGTTGCATAGTAGCACACGGTATTGATTATTAATGCTTACGTGAGAAGTCACTCAATTTTATTCAATTATTGTCACAATATGTTATATTATTAAATTAATAATTGAGATGACAAAGTTATTCATATTATTATTTGTAATATTGACAATGTCTAGAAGTTCTGTCAAGGAGAGGTTAGATAATCTAATAACACGCCAATAAGGAGAAATCTTTATCAGAAATCCCCCTCTTTCCTGGGAACGACCTGGTTGTTAAATATTGTGCGTTATAATATTAATGATAAATAAGTTCGTGTTGATTAAAGATGAAATTGATAGTTCCATTGTATGGGAATTGTTAGTGTTAGTGGAAATCGACATTTATTTTGATAAAAATTGATGTCTGGAGGTTATATTGACCAATCGGGTAATTCACCGAATAAATGAGCAATTAATTGCTATTAATTCACATGCTTATAACTATGTATTCACATGTGTGTACTATTGATTCACATAATTTACTATTAGGGGAGTTGGTGTAAGTTTGATAATACTTGCATGAATAAGTTAAAAATGGAGGTATAGTTGAAGGTACTATACTATAATTAATTCTTTCACGTGTTTAGAACTATTGAGTCACATGATTTACTATTGATTCACATGATTTACTATTATGGGAGGTGGTGCAAGTTTGATAATACGTGCATGACTAAATTAAAAATGAAGGAAAAGATGAGGGTATTATATTGTAATATTTCGAGCCCCAAAATGTGTAATTATGAAAACTATATTTTCTTATAAATAGAAGCTCATTCCTTCATTATTTTTCACCAATTCACTAAGTCTCACAAGAGCAATTATTATAGAGAGAGAAGCTATAGAGAGAAATAAGAAGCAAAGTCTGCTACTTCACTATTCCAGTATCCAGTCTTCTTCTGAGGTAAGGGATATCATTATTGTTGTAAGGGGTATTATTTCTTTCGTATTCATGAAGAGAGCTTCTGTTATTTCATTCTTTATTATTATGTTGGAATAACCTGTCTATGCGAAGTACCGCATACACGGTGAAATTCTTCTGTTATTCCATTATTTATTATTATGTTGGAATAACCTGTCTATGCGAAGTACCGCATACATGGTGAAATTTTTCTGTTATTCCATTCTTAATTATTATGTTGGAATAACCTGTCTATGCGAAGTACCGCATACATGGTGAAATTCTTCCGTTATTCCATTCTTTATTATTCTGTTGGAATATCTTGTCTGTGCGGATTACGCATGACCTGGTTCCATTCTTTATTATTTTGTTGGAATATCTTGTCTGTGCGTATTACGCATGACCTGGTTCCATTATTTATTATTCTGTTGGGAATAACCTGTCTGTGCGGTCTATCGCATACCTGCTGAATTCTTCTATTATTCCATTCTTTATTATTCTGTTGGGAATAACCTATCTGCGTAGTCTATCGCATGCCTGGTGAATTCTTTTGTTATTCTATTCTTTATTATTCTGTTGGAAATGATATGTCTACGTGGATTATTGCATGGCCGATGAAAATCCATTTACAGATTCGTATATTGTATTATACTCGTATGAGATATCAATTCTTTTGTACTCATCATGGAATATTATTTTCTTTGGTATTTTTCTTTTACGAGTTACTATTCGCGGGTTACTATTCACTAGATTACTATTTACTCTAGTATTATTCACTCGGGTATTCGGGGCACTTTTCGTGTCGGAGTACTATTCACGGGTTACTATTTACCCAAATTACTATTCACTCGAATATTATTCACTCGGATATTTGAGGTACTTTTCATATCGGGGTACTATTCACGGAAAACTATTCACGGGGTACTATTTACCTGAAAAATAATTTTTTTTTTTCTGTCCAAATTATTTTTGGTACATGAATATTATTCTTGAATTTTACTCCACAAAGCAGTATCATGTTGACAATTTGGACGTTATGGATTTCTTGATAAATTAAATTATAAATCTTTAAATTTTATCCTTGAACTTGTTTTATTGAATTATTATGTCATTGTCATCATCCTCATGCTTATATTATGATGAAAGCCATCTTTGGCTTACGTGCATAGATGGACTTAGTATGATTATGACCAGGGATTATTTGGTATAATCATGACCGTAATGTGACGAATGATGTGGTGAAAGTCCTAATTGGCCTGTAGTTCATTGATAGGCAGTTGTTGGTATGATTATGACCATGGATTATTTGGTATAATCATGACCATTGATGATTATATGAATATCGTTGGCCGTGGTGCAGGGATGATTTGATTTTATTTATTAAGCTGAGTCTCGTGATAAAGTTGATGAAAAACTTTTTAAATCATAGAAGATAGTAGATTTTATGCTCTACTTGACTCTTCTAATGGATTGCTTATTCCACTACAGTTGTTGATCTAAAACTTGTTGTCTATTATATTCTATCAGTTGTTATACTGCTGAAGGCTAAGGATAATTTATTCTGCATTATCTTAGTCATAATATTTCTTACTGGACTAGTTAAGCTCACCCTTTCTTTCATTGTTCTCTTCAGAAAATGAGAATATAGCTGGGACGAGTCGGGGAATAGAGTGATAGTCCAGGGTAAATAGCTTTAATAGTCCTCACTATTCTATGACATAATGTGATAATAATTGTAATGAGGATACCATTGAGTGTGGATATTGTCTAGATAACAATATTCTTGTTTAAACTCTCAACTATATTTTGTCATATTTTACACGACTGTTGTATAATTAAGTTGTATTTGAATTTATATACCATGTATCTGGCGACTCAAAATGGGTGATGTACACCTATTTTGGGGGCATCACAGATGTGTTTTTGTTTTTTTTAAGTGAGAATGGTGTAGAAATGTTTTTTGTTGTTTTTGTTTTATTGCGACCGGACCATATAAAATGGCTGCCTACGTACTCCCGTGTATCAAGGAGATCAGGTCGGCGTAGTTCGCCCCATATTCAGGACGATTTGCAGTCAATGAAAAGTTTGATCCCATGTTCAGGACAAACTGAGAGGGAAAAAGTTTAATCCTACGTACATGATAAACTGCAGGTGTGAAAAGTCTTATCCCTAGTGGGGTAAAACTGTGGTTGTGAAAGGTTCAATCCCTGGTGGGATAACCGGAGTTGCGTAAGGGTTTAAGACCAAGTTGAGAAAAATGATCTAGCGATCCGAAACCAGGCTGCTAGTTAGAAAAGTGTGTTTGTCCCTGATGGGGCAGATGAGTGTGAAGAGAAGCTGCATGTAGTGAGGGGTTAGAAAACCTGAAATGACTGAGTATCTGATGATCCAAAACCAAGATTTTTACTTGATGATAACCCCAGACATAGTATCGTTTCACGGTGTCTGAGTTGATGAGCTGTGGAAATTCATCGCCATCCATTTCCTGTAATCTGAGAGCACCTCCGGTCAATACCTCCTTGACAATAAATGGGCCTTCCCAGTTCGGAGCGAATTTTCCCTTGGACTGATCTTGGTTGTCAATAATTTTCTTCAAAACCAAGTCATATTGTTTGAATTGTCATAGCCAAACTTTTTTGTTGTAGGATCTGGCGATCCTCTGTTGGTATAACTGACCATGGAAAATAGCATCACTTCGCCTTTCGTCTATTAGAGACAATTGGTGATACCTATCTTGTACCCATTGGTCTTCATCCATCTGAGCATCTATCAATACTCTGAGGGATTCCATTTTCACTTCTATAGGGAGCACTGCTTCCGTCCCATAGGTTAATGTGTAAGGAGTTTCCCCAGTGGAAGTGTGCATTGATGTTTTGTAGGCTAACAGAGTCAGAGGCAATAAGGCGGGCCATCATTTGTGGTTGGCAGACATCTTTTGCATGATCTTCTTGATGTTTTTGTTAGTCACTTTAACAACACCATTCATCTTTGGACAGTAGATGACGGAGTTGAGATATTTGATGTGAAATTTACTGCACAACTCCTCCATCATTTTGTTGTTGAGATTCTTAGCATTGTCTGATACAATTACCTCTGGTTGTCTATATCGACAAATGACATTATTTTTGATAAAAGTAATGATAACTTCTTTTGTAACCCAGGGGAAGGAGGTTGCTTTTACCCATTTGGTGAAGTAGTCGACCATGGTGAAGATAAACTGATGCTCATTACTGGCTTTAGGCTCGATGGGCCCAATCACGTCCATTCCCCACATTGAGAAGGGCCAAGACGAACTCATATTGTGGAGCTCCCTTGGAGGGGCTTGAATAGCATTCCCATGAATTTGGCATTGATAACATCTCTTGACGTGGTCATCACAGTCAGCTTTGAGAGAGAGCCAATAATGCCCTGTTCTGAGGATCTTCTTTATAAGTAAAGGGTCGTTCATGTGTGGGCCACATACTCCACCATGGATTTTATCGATAAGTCTCTGAGCTTGGTCCTTGTCCAGACATCTGAGGAGGCCTAGTCCTGCATCTCTTTTGTAGAGTGTGTCTCCGCTCAGGTAGAACTTCATAGCCAGTCGATGAATCCACCTTCTTTCTGTCAGGATCGCCTTAGCGGGTGTAGATCCATCTTGTAAGTACTCCTTAATATGCTGATACTAAGGGTGTTGGATGGGAGGTAGCTCATCCGATACTTCTCTAATGTAATTCACATTGACTGGTGCCTTTTGTTGGGCAACTGTGAGGGTTGGCATGTTCTCCTTGTCCAGTATGTTAATCAAGGAGGCCAAGGTTGCTAGCTCATCCGGAAAATCATTCATATTCTGAGGAATGTGGAGAAAGGATATTTATTCAAACTCCAAGGCAATCTGTAGAACCTGCCGATGGTAAGACAGCAAGTGTAGACCTTTGGTGTGATAGATTCCTGTGGTTTGCCTGATTACCAACTCTGAATCTCCAAAGACAGTTAATCGTCTAATGCCCATTGATTGAGTAAGCTTTAGCCCCATGATTCAGCCTTCATACTCAGCTGTATTATTGGTGTTGGCAAACTACAATCTGACGGCGACGGGATGCTGCTCCCCCGTAACGGATACTAGAACTGCTCCAGCCCCAGAACTTTCCATGTTTACAGCTCCATCAAAATACATCTTCCATGTTTGGTGTGCATCATACTGATGGTGTTGTTAAACTGTCATTACCCCTTCATCGGGGAAGTATGTTTCCAAGGGTTTGAAATCCCCTGAAGGTGCGACAGCCAGTTGATCCGCAATTCCTTGTCCTTTAATGGACTTTTGCGTCACTTATACAATGTCAAACTGCTGTAGGATCAACTGCCATCTGGTCAGCCTATAATTCAACATAGGTTTTCTGAACACGTACTTGAGAGGATCCACGCGGGATATGAGATGGGTTGTGTGGCCATGGAGGTAATGTTGTAACCTCATGGAAGCCCATGCTAAAGCACAACAAGTTTTCTCAATCAGAGTGTACTTGTGTTCGCTGCTGCTGAATCTTTTGATGAGGTAGTAGATAGCTCGCTCTTAGCCTTTATTATCTTTCTGTCCCAGCATGCAGCCCATGGCATCGTCACTTATGGATAGGTACATGAACAGGGGAACATCATTCCTGGGTGGTACCAAAATAGGAGCTTTGACTAGCTGCTCTTTGATTGTAAGGAAGGCCTTCTGGCACTCATCATTCCACTTCATGGAGGAGTTCTTCCTTAACAAGTTGAAAATAGGCTCACAGGTTGCTGTGAGTTGGTATATGAATCTGTTAATGAAATTGATTCTTCCCAAAAATCCCCGTATTTCCTTCTCTGTCTGAGGAATGGGCATTTTCGTAATGACCTGGATTTTGGTGGGATCCAGCTCAATCCCCTTATGGCTGACTAGGAATCCTAGCAACTTGCCTGATTTAACGCCAAAGGCGCACTTGGCTGGATTCAACTTTAAGTTGTACTTATGCAACGTGTTGAAGAGCTTTCTGAGATGGTCTAAGTGGTCTTCCTCCCTTTGGGATTTGACAATGATGTCATCCACATAGATCTCTATCTCCTTATGCATTAAATCGTGGAAAAGAGCCATCATGGCTCGCTGGTAGGTAGCTCTAGCATTGATGAGGCCGAATGACAACCGTCTATAGCAAAAGGTTCCCCAAGGCGTGATGAATGTCGTTTTCTCACGATCCTCTTCAGGAACCATAATTTGATGGTACCCTACGAAGCAATCAGATAAGTACATGTCCTATTGAGCAGTATTGTCAATGAGAATGTGGATAAATGGTAGGCAAGCTTTATTCAGATCTCTGTAATCCATGCAGACTCGCACCTTTCCTCCTAGTTTAGGCACAGGGACTATGTTGGATAGCCATTCAGGGTATGTGGACACCATGATGATGCATGCTTGAAATTGTTTCACAATTTCTTCTTTAACCTTTAAACTCCACTCAGGTTTTAATCGCCTAAGCTTCTGCCTGACTGGCTTGAATCCTTCTTTGATGGGAAGGTGATGAATGACTATGTCCGTGGACAAACCCACCATGTCTTCATGAGACCATGCAAATACATCCTGTAATTGGGTTAATAGTGTAACCATATCATTCCTTTGGTTTAAAGTAAGGTCTATACCAATCTGGATTAGCTTAGGGCTTTCTAAGGTTCCGAGATTGAATGAAGTGGTTTGATCAAGGTTTGGTTTGGATTTGTCTTCGACCCATTCTTTGATCTCCTGAGGTATCTCAATATCCTCTTGTATTTCCATTAAGTCTGAGTCCAACTTTTCATCAAAGTTATAATCCTTGTGGAGAAAAGGCACCTTATCAGCAAGTATAGGCACATCTAAATTCAGAGTCCTGAAACAAAATATGCTTTCACTTAATATATGAAACTATTCAATCATACAAAGTGTTAGCATGTACTAACAAAACAATTGCTAATACTGTACAGAAAAGTAAGCAATTATTATTATCTACAGGGCGGAGGGAGTTTCTACCCGTTTTACCCTTGTCGACCAGTAAAAGGAGTGCAGGTCCAATTTTTAAGGGTGAAATCCTGATTGATTACAATGATGGAGGGGCTGTCATCGTCCTCCTTCTCCCGAATGATGACCATGATATTTGGACAATCATCGTCTGGGGTGTTTCTATTTGTGTGATCATCGTGGACAATGATGTGTATGTTTGACATCATCCGGGCGATGTCTGGTTTACGTCTCCATTCCTCTTCTTCCACTTCGGGATTTGGAACCAGGACTTCTTTCCCCTTAACCAGTATCAATTTAGGAAATAACATGGCCATTACATAGGCAGGCACCATTATCAGAGACCGTACAAGCTTAGGAGATGTAGGTGAAGATAATTGTCGTGCAACTGAAGTTAAAGGAATCTGTTTGTGCTTATGAGGATTCCTGTGACTGGAACTGGCAGTATAGCCTAGCCCAGCTGTCCTTGTTTGATTGGGAACTTGAATTGGGCGTTTAATGCCCTGATGGTCTTTACCCAACCCTTGTCCAGGTTGATAGCCAAAAGATAACATTTCTTGGCTTGCCGACATTACTTCGGTAGAAATTCTAGGTACCAAAGGTGGCACCCCAAAGGGATGGTAGTGAGTGTTGCTCAGTTCCAATGCATAAAAGCTGATAGGCTCAACTTCGTTGAAACTAATGAGCAGGATGTCACCTTGTACAGGACATGATAGCTCAGTATTAATAGTGACTAGGCTATTATTAATGATGTATTTAAGTTGTTGGTGAGGAGTGGATGGGACGGCCCAAGCCATGTGAATCCACGGTCTCCCTAAGAGTAAGTTGTATCATGTAGCTATTCTGAGCATATGAAAGGATACATTGAATGTATGTGGACCAATCTCCACAGGTAGTTCAATTTCTCCGACAGCATTTCGTCGGGATCCGTCAAAAGCTTTGATAACCGTATGGCTGCTTCGGATTCTCTTGAGATTGATATTCATCTTCTCCAAAATGGCATAAGGGAAGATATTCAAGGATGATCCTCCATCGATTAATACTCCTGCGACCACGTATCCTGAGGACATTACCGCTATGTGCAACGACTTGCAATGTCCAGTCCCTTCGGGAGGTATATCATCGTTAGTGAAAGATATCACATTGTTGTTAAAAATGTGATCCACTAGATGCTGAAATTTTTTAACATATACTGACTTAGGTAATTGGGCCTCTTCCAAAACCCTGAGCAAGACCTTCCTGTGATCTTCAGAAGAGAAAACCAGGTCCAGTATAGAAATTTATCGTGGAGCTTCTCTTAAGCTTGAAACCACTTTGGCTTCATTATGGCCCATAGTCCAGAGAAATTCTTCCACTTTTTTCATGGGAATCTTCCCCTTTATCTTGATAGTAGGCTTCATCAACCGTTGGGGAAGATACAGTGGATTCTCTTTTAACACTGCAGCAGTTGTGTGGGATGTGGATCCTTCAACCTCTCCATAATTTCATAGAACTTTTCGTAGGATGACAACAGAATATTATGGTCTGAATAGTAAGATGATTGGCTCTAGCGTAATCACTTTTAAAGGTGTTTCAATACCCTTGAGCTGAATAGGTTGCATTGCATGTGAGGGGGTAGCTGAATCTATCTCATAAGATATGACTGCTATGACTTCCTTCCACTTTGTAGGAAATGAATCCCCACTCTCCAGTAAAATAGTGTCATCGTCTGCCAGCTGCAGGACATCGCTGTCAATTAAGTTCTGAATAAGGTGGCGAAGTGCCTAGCATTCTTCAGTGCTATGACCGCAAGAGTGCGAGTGGTATTGGCACACTCAATTAAAATTAAACCGTCTTGAACGCGGGCTGATTGGAGGTAGCAGAGCTGTGATTCTTCCTTCATTAATAAGCATCTGAAATATCTTTTCCATCGGTTGGCCAAGGTATGTAAATTCCCTTTGATTGGCTAAGTCCCGACGGGCTTTGGCATTTGCTCTTTTTGTAATTTTATCCTCCAGTGTTTCATTTTTTGGAGTACGCGGTGGAGTATTTGTAACAAGATGAAGGAGACTAGCATACTTCTAGCTGAATAATTAACGTGTGACTTGGTGCTGATGGACCACCAGTTTTGCTAATTGGTTGAGTTGCTCGCGTAGAGCATTCATTTTCCTTTCCATCTTAAACTGGAACTTTTCATAGTCCCACTTGTCAGCACTATCCTTGTTGTTTTGGGAAGATCCACCAATGGAATGGGAAGTCTGTCCATTACACCAATTAATCATGTTAACCTCTTCTTCTTTGTGTTGAGGAAGAGAGTTGTCTTGCACATGGGGTTGGTCGGGTGTAGCTACCACGATCTCACCATTATCAATCAAATCTTGAATCTTGTGTTTCAAGGCCCAACAATCTTGAGTATCATGTCCTGGAGCTCCAGCATGATAAGCACATTTTTGACTAGCATTGAAACTCTTCCCATTCGGGTTGGCTGGTGGAAGAAGATGGGTAATTTTCTTCTGAGTTGTCAAAAGATTGAGAATGTTCTCGAGTGAGTCCCCTGAGGGTGTGAACACTCGAGTGCGTCTGACTTCTCCATTCTTTGGTAATGGAGGGTTTAAAGACTGCACTTGAAAGGGGGAGTAATTTCTCCTTTGGATAGGCATACCCTGACTGCCTTTCTGACCTTATAGTATCAAGGAAACATCCTCCTCTTTCTTTTTATAGACCCTCTGGGGGTTGTTTCCATAATTTCCGTACTGGATGTGTTCAGCAACAGCTTTAAGGGTAGCTAGGTTTTGAATTTTTCTTGACTTCAATCCCATCTCAGCCATCTCCCTATGCTTAATCATTTTAGAGAATGGTTTGCCAATACCAGCTAAGACTCTCTCATAGAAAGGAGCTTCTTGTATGTCTATGAAGGTCATCACCATCTCATACTCATTCATAGAGGGAACAACTTGAGTATCAAGGTGCCTCCACCTTTGAGCATACTCTCTGAAAGATTCATTGGTTTGTTTCCTGACTTTAGTAATTTGGTGCCGGTCAGGGGCCATTTGAGTTTGAAAACTATATTGGCTGAGAAAAGCATGTGCTAATTCTTCCCAGCTATGAATCTTGGAATTGTCCAATCTGGTATACCATGACCTAGCTTCACCAGTTAGACTCTTTTGAAATAGTTGTATTCGGAGCTTTTCATCTTAGGCATAAGATCTGAGCTCTCTAATGAAGCCTTTTAAATGTGTGTAAGGATCTCCCAACCCATCTTACTTTTCAAAGTCAAAAGTCTTGAACTTCTTTGGATAATGAATACCAGGGAATATACAAAGGTCTGTATATGAAACACTCCCATGTGCTCTAATCCCTTTGATAGACCGAATGGTCATTTCCATCTGTAGGACCTTTTTCCTGATATCACCGGTGTCTGGATCTTCTCTGAGATGGGTGTTTTCATGATTTTTGTTGGTTGTATCCAACTCAGGTGTGGGAACTTCTTTGTCTGTTCCCTGAGTTCTTCCATGTGCAGAGGATTCTGTGTGTATGGGCATTTAAGGACCCTGAGCAGACTGGTGTAGTTCTTTCAGCAGAACAGCCAACTCTGTAATTTGGTGGCTTAATCCTTCGAACCCCTCACGTGAGACAGGAGTAGGATTAGGCAGGCTAGATGACGCCATGCTTGGCTGTAGGCTTGTTGCCTTTTTGGATTTTGATCGGGTAACAGGTCAGATTGTTTCCCTACAAAAAAAATATATGTAGTTTAGTCTTAGGGAATATGGAAATGCTTACATGATATGTGATGTATCCGTTTTAGGAGTATTATCCTGCAAAATGGATGTTAGCTATTTGTATAACAATATAGCATTTCAGGTTTTGATATAGAAGGGAATGTATGTGCACATGTTCCTTCATATTTTCCATTACATTGAGTTTGACATGGAAATGAAATTACAAGTAATTGAAATGGAAAGTATGAAGAGACTTTCCTCCGCGTTTGGTTAATTAGAGGCTGACCTATCTTAGGCTACTCTCACGGCTTTTTGGGTGGTGTCTTTCCTGAGCCTCGTTGGAATTAGTTTTCCTATGAGTCTAGTAATCAAACACCGATAGGATAGCCTCCTGGTGGAGGGACCACACAACATACATTCACATACAACCTGTCTCACAGTTTATGAAAATGATGACATGTGCGAAGCACTAATATCACAAGTAGATATAGTGTAAAACATTAAGTACAGTAAGTAAATGCATTCGTACACATCCATCAAATGTAAATGCAACATCCACACACAAGAATATAACAGTTTTGAAAAGCTTGTAATAGCGGCTTAAGCCCTCTTACTGGATGTCCCCAGTAGAGTCGTCACCTGTCGACGTCGGGATTTTTATTTGTCCCTTTTCTATTCTTGTCTTTTGGTGTTTTCATGTTTGGTGAGATTTGTTTAAAAAAACAAGTTGTGAAAAGGTCCGACATGTATATGTCGATGATTGGGCTATAAGAGTCGCCAGTTGATTTTTTAATTGGTTGTACCAACACAACCGAGAAAAATTTTGCGCATTGACCCAATGATGTGACACTGCTTAACGGGTCTGTGAAACAAAGATTAATTAAGGTCCGGGGACTTGGTTATGCAGAGGGAAGGTGTTAGGCACCCCCTGACATCTGTGTTGCCACGGTGACCGCCACTTTTCAATAAAACTGTTATACGAATGTGTGTGTGTGTGTGTGTGGATCAGTGTGTAATTATTTAGAAGTAGTACTATGCCTCGTTTGCACCTACATACAAAGGGTTTGAATTTTGTATAAAAGTTCAGTTTTAACAAGATATAGCAATGACGTTTTATAAAAATGGTTTTTCAAACCCTTATGCTCAATAATAATTAAGGTCTTTGATACTTCCATTTTATTATGGGTTCGGCTGGATTGCTTTTATTTTTGAGATCCGAGGCATCTTCGAGAAAATAATATAAAAAAAGCAGTGATGAATTCCTTATGGGCATGAAAGTCATCCAACGAAATTCAAGCACTGTGAATAATTTGCAAGCCATGTATAGCTGAAAATGTCCATCACAGGAACCGAATCTAGATTCAGGAGACTGAATCTGTGATCACATTATTCCTAGGCTCGCATGATGTAGCAATTTGTATGAAAGCTGTAAACAGTTATATATATAAAAGCTGTAAATATATATATATGTATATATATATATATATATATATATATATATATATATATATGTGTGATCAACCACCATGAAGCACCTCCATGGGGGATTGGAAATGTAAAAAAAAAAGTAATCAACCACCACGAAGTGAACTCCAGGTGGGACAAAGTGTAAATAAAGCTGTAAAAGCGATCAACCGCCACAAAGTAAACTCCAGGCGGGACAAAATGTAAATAAAGTTGTAAAAGGCCACGAAGTGAACTCCAGGCTTGACAGAAAATGTAAATATATATATATATATATATATATATATATATATATATATATATAAGCAATAAACGCACCGAATGTGTAATCCAGGCTCGATTAAACAGATATATATATATCCAGAATGTTTATTGCTTATATATATATATATATATATATATATATATATATATATATATATATATAGACACAAAAGAAATAGAAAGCCACGGACCAAAGTTCGAGCATACGCACACAACACGACTCGTAACGTGAATAACTGTGTGTGCAATAAGTGTGGAAAAGGCTTTAAATGATGTAAGAAGGTTTATAGTGGACTGCCAAAGAAGACTTCAATATCTTTAAATGGATGAAAACTCTACTCCCGTCGGTAAAAAAGTAGCCAAATATAAGCTCACAAGTGTTTGAAATGAGAAAGCACCCAAGATATGGTGTGTACTTAGCAAATTCGACAGGGCTTCCTCACCTTTTCTCTCCTTAAAATGGCTGCCCCAAGCCCTCTATTTATAGAGGGGGGAGCCGCAGGTGTACCTGCGGTAGTTGCAGATGCACCTGCGGCTGCCCAGGGCTCCGCGGGTCCCGCCGTCTTGAAGTACGTGCACGCGTGCAATGTGTTGTCTACTCGAACTTTTTGAATTTCAATTCGGGTATCCGATCGAGGTGTATAAGACCATTTACGGCATGCTGTTGTCGAGAGCTACACAATGACATAAGATTAAAGGTTGTACGAAGTCATGAAGATGGGACCATGCCCTTGGTCTTCAGGCTTCAAATTCTATTCGGTGTGCTATCTTGTGTAGTAGCCACTCGGGATTAGAGCTCTTTGATTCTTGTAGGACGTTACTATGTATGTTTGAATGTTGTTGAGACGACACAATGTGGGATCGAGATGGCAAAATGATGATTTTGCCCCTCACCGAGGTTATCTCCAGTTTGAGCTGATTTAGCGGTCGTTGCTCAGGGTTATCTCTGAGATTGGACTGCTCCAAGTATTGTTCATCCTCAAAGTTGTCTCTGAGGTGTGCCTGACCTCCTGGGGTTATCTCCGGGCTTATGGAATGAGTGCCTCGGGGCTATCGCCGAGTGTTGAAGCTGATTGCTGGGAGTGGAAAAGAGCATTTTCGGGGTTATCTCTAGAACTTCAACTGCATTCCTCGAGATTGTCTCTGAGGTTGTAATGAAGATCTCAGGGTTGTGTCTGGGATTGGGACTGAATATCTAGGTGTTTTGTCTCCGAGATGATAAATTTCTCCGATGTTGTCCCCAAAACTATGACTGCAGTCCTTGGGGTTATCTCCGAGATTGAAACTGAAGATCCCGGGGTTGCTCCGGGACTGAGTTGAGCTGTCCTCCAGGGTTATCTCTGAAAGACGATTCTGCCCTCCAGCAATGTTAGTAACAGGAATGCAAAATTTCGAGTGTCTACAATGATTCCGGGGATAGAATCCTTATAAGGAAGGGTGAATATAATAACCAAATATTTTTGATATAATTAAATAAAAAATTTTGCGTATAATTTTTTTTAATTTTAATAAAGGTGGGAATATGTACCAGGTAAAACGTATGTGTATATGTGGTAAATAAAAAGTTATTTATTACATGAATGATTTCAAATAAAATTTTAGAAAAGAATTATTGATTGTAATAAATTATATTCTTATAATAAATTAATTTTGTAGTAAAAATGTTTTATTATTTATTTTACATGAAAAATATGATGAATGTATTATTTATATAATATATGAAATGCTTGTTAGAATTAATATAATAATTATTTTGTTATATGAATTTATCCAGATTAGTTAAGTAAATTATTTTAACTTAATTAATAATGGTATATAAGATGTAAAGTGTGAATATAGATCCAAACCCTAAATTTTGAACTTTATTATGTAATTTCATAAATAATACAATTATTGTATAAGTGTATTTAAAAGGAAAGAATATTTAAGTTATAAATAATAAGAAATTATTTTCTTAAGAAATTGGAATATTAAATATTAATATTAACTATATTTCTATTCAAATATATGTAAGTATACTAATTTGATCTATGAATATAGATTTTAAATATAATTATGATTATTAACATAATTATATGAATATATGCTACGAATTTAATTACTTATTGTATTTACATATTAACATAATAATTGATTATGTTGGTATTTAAATGAAAGTGTGTATATTATGTGATTATAGATAATTATTAGGAAACCATGATTCATAATTTTGGGAATTCTAATAATGTAACGACCGAGAAATTCGGATTTATTGTAAAATAATTTTGTTTAATTAAATAATGAATAAAATTATATTAAATGTTATTATGACGTGTTAGTAAGACGAATCTTGTTCTATAACCTAGATAGGTCGGAATGTCGTAGTATTTTGACTACGTGAAGGAATTATAGTGTTTGAATTTTCAAGACAAAAATAAAAAAAATTCGAGAAATTTTCTGAAAAACACTATTCACGGATTTCTGCTCGGGAATTATTTTTGAATTTTCGAGAAATATGTAATGATAGAATAATAAGGGAGGATGTATTATGTAATAATAATTCAAGTATGGCAAACACAATTTTTTGCATGCGGACATAATTTGAAAACGTTAGTAAAAGTAAAGTGTTAATGAATAAACGATGATCGTGTGATACATATGTATTGTACGAGGTATTGAATATACGTATGATATGAAGTATCATACGAGTATGTATGAGTAATGGTATGTCGTATATTATGAATAAGTATACGAGTTAGTGTACGAGAAGAATACGTGTATAATACGTTATAAGGCTTTATGCCAAATGTATTGGACTTGTAGGATTTGGTAGGAATTATACAAGCCTAAGTGTAGAAATAGTTAAAGCCCAATGTTCGTTAAATGCAAGCCCAAAGACTAAATTAAAAGTTAGTTAACTTAAAGCCCAAATTAAGAACCGGATCGGTGGAGTGATCCAATGGGTAAGATTGACCCATGGGGCAACTCATGTGAGCCCCATGATCACATGGCACCATCTTGGTGACCAAGTAAAGTGGATTTACTTGGTAACCAAGAGATGAATAGTAAGGAGGTGACTAAGAAGGTGGAGAAATGAGGTGGGGTGGTGTTATGAATATAATACCCTAACCTTGATTTTTCCTATAAATAAGAGGAGCTAGCTAGATTATTTCACTTGTTAATTTTCCACCAACATATAAGTGCTTATTTGGTAGAGAGAAAAAGTTAGAAAAGTTAGTCTTTCATAATTCAAGAAGCAAGAAGAAGAATCAAGTGATCATCAAGGGTAATCATCTTGACCATTAATCTTCCTCTTTTCAATTATAATTTGTTAGAGAAGTGAGGATTGATGGAGTATGTATGATAAGAAGGAATAAGGATGGTTGTTAGAGAACTTAAACTTTAATAAACCATGTGAAGTGAAATCCAAAGTATAAAAGCTTTAGACCATTGAAATTCATGGAAGAATTGTATTATGTTGTTGTTGATGGACAAGTTTAACACCTTCATTTGTAGGTTAGATTATACATGTTGTGATAATGGAATAAATACATTTAGAGCGGTGTAAAAATCTTAAGTAACGAAGTTATGGCGGAATTTACGAGATTAGACGATAATCGTCGAAATCGTAAAATTCTCGGAATGGAAGTCAAATTTTGACATTGAACTCGGAAACATTGGTTTTCGATGGAGATGAGTCTCAATTGGCATTCTAGAGTTGCGAACTCGAAAATGACCAAATTCCGACTTAGAACGAAGAAACGAGCTATGAACGTTCACGAACGTTTATCATTTTCGTTAAAAATGAACTAAAAGGTGAATTCCATGTTAACGAATACGAAAATGTAAAATTCTTGCATAAACACTTAGTACATGTAAATTGTGAGTTAACGGCTTTTGAATGAGCCAATTTGGACTTATAACGAAGAAGTTATGAGCACGGGAATCTCACATAAGAAACTATCTGTCAAAGTTGTCTGGTGCTGAGGACTGGCACCGCAGCGCCAGTAAAGGCGCAATAGGTGGCGCCGTAGCACTAAACGTGTCTATGAGCTACTGAAGTCTCGCGCCACAGGGCGGCAGTTAACACTAAGACTTGCGCCGCAGCGCCGAGTCTGGACTTTAGCCACTGAAGAGTGGCGCCACAGCGCGGCATAGAGAAGAGAAGTTGGCGCCGCAGCGTCAGCACTAGACCAAGCATAGTAATGAAAGTTTACAAAGATAGAAAGGAATTAGTTGATTGGTAATGAACTAAAACCTATAGTAACCTTGAGTAAGACATTGTTAAACCTTAAGTAATACACTAAAGGTTGGAGGTAAGTTGTGACGCCCCCAAAACAGGTATACATCACCCATCTTGAGTCGTCAGATACATGGTACATAAATTCAAATACAACTTAATTATACAACTGCCGTGTAAAATACGACAAAACATAGCTGAGAGTTTAAACAAGAATATTGCCTTCTTAGACAATATCCACTCTCAATGGTGTCCTCATTACATTTATTATCACACTATTTAACAGAATAGTGAGGACTACTAAAGCCATTTATCCTGGACCATCACTCTGTTCCCTGACTAGTCCCAGCTACGTTCTCATTTTCTGAAGAGAACAGTGAAAGAAACGGTGAGCTCAACTAGCCCAGTAAGAAATATTTTGACTAAGATAATGCAGAATAAATTATCCTTAGCCTTTAATAGTATAACAACTGATAAAATACAATAGACAACAAGTTTTAGATCAACATCTGTAGCAGAAATAAGCAATCCATTAGAAGAGTCAAGTAGAGCATAAAATCTACTATCTTCTATGATTTAAAATGTTTTTCATCAAATTTATCGCTGAGACTCAACTTAATAAATAAAATCAAATCATCCCTGCACCACGGCCAAAGATATTCATGTAATCATCAATGGTCATGATTATACCGAATAATCCCTAGTCATAATCATACCAACAACTGTCCATCAATGAACTACAGGCCAATGAGGACTTT
This sequence comes from Panax notoginseng, assembly GCA_016801055.1. Lineage (NCBI taxonomy): Eukaryota > Viridiplantae > Streptophyta > Magnoliopsida > Apiales > Araliaceae > Panax > Panax notoginseng. The sequence goes on from CM029022.1 coordinate 91,047,798, forward strand.
CGCCACATCATTCGTCACATTACGGTCATGATTATACCGAATAATCCCTGGTCATAATCATACCAAGTCCATCTCTGCACGTAAGCCAAAGATGACTTTCATCACAATATAAACATGAGGATGAACAATTACATAATAAATCAATAAAACAAGTTCAAGGATAAATTTTAAAGATTTATAATTTAATTTATCCAAAAATTAATAACGTCCAAATTGTCAACATGATACTGCTTTATAGAGTAAAATTCAAGAATAATATTCATGTACCAAAAATAATTTGGACAGAAAAGAAATATATTTTTCGGGTAAATAGTACCCCGTGAATAGTACCCCATGAATAGTACTTCAGGAATAGTACCTCGTGAATAGTATCCCGACATGAAAAGTACCCCAAATACCCGAGTGAATAATATTCGGGTGAATAGTAACTCATGAATAGTACTCTGACACGAAAAATGTCCCAAATACACAGTGAATAATACTATAGTGAATAGTAACTGGGTGAATAGTAACTTGTAAAAGAAAAATACCAAAGAAAATAATATTCCATGACGAGTACAAAAGAAATGATAACTCGTACGAGTATAATAGAATATACGAAACTGCAAATAGATTTTCACCCGCCATGCGGTAATCCACATAGACATATCATTTTCACAATTTAATAAAGAATGAATACAAAGGATCATTCACCATGCATTCGGTAATCCACATAGACAGGTTATTCTAACAGAATAATAAAGAATGGAATAACAGAAGAATTCACCAAGCATGCGATAGACCGCACAGACAGGTTATTTCCAACAGAATAATAAATAATAGAACCAGGCCATGCGTAATACGCATAGATAGGATATTCCAACAGAATAATAAAGAATAGAACTAGGTCATGCGTAATCCGCACACACAGGATATTCCAACAGAATAATAAAGAATGAAATAATAGAAGAATTTTATCATGTATGCGGTACTTCGCATAGACAGGTTATTCCAACATAATAATAAAGAATGAAATAACAGAAGAATTTTCACCATGTATGTGGTACTTCGCATAGACAGGTTATTCCAACATAATAATAAAGAATAAAATAACAGAAGAATTTCAACATGTATGCGGTACTTCGCATAGGCAGGTTATTCCAATATAATAATAAAGAATGGAATAACAATAGCTCTCTTCATGAATACGAAAGAAATAATACCCCTTACTATAATAATAATATCCCTTACCTTAGAAGAAAACTGGATACTGGAATAGTGAGGTAGCAGACTTCTCTTCTTCTTTCTCTCTATAATTTCTCTATAATAATTACTCTTGTGAGACTTAGTGAATTGGTGAAAAAAATGAAGGAATGAGCTTCTATTTATAGGAAAATACAGTTTCGATAATTGCATATTTTAGGGCTCGAAATATTACAGTATAATACCTTCCTCTTTTTCTTCATTTTTAATTTAGTCCTGCAACTATTATCAAACTTGCACCACCTCCCTTAATAGTAAATCATGTGAATCAATAGTTCATTCATGTGACTCAATAGTATAATCATGTGAAAAAATAATGAAGGAATGAGCTTCTATTTATAGGAAAATATAGTTTCGATAATTGCATATTTTGGGGCTCGAAATATTACAGTATAATACCTTCCTCTTTTTCTTCATTTTTAATTTAGTCCTGCAAGTATTATCAAACTTGCACCACCTCTCCTAATAGTAAATCATGTGAATCAATAGTTCATTCATGTGACTCAATAGTATAATCATGTGAAAAAACTAATTACAGTATAGTACCTTCAACTATACCTCTATTTTTAATTTAGTCATGCAAGTATTATCAATCTTGCACCAATTCCCCTAATAATAAATCATATGAATCAATAGTACACACATGTGAACACATAGTTATAAGCATGTGAAATAATAGCAATTAATTGCTCATTTATCCGGTTAATTACCCGATTGGTCAATATAATCTCCAGACATTAATTATTATCAAAATAAATGTCGATTTCCACTGACACTAATAATTTCCACACAATGGAACTATCAATTTTATCTTTAATCAACACGAACTTATTCATCATTAATATTATAACTCATAATATTTAACAACCAGATCATTTCCAGGAAAGAGGGGGCTTTCTGATAAGGATTTCTCCCTATTGGCGCGCAATTAGATTATATAACCTCTCCTTGACAGAACTTCTAGACATTGTCAATATTGCAAATAATAATATGAATAACTTTGTCGTCTCAATTATTGATTTAATAATATAAAATATTATGCAGATGATACTGTGACAATAATTGAATCAATAATATGAGAGATATGATGCAGCAATTACTGTAGCAATAATTGAGTATAACTAAGTGACTTTTCACGTAAGCATCAATAATCAATACCGTGTGCTACTATGCAACCACGTGTATTATTGTACGTTTACTACCGGGTAGTTCAATAGTTTTAACGGTAACACTTTCGCCGTTATAAAAAGATAATTATGTCGTTTTCTTACTACGATAATACATCCGTTGTGAGGTCCACTAATGATTGTGCCGTCGTACGAATATTCCCCGACCAAACGAATATTTTATAACAACTTACTTACTTTGCAAAAAATTTCACATATCACCCTTAACTTTTACATTTTATCAATTTAACCATTTACTAAATAGAATAATTAAAAGAAAATTAAATACGTTCATTTCATAAAATTTGGGGTCTCACAATCTCCCCTCCTTATGAAATTTCGCCCTCAAAGTTAACGTACCTGGTACTTCGAAGATATGAAAATACCTTGCTTTCTTTTCAGATTGTACCTTCCCGATTATTTCCTCTCTATCATGATTTTCCCATTTCTCATCTCCTGTATTTCAGATATCATTCTAGAATATAGTTTCAAAATAAGGGTTAATTGACATGCCACATATTATCCCTATATTATGACCGACCAATTAAATAACAAATAACTTAGGTAGGTCATACTAGCGAAGGAATTACCCGTCTCTCCCCTCCTAGTTCTAGTCTCACATCTCAGCTAGGGATCATATCCCTAAGCCTTGATACCAACTGTGACGCCCCCAAAACAGGCATACATCACCCATCTTGAGTCGCCAAATACATGGTACATAAATTTAAATACAACTTAATTATACAACTGTCATGTAAAATACGACAAAATATAGCTGAGAGTTTAAACAAGAATATTGCCTTCTTAGACAATATCCACTCTCAATGGTGTCCTCATTACATTTATTGTCACACTATTTAACAGAATAGTGAGGACTACTAAAGCCATTTATCCTGGACCATCACTTCGTTCTCCGACTAGTCCCAGCTACATTCTCATTTCCTGAAGAGAACAGTGAAAGAAATGGTGAGCTCAACTAGCCCAATAAGAAATATTATGACTAAGATATTGCAGAGTAAATTATCCTTAGCCTTCAACAGTATAACAACTGATAGAATACAATACACAACGAGTTTTAGATCAACAACTATAGCAGAAATAAGCAATCCATTAGAAGAGTCAAGTAGAGCATAAAATCTACTATCTTCTATGATTTAAAAAGTTTTTCATCAACTTTATCACTGAGACTCAGCTTAATAAATAAAATCAAATCATCCCTGCACCACGGCCAAGGATATTCATGTAATCATCAATGGTTATGATTATACCAAATAATCCCTGGTCATAATCATACCAACAACTGTCCATCAATGAACTACAGACCAATGAGGACTTTCACCACATCATTCGTCACATTACGGTCATGATTATACCGAATAATCCTTGGTCATAATCATACCAAGTCCATCTCTGCACGTAAGCTAAAGATGACTTTCATCACAATATAAGCATGAGGATGAAGACAATTAGATAATAATTCAATAAAACAAGTTCAGTGATAGATTTTAAAGATTTATAATTTAATTTATTCAGAAAACAATAACGTCCAAATTGTCAACATGATACTAATTTGTAGAGTAAAATTTAAGAACAATATTCATGTACTAAAAATAATTTGGACAGAAAAAAAATATATTTTTCGGCTAAATAGTATCCCGTGAATAGTACTTCGGGAATAGTACCTCGTGAATAGTACTCCAACATGAAAAGTACCCCAAATACCCGAGTGAATAATATTCGGGTGAATAATAATTTAGGTGAATAGTAACCCGTGAATAGTAACTCGTGAATAGTACTCCGACACGAAAAGTGCCCCGAATATCCTAGTGAATAATACTAGAGTGAATAGTAACCAGGTGAATAGTTACCCGTGAATAGTAATTCATAAAAGAAGAATACAAAAGGAAATGATATTCCATGACGAGTACAAAAGAAATGATATCTCATTTGAGTATAATAGAATATACGAAATTGCAAATAGATTTTCACCCGCCATGCGGTAATCCACGTAGACAGATCATTTTCACAATTTAATAAAGAATGAATAAAAAGGATCATTCACCATGCATGCGGTAATCCTTATAGACAGGTTATTCTAACAGAATAATAAAGAATGAAATAACAGAAGAATTCACCAGGCATGCGATAGACCGCACAGATAGGTTATTCCCAACAGAATAATAAATAATGGAACCAGGTCATGCGTAATACGCACAGACAAGATATTCCAACAGAATAATAAAGAATGGAACCAGGTCATGCGTAATCCGCACAGATAGGATATTCCAACAGAATAATAAAGAATGGAATAACAGAAGAATTTCACCATGTATACGGTACTTCGCATAGATAGGTTATTCCAACATAATAATAAAGAATGGAATAACAGAAGAATTTTACCATGTATGCGGTACTTCGCATAGACAGGTTATTCCAACATAATAATAAAGAATGGAATAACAATAACTCTCTTCACGAATACGAAAGAAATAATACCCTTACTATAATAATAATATCCCTTACCTTAGATGAAAATTGGATACTATAATAGTGAGGTAGCAAACTTCTCTTCTTCTTTCTCTCTATACTTTTTCTATAATAATTGCTCTTGTGAGACTTAGTGAATTGGTAAAAAATAATAAAGGAATGAGCTTCTATTTATAGGAAAATATAGTTTCGATAATTGCACATTTTGGGGCTCGAAATATTACAGTATAATACCTTTCGCTTTTTTTTATTTTTAATTTAGTCCTGCAAGTATTATCAAACTTGCACCAACTCCCCTAATAGTAAATCATGTGAATCAATAGTTCATTTATGTGACTCAGTAGTATAATCATGTGAAAAAACTAATTACAGTATAGTACCTTCAACTATACCTCCATTTTTAGTCATGCAAGTATTATCAATCTTGCACCAATTCCCCTAATAGTAAATCATGTGAATTAATAGTACACACATGTGAACACATAGTTATAAGCATGTGAAATAATAGCAAGTAATTGCTCATTTATCCAGTTAATTACCCGATTGGTCAATATAACCTCTAGACATTAATTATTATCGAAATAAATGTCGATTTCCACTAACACTAATAATTTCCACATAATGGAACTATCAGTTTTATCTTTAATCAACATGAACTTATTCATCATTAATATTATAACTCATAATATTTAACAACCAGATCATTCCCAGGAAAGAGGGGGCTTTTCAATAAGGATTTCTCCCTATTGGCGCGTAATTAGATTATCTAGCATTTCCTTGATAGAACTTCTAGACATTGTCAATATTGTAAATAATAATATGAATAACTTTGTCATCTCAATTATTGATTTAATAATATAAAATATTATGCAGATGATACTGTGACAATAATTGAATCAATAATATGAGAGATATGATGCAGCAATTACTGTAGCAATAATTGAGTATAACTAAGTGACTTTTCAAGTAAGCATCAATAATTAATGCCGTGTGCTACTATGCAACCACGCGTATTACTGTACTTTTGCTACCGGGTAGTTCAACAGTTTTAACGATAACACTTTCGTCGTTATAAAAAGATACTTCTGTCCTTTTCTTACCGGGTCCACCAATGATTGTGCCGTCATACGGATATTCCCCGACAAAAAGAATATTTCCCGACCAAACGAATATTTTATAACAACTTGCTTACTTTGCAAAAAAATTCACATATCACCCTTAACTTTAACCTTTTATCAATTTAACCATTTACTAAATAGAATAATTATAAGAAAATTAAATACTTTCATTTCATAAAATTCGGGGTCTTGCATAAGTCACTCGAATGTAAATGTAAGAACAAGGTAATGCGATAAAGTTGAACCAATGTTAAAAAATCTAAGGACCAATTAGATTGAGAAGAAGGGTAAGATACATTAGGAACTATGCATGCTTAGTCATGACCTAATGTAGTATGTTATGTGGTTATGTATTGTAGAAACCTTAAAGATTCAAAGGAAAAGTTTATTAACCGTAGCAGACGTTAAAGGCAAGTGTTCTAACCCTTTTCTATGTTCAATCTGAACAAGCTTTGTAATTCATGTACCTTACGCATGAATTGATGTATGATAAAGTCGAAGCTAATTCCTTCGGCTAGACTTAAGATGTTTATGGATTTCTTATAATCTATCGAACTATTGTCAATGTTGTTATGTTTTGCCAAACTATTTGGTGTGGTTTTCAAAAGAAGACTGAGTATGCATGAATAAATGTTTTGTCATCAAATGACAGGCACGTGAGGTTGCCAAACCTTAAACGTACATACGTTTAAAGAAAGTAGTGTTGTAAAACATAGAGTACTATAGGCTAATCACCTAGACGTGCTCGTAAGATATGTCGGACTTACGGACTTGGTGTCGGGTTGCCCTTTTCAAAGAAAGTATGGAATGCTCATGGTCTTGAACCAAAGTTTATGAATGTTGTTCATGATGAAATGTTTTGAAGGAAAAGAAGTGCTATTTTGAATTATCAATAGTACTTCATAACTATTGTTCAGTTATTGAAGATATACGATTTGTATGTTTCAAGCATATTGTTAAATAAAATTATCATACTTGATGAGCTAGTTATGCTCATTCTTGCTTAAACCATATGAATGCAGCTAAGACCGAACGAACCGAAGCATCTAGTAAAGATAAAGGGAAGGCTAAGGTGAATTAGTAGATTTCCTTTGTAATAGTATAGTTGTAATTTTATAATTATTTGATATTATGACAATCAAACATGTAATGGTTATAAAGAACCTGGGAATGGTAATATTGTTTTGAAATATATAGAAGACATTTTTACTCTTTTGAGGTATTTTAATTGAATAAATGTGTGAACTGTAGCACCGTGTAGCACCAATTGTCGGGTTGGAAGATACCCGGATTTGGGGGCGTCACAAATAATATCATGAAACCCTAATATAATTAATAAACCATAATTTCTAAAATTAGAAAGCCAAATTTTTCTATTTCAAGCCCTAATTAGAAATCCTAAAAACTAAATGTTTCAAAACCTTAGGGTTAAACCCTAAGGGTTAGTCAAGTTCCAAGATTGTCATTAAAAATGTGAGCAAAAAGACCAAAATGCCATTTTTGTAATTGGGTGGTGTGAGTCTTGCCAAGTTTTTGAGTTGGTGGCAAACTTTAGATCACCCATGTGATAAAATATCTCAACAATCAACCATACATCTCAGCCAAATGCTGTAATAACCCGATATTTTTTATATAATTAAATCTGAAATTTTGCGTATAAAATTTTTTTTCCTTTATTTTTAAAGTTGGGAATATGTTTAAGGTAAAGCTTATGTATTTATGTGATAAATAAAAAATTTATTTATTACATGAATAATTTCAAATAATTTTCTTAAAATTGTTACCCATTATAAATTATATTTTTATAATTAATTTTGCAATAAAAAAAATATTTTTATTATTTATTTCTATGAAAATATGAATATTATTTTATTTAAATAATATATGAAATGATTATAAAATTATTATAATAATTATTTTGTTATATGAATTATTCCAAATTAATTAAGTAAATTATTATAACTTAATTAATAATGGTATGTATATGAAAGATAAATCAGATACTGAATCCAAATTCTAATTCTGGATTTTGATCAATGAATGAGAATAATAATATTATATTATTTATATTTTAGTGCAATAAATATGTACTGTATATGTGTAGACCGATAATGATTGGTCAATTATGTTATATCAGTAGAAAACCTAGTAGTACTGTGATTTAAAACTCAAACCGGGGTAAAGATTGGTCAAAATTTTATGTTAATATGATTAGAACAAGTATTAGAATATTAATCTAAGTTAGGAAACCCTAATTTCAAAATTAGGAACCCTAACTTTGAAATTATAAATCCCAATCACTAAGTTGGCACGCTTAATGATAATTAGTAAATGCTTAAACCTAATTTGTAAGTTTAAGTGCTTTGAAAACCTAAACACAATTAGGAAACCCTAATTATAAATTAGAAACTCTAATTTCTAATTTAAAACCCAAATTACTAAATGAGGAACCCTAATCGCTAAATGATAAAGCTTAATGCTAATTAGTGGACTTTAAACCCTAATGTTCCTATATAATGTAATTAGATAACCTAATCTAATTAGGAAACCCTAATCTTCATTTTTTTTGGAAACTGATTTTTATTTTTATTTTAAACCCTAAATAAAATCCTAGAAATCCATTTTTGAAAAAACCTTAGGGTTAAACCCCAAGGGTCAAACCCTAAGGGTTTGTTAAGATTATAATTTTGCCATTAAAATTGTATGTTCAATGACCAAAATACCCTTTCTGTATATTTTATTATGTAACTTGTCAATCTTGCCAAAATGAAAGTTGGTGACCAACTAATTTGACCTTGTGATTAAATTCTCAGCAATTCAGCATCTTATTGACACATATGCCAGCATTATTCATTGTATCAAAAGATTATATGATATAAGAGAGAGAAAGTTACTAAAGTTGCTCATTTGGCTATCTAACTCTCAAACAACTTTTCTCTCTCCTAAACCTTCGAAAATATAAAGTATATCAGTCCCATAAACAGCCCCTAGATCACCAAGATCAGTTAAAGAGATCAAAAATCAAAGATTGGAACTAGAAAGGTATAAAGCCATAACCCTTTTTGATCTTAGATGGTAAGATAAATTTTGTGTTTAAGTGTTGAATCATGTGTTAGAAGATGTTTTTAGATGACCTATGATGATCCATCATGGATTCATAGCATCAAATGGCTTTAAAAAGAAGTTTTTCAAAAACTGTCCATGAACACTAAAGTGGTCTGACAACCATATGTTAGTGGCCTTAGATCTCTGCCTGTTTATGATTTTTGTTGTTTTATGTTTTGGATCTGTAGTCTGGCATGAGGTATTTGATCTGGAAGTGGAATCACAGCCATTCCATGTCCAGATTGTAAGATGTTCGTGGTCAAAGTGAGTTGACTGAGCATAACCAAAACTTTCTGGGTAACCCAGAAAGTGTGAATCAATGTCTGACATGATTTTTAAAAGCTTTGATCTGTCAGATGTTAAGCCTTTTGTTGATGTTGTTGTTTATAGTTTGTAGCTTGTAATATGGACTCTAGAACCATGCCTTTATATCTCTTAAACAACAAATATATCGAATGTAGTGGATGGCAAAGTAGACCATCCGGTAACATTTTCTGTTTTCTGGAATTTCCAGAAAACGTAAGAACAAGTTTTCTAATAGCATTTGACTGAGCTAAATCTGGTGATGTTAATGTTGTTGGACTGATCGGTTGCTATAGTTATGTTCTATGACATGAGTACTATAAGTATGAACCAAGAAACCACTAAACTTATAACCTGAACACCTGATTAATTGTGCTGGAAAGTGGCACCATGAACTACCTGGGTTTCTAGGTTACCCAGAAAACCCAGGAACACTCTGACAGTGACTTTAGAAGCTCAGATCTCTTTGTTTGTTTGTTATATGACCAAGATGATGGTTGGAGATTGTAGTGTTACATTCCTACAATACGATTTAAGTTTTAGATTTCCCAGAACAGGTATTAACTGAGAATCATTAATGGTCAAACTAAGACCCTTGCTAAGCCGGCTATCAGTGTTCTTTGAGCTCAAGAACACCAACAGTGACAGAAAGTGTCGCTATAGCCTATAGCGACGGTTTCTATTATTTTTATTTTCCTAATTTCTGAAAAATGATTAAAAATAGAAAATAAATTCTAAAAATTATAAAAATTATTTTAAAATATTATTTTAAGTTATAAAAATTAACTTTTAATAATTTGACATATTTTTAATAAATATTAGTATTTATTTGAATATTATTGGTAATTAGTTTATTTACTAAACTCATTAAATAAATTAATTAAAAAATGATTTTATTATATTAAAAATCATTTTAAATGATAATAAGGTATTTTCAAATATTTTACGTTATAAAATATAACTTTTAATATTTTTAAGACAAATTTCACTAATTATTTAATATTAATGATATTAGATTTATTTAATACATATATTAAATAAATAATTAAAAATGATTTTAATATTATAAAAATCATTTTAAATGAAAATAAATAGTTTAAAAATATTTTTTAAGTTATAAAATATAACTTTTAATTTTTAAAGGTAAATTTCATTAATAATTTAATATTAAATGATATTAGAGTTATTTAATAATTATATTAAATAAATTGTTTTAAAATAATTTTATTGAATTAAAAATCATTTAAAAATGATATAAATGATTTAACAATATTTTAAGTAATTATAAATGACTTTTATTATTTTGATAAATAATACATTAATACTTAAATATTAATGATAATTATTTAAAAATAATTTTAATTGTTTTAAAATTCATATAAGGGCAGTATTAATACTTTAATAATATTTTAAGTTATAATTAATGACTTTTAATATTTTGATAAATAATATATTAATAATTAAATATTAATGGTAATTATTTAAAAATAATTTTATTTATTTTAAAAATCATTTAAGGGTAATAAAAATATTTTAAAAATATTTTTGAGTTATTATAAATAACTTTACTGTTTTGGCAATATTTTCATTAATAATTTAATATTAATTAAATATTAATGATAATAGAATTATTTAATATTTAAATCATTTAAAAATGATTCCGGTGTTTGAAAAATCACGATAAATTATAATAATTATTTAAAAATTATTATAAGGCTATAAAAAATAATATGATTAATATTTACATTTATTAAAATACAGAATAGAGTTTTAGACTCGATAATTACTCGATAAAGCCGTCGGTACACCGACATATTTCAGAAATTGATCTGAACTTAGATAGTTTGATTAGATAAGCGTTTATTTGTGATCCAATGACTGCTAAACATATGTGACAATGTGATTAGGGTATGTACTGACTGCAAATAGTAGTACTATGTGATATGATATATTATTCTAATCGAACGAATGATCTTATTAATGATAGGTTGTGATATAAAAGATAAAACTAAGTTGCGTTATTGTAAGCAGCAGCTCAGGCAAGTATCTTAACTTTGTATTTACTTTTTGCAATGGACATGTGTAAGCTAATATCTGAACTATTCTTTTTAAATGTTCAAATATCTTAACCTTGTATATACTTATGCAATGATTATGTATAAGTAAGTTATTAAATTATAAGCTATTGTACAAGTTCTTTAAATTCTGTTATTATAATTCAGATAATTATCATGTTCGTTAATTTCTAAATATGGTTATACAAGTGTCCTCACTTGAATAATCATTATATTTAATCAAATGTTGATACATACTTATTGGTTTCTAGTATGTATACGTTGACTTAAAAGCCGTCTAAGCTATTTGATCCGGCTAGACACAAACTCAAAAATAGTATTGAACAAGATAGAACTTTATTGTTATCCAATCAAATTGTTTTGGTTCGGATTCCTGACTAAATATGAACATCCCAAACATGGGAAAACTTTTGTGCACCTAAGGTGGATAAGATGAACGATAATATCGTTCTTGCATGTAGTATTGATCAATACAGGGTATAACGGGCTGATCACCCCCCGTGCCGGTAAGTTATGACGATTTACAGATGAATTTCTATTTAACTTTTTCAAAAATAGAAAACCATGTTCATACTTTATCGACTGATCTCTATTTATAGTCAATACGTAGTTTTAAAATTTTGATATGAAATTGATATGTTGTTTAGAATTGTTTCAGCTTACTTCACAACTGTTGATTCGTTGTAGAAGTGTCGTTCAAAGAAAACATTTAATCCTTCCAGCTAATACTTATTATTGTTATTACTTGTTGGGCAATTAAATGCTCATTCTTGCTTTAAATTTAAATATTTTCAGCTAAGTGTGATCAACCAGAAAGCTCTGCTAAGAACAAGGAAAAAGGAAAGGTTGCCAAATAAGTTTTTGCTATCTTATGTAATTGTTTAACTTTATTAAGATAATGATATTTATTATCTATGATGTAGTGAATGCTTAAAGGTCGTGTACCTGGGATTTAGACTCTGATTTATGTAAATTAAGTTTCGTATCTATATTATTATTATTATTATTATTATTATTATTATTAGTATTATTAGTATTATTCCGCTCATAGAAATAGTATCGTGAAGCACTGAGTTCAGGTTTTAAGTACCTGAATTTGGGGGCGTCACATGTTGGTATTAGAGCTTAGGTTTAGAAACCTTAGGTGGGATAGACCTTAAGCTATAATCTTAGAATAGAGGGAAACGTTGAAAATACAAATAACTCATATAGAGTTTAAAAAGGAGATGAATTGGACAAATTCATCGTCAAACAAAATGAAAGATAACTTATATGAAACAATTACTTGCTGTGTGTATATATTATATATGCTAATCAGGATAATTTGTGTGTGTAGATGTCAGGTAGAAAAGAATTAGAGTACCCTCAGATCGTAAAGAAGGAGTCAATATCAAAGTTAATAGCTGAAATAGAGGCTCATAGTGCAAGCAACCCTGATGAGTTGGTTTTTATGGAAAACGTAGTACCAGATCCGAAGATAGTACACTACAAAAAAATGGGGCTTCAGCAACAACCGATTTTCATTGCTAAAGGTGCCAAATTTCGTTGCAAAAGGGTTTTGGCAACGACTTGACTGTCGTTGCGTCTTTCGTTGCGCAATGAGCGTTGCTAATTATTCCGCAATGAACGTATTTTTTCGTTGCCAAAAGTAATACATTTTGTAACTAATATATCATTGATTCTCTAAGATTTACTTCAAGCAAAGTAATGAAAAATTTTTCCCTAACAAAATAATTGTCACTAATTAAATATTGTGAATAAAATTTATTTCATAAATAAAAAATTTATTCATTAGTCCCTCACAAAAAAAGGCTT